>PQFF01000515.1:34743-58851 GCA_003547095.1 Diversispora epigaea | reverse complement strand
ACGTACTTCCTAGTATTACAATATGCTAAAGATGGTGACTTGAAGACTTACTTACGAAAAAATTTCAAAAGTCTTGATTGGACAATTAAAATTAATATGGCTAAAGATATTACAAGTGGTCTACGCCGTATTCACAAAGAAAATATAGTTCACAAAGGTTTAGTAAGTAAATATTAATTATATAAATTATAATTATTAATTATTTAAATCGCATATCTAAATTCATTTACTTTGATAGCACTCAAGGAACATCTTAGTTCATGAAAGAAGGCTATTAATAACAGATTTGGGATTATCTCAATCGTTAGATTCCAATTCCAATTCTAATCTTGGTGGAATGATTGCATACACTGATCCCAAATATTTACGAAATCATAGGGAATATAAAAGAAATAAACCTTCCGATATATATAGTTTGGGGGTTCTTTTTTGGGAGTTATCGAGTGGAAGACCTCCATTTAATAATCTTCCAAGTTTAGAAATATATAAAAAGGTTCTTTTGGGTGAAAGAGAAGACCCTATTAATGAAACACCAAAAGACTATATCGATATATATTCAAGTGCATGGAATAATGATCCACATCAAAGGCCAACTATCGAAAACATTTTTGATTCCCTCGAAAATATCAAATTAGAAAATAGAAATAACGATCCCGACTACAATCGAAATATTCAATTAGAAGAATTAGAAGCTTTTATTAATAATTCTCGGGATTCCATTAACGTATACAGTGAAGATTCCATTTCCATTAACAGTATTGACAGTAAAGATTCACCTTACATATACAGTAAAGATTCGTTTGAAAGTGCCTTAAAAGATAAAAATATTAAAAAATATGATTATAACACATTTGAAAATATAACACGAATTGCAAGTGGAGCATATGGTACAGCTTATCGTGCTAATTCAACAAGTTTGGGAAAACATGTTGCATTAAAAAATTTGCATGAAAATGCCAAAGAATTATTTTATAAAAAATTTATGAAAGATGTAAAAAATAAATACTTTGTTTTCATTAAAATATATTTTCGAATGAAATTTAAATACAATTTTTCGGAACCACAGTTAACAAATTTCATGGCTGTAAATTACCATCACAATATTATTAATTTTTATGGAATCAGTATAGGTATTATTTATATGTGGTTTATTAAATTTATATTAAATAAAAATAAATATTATCAAATAATAATATTATTACTTAATAAAAATATTATTTAGATCCTTCAACAGAAACGTACTTCCTAGTATTACAATATGCTAAAGATGGTGATTTGAGGACATATTTACGAAATAATTTCAAAAATCTTGATTGGGCGATTAAAATTAATATGGCTAAAGATATTACAAGTGGTTTACGCTTTATTCATGAAGAAAATATAGTTCATAAAGATTTAGTAAGTATTTGGTATATATTATATATAATAATTATAATTATGATCATTAATNTACAGTAAAGATTCGTTTGAAAGTGCCTTAAAAGATAAAAATATTAAAAAATATGATTATAACACATTTGAAAATATAACACGAATTGCAAGTGGAGCATATGGTACAGCTTATCGTGCTAATTCAACAAGTTTGGGAAAACATGTTGCATTAAAAAATTTGCATGAAAATGCCAAAGAATTATTTTATAAAAAATTTATGAAAGATGTAAAAAATAAATACTTTGTTTTCATTAAAATATATTTTCGAATGAAATTTAAATACAATTTTTCGGAACCACAGTTAACAAATTTCATGGCTGTAAATTACCATCACAATATTATTAATTTTTATGGAATCAGTATAGGTATTATTTATATGTGGTTTATTAAATTTATATTAAATAAAAATAAATATTATCAAATAATAATATTATTACTTAATAAAAATATTATTTAGATCCTTCAACAGAAACGTACTTCCTAGTATTACAATATGCTAAAGATGGTGATTTTAGGACATATTTACGAAATAATTTCAAAAATCTTGATTGGGCGATTAAAATTAATATGGCTAAAGATATTACAAGTGGTTTACGCTTTATTCATGAAGAAAATATAGTTCATAAAGATTTAGTAAGTATTTGGTATATATTATATATAATAATTATAATTATGATCATTAATTATTTAAATTGTATATCTTAATTCATTTACTTTGCTTTAATAGCATTCAAAGAACATTCTAGTTCACGAAAAAAGGCTTTTGATAACAGATTTAGGATCATCTCAACCATTAGATTCCAATTCAAATTCTATTTCTGGTGGAATGATTGCATACACTGACCCTGAATATTTACGAAACCAAATGGAATATAAAAGAAATAAAGCCTCGGATATATATAGTTTGGGTGTTCTTTTTTGGGAGTTATCGAGTGGAAGACCTCCATTTAATAATTTTCCAAGTTTAGAAATATATAAAAAGGTTGCTTCGGGTGAAAGAGAAAGACCTATTGATGAAACACCAAAAGATTATATTGATATATATTCAAGTGCATGGGAAGATGATTCAAATCAAAGACCAACTGTCAAAAATATTTTTGATTCTCTCGAAAATATCAAATTAGAAAAAATATATAACGAAAATAATGAAAATCAAGATATTCAATTAGAAGCTCATATTAATAATCAATCTCAAGTTTCAATGGACGCATTCAGTAGAGATTCCATGTCTATTGCTTCTTCATTTACTACATCAAATTGGGGTGAAGTTTCATAATAATATTTATTAATCATTTTATGAATATTTATTATTTGATTGAGACTTTTTATCTTTACATTTATCATTACATTTTTTAGCAATGAAAACCCTCCAAGAACAATCAACTTCTCTAACTACTTCCCTAACCACTTCCCTATCCACTTTCATATCTACTACTCTCAATTCTAATGACTATGATAACATGACAGAAGGCAATCAAATTAAAAAATCTTGAAAATATTGGAAAAGGGATTTGCAGTGCAACATTAAATGGAACGGGAACGGTGGCTTTAAAATCGATCGTTGTTGCTACTACGGAATTATTTGATAAAGAGGTAAATATTATTCAATAATTATCCCATACTAAAAAATTGCAATTTTCTGAATATTTTTATTTTAATGAATTTTTAGCTTAAACAATATTCGCGTGCCAGTTCGCATGAAAATATAATCAGATTCTATGGAATTTCACAAAAAGGTAAATATTAAATTGAATCTTTTAATCTTTTGATATGAAATATTTATATTGATATTATATGTATTTGATGTAGATTCGAAAAGCAATGAATATATACTTGTATTAGAATACGCAAATGGTGGAACTTTACGTGATCATCTAAAATCTGATTTTGAAAACCTTGAATGGAGTGATAAGTTAAATCTTGCTCAACAAATTGTTAAAGCAATTAAACATTTGCATTCAAATGATGTCATTCATGGAGATCTGGTAATTATGTAATTAATTTTCGAAAATACTATAATAAACAATTGATCCTTTAATTTAATGCAATTTTGTTTTACAGCATCCGGAGAACATTCTTCTCCATGATAACACTATTAAGATTGGTTGTTTTGGTATTTCCAAGCTTGATGCAAAAATTCCAATAGAATATTCGGACCCAATGCTTCTCGAAGGGCCGGACGAATTTAGCAAAACTAAAGTTTCTGACATATATAGTATCGGAATTTTGCTTTGGGAAATATCAAGTGGAAAAATTCCATATGAATCTAAATTTCAGGATGAATTAGATTTGATTATTTATGTTTCGCAGGGGAACAGAGAAGATCCAATCATTGGAACACCACAAGATTATATTAATATCTATCAAGGTTTGTTTTCATTTTATTAATAATGTTTCAAAATAATCAACTAAATTATTCACAAACACATATTTAATAGATTGTTGGAATCAAGACCCAGTTAAGCGTCCAAATATTGGGAAGGTCGTACAAGATCTCGAATATTTACTGCCAAAAAGCAATTAAAACCAAGAGTTATTTTTTTCTACTTGTGCCCACAGTTTTTTTTTCTTTTTTAGATTTTTGCTATAGATATTTTTATGCCTTCAAGAGTGAATAAACTATCCTCAACTGTAATCAACAAAGAACATTCTTCGCAGAACTTCAATCATGGGCTGATCGAAAATCGTCTATTTATTCCTTAGCAAACATTCCTCATGAATTTCGATTAATTCTTCGGGGAAGCAGAAATAATTTTCATCCCAAGACATTTTGGAACATGTATAATGGACATGCTGGCACAATTGTTGTAGCAAAGTTGCAGGAACTGACGGAATAGTTGGTGGTTATTATCCTTTAGCTTGGGATAATTCAACAAGAGGTGTTTTTATGGAAACAAATGATAGTTTCATTTTTTCATTGAAAAATGGCGACGATATTCAAAATTCAATTCTCAGCCGAGTTATACGTTGTAGTAAAGCTCTATATTATTCCAATAATCTGAATATTTATGGTCCGTGGTTGGGAAATTATGAATTTATGATGAAATCAAATGTTTCCAATTTTTCTCAAGATAAAGAATGTTCTTGTGATTATTATCCTAATTCTAATTGTTACGAAAGACCTATTAGAAAAACTACTGAAGGTTTTTCTATTGTAGATTATGAAGTATTTGAGATTATTAAAAAGCATTAATTTCAAATTCCAAACTGTGAAATTTCATTTCAAATTATTTTATATTTTATATTCAATTACTATATTTATTTAAAATTAATTTATTAATTACTGATTTAACTGACGATATTATAAGTGATAACAGTTTCAGGACTTTCATCTGAATAATTTGTAATTTATACATATATGAAAACTATAATACAGATATTTGATTCTCGTGAACATTTTGACATAATATTTACCATAGAAAAATTGAAAATTTTTAGAATTTATCATAAATAAAATTGATGTTCTAGAACAATACACAGAAACGAAGCGTAGCGTATTTTTGATTTGGTGGGTGGGTGAAACAGCTTGCTGAAATTGTGCAACGAAGGTTAAAGTTTTAAAATAATGAAAATGACTTAAATTTTCTGATAAATTATCTTAAGATTTTTTAGTGACAAAAAAGAATATAATGTTTTCATCGAAGTTGACAGAAAAAGAAATATGCAACCTTTTACAGCACATTCAGTTTTCTTACGTTATCGTTCATTCTACTTTGATAAAGAATTGGAGAACGAATGAAAATAATATCAAAACCATTATTAAACAAATATTCTGCTCCATTATTCGAAATTATTCTTAAGCAATTAAAAAATTATTATTATTAAATTAATAAAATAAAAAAAAATATATATTTTATTATTTTAGATACATCTATTGTTAACACTGAAATATGGATAACAGAAATTAATTAATTTTCCCGATAGTTCTTCAGGCTCTAATTCTTTGAAAAAAATTTTATAATGATTTTATTGTAATTTAATTTTTGAATCAGAATATTTCTCTTCATTTCAAGAAACAGCATTGGTTTCTATTTGAAAAGAGATAACTTGGGAATCGAAGAAATTAAAATTTGGAATTACGTTATTAAATGGGGGAATTGCACAAAATCCTACTTTACCTGCTGATTCGAAAAAATGGCCTAAAGAAAATTTCGAGGTGCTGAAAAATTAATCTATAGCACTTATTCTATTTTCATATTCCCAGTGAAGATATTTTCGAAAAAGTAAAGCCTTACGAAAAAATCCTTGAAAACAGCTTCGGTATGACATAATTAAACATTCCGTGTCCCCAAATAAACCCGCTACTTCTTTTAGTTTACCAGCGAGAATCATTTCCAACGCCGAATCACTCTTCAAGAACTATTTCCACCCATTCTCAACTAAGATCGACAAAGAACATTTTTCGTAGAACTTTCATCGTGGGCTGATCGAAAATCGTCTATTTATTCCTTATCAAATATTCCTCATGAATTTCGATTAATTCTTCGGGGAAGCAGAAATAATTTTCATCCCAAGACATTTTAGAACATGTGTCATGGACATTATGGATTGCTGGAACTGATGAAATCATTGGTTTTAGCTTGGGATGATTAGGACAATCCATATAGTTCGAGAGGTGCACGAATGAAAACAAATGGTAGTTTCATTTTTTTTCATTAAAAATGGTCCGTATAATTAAATAATGAATATTTTATTTTTTATTTTTTTTTATTTTAATTACAATAAATTAAATAATTTTAAACGTGATAACAATATTTATTAATGTATATTCGTACATTGAAATTAGTAGCCACATAGCTATAAGAGAAAGAGATAAAAGATAATAATTGTTGCTAATGAGTTGTTTTGCAAAACATATAATAATTTCATGTCACCTGAATATAAAATACTGTACATTATCATAAAAAAATGCCACATTTCATATTTTTGGTTAACGTCTCGCTGTGTATTTGTCAATGGCTTAAACAAGTACAAGCTTCGAATTTTTTAGTAAATCCGCATTATTTGTCAACTAAAATTAATATCAATATTTCATGTGATTAATCCTGTAATTACCTGATTTGTGTAATCGGAGTTGGAAAGGGAAAAACATCATGTTTATATAATTTATGTATACAGTAGTATATTTTTTGAATCTAAATAAATATCCATCATCTATTATCATCATCTCTTTTTTTTTTCTCTTTCTCCTTTTTTTTTTTCTTTCTCTTTCTTAAATTTATAATTACAATACGTACCCGTTAATTTTTTTAAAAGAGCTTTATATTAAAATGGATATTCCCACTGATGATGATTGTATTTCGTATTACGGTAACTAAATAATTTCTTTATTTGTCAAAGATCATTTTTTCATTGTTATAATTTGCATTCAATTTTTTCAATGNTGAGTTGTTTTGCAAAACATATAATAATTTCATGTCACCTGAATATAAAATACTGTACATTATCATAAAAAAATGCCACATTTCATATTTTTGGTTAACGTCTCGCTGTGTATTTGTCAATGGCTTAAACAAGTACAAGCTTCGAATTTTTTAGTAAATCCGCATTATTTGTCAACTAAAATTAATATCAATATTTCATGTGATTAATCCTGTAATTACCTGATTTGTGTAATCGGAGTTGGAAAGGGAAAAACATCATGTTTATATAATTTATGTATACAGTAGTATATTTTTTGAATCTAAATAAATATCCATCATCTATTATCATCATCTCTTTTTTTTTTCTCTTTCTCCTTTTTTTTTTTCTTTCTCTTTCTTAAATTTATAATTACAATACGTACCCGTTAATTTTTTTAAAAGAGCTTTATATTAAAATGGATATTCCCACTGATGATGATTGTATTTCGTATTACGGTAACTAAATAATTTCTTTATTTGTCAAAGATCATTTTTTCATTGTTATAATTTGCATTCAATTTTTTCAATGCAAATTATTTTATTAGTTTAGTTTAGTTTATTAGTTTTTGTTTTTCAAAAAAAGAATAAAAATCACATTTATAATAATAAAATACAGCAACACCTCCATCATCTCCAACATCCCCAATGTCACGACCTTTTGACGATTTAGTCGATTCAATGATACATAATCGCAATAATAACGGTAACGGTAAAACCTTTATATATTTATATTATTAAAATTAAAGTAACTTGAAATTTATTTATTTACGAAAATTAATTTAAATTAAATTCGTTTATTAAGTTAAAACTAAGTTAAATTAACAATTAACCAAATTAAATTCGTTATTAATTTTTTTCTTTAAAAAAATCATTTTAAAAAAAATAAATTAATTTTAAAAAAAATAAATTAATTTAAAAATTAAATTTTTTAAAAAAAAATAAATTAGTTTAAAAATAAAAAAAAAATAAATTAATTTAAAATTATTTACAAATTTAAATTTAATTTATATAATTTATATAATTTATAGATCTCGATAATATATTTGCATCAATGTCAACAATGTCATTTAATAATCCAAAGGAGATAACACAAGAAGTTGATCTTATTAATATTAATAATATTAATAATAATAGCATTAATAATAACAACAACATTAATAATAACATTAATAACAATAATAACAATAACAATAATAACAATATTAATAATAACAATATTATTAATAATAGTGACAATATTAATAATTATAATTACAACGCTAACAATAATAATAATAATAACAATAATAATAATAATAACAATAATAATATCATTAGTAGCAACAGTAGCGGAATATTTAGAAATAATAGTAGTGTGATGAATGTAATGAATAATGATGATGCTTTTGATTTTTTCCAACATAATTCTTCTCCTTATTCTTCTTCTTTGGGGAAAAATAATATAGTTAATTTTAACAACGACGACGACGAAGACGACGATTTTGGTGACAATGAATTTGATGATGATGAAGTCGACTCTGCTACTATTACAGCCAATGACCTCATCCAATTCGAAGAAAAAAAGAGAATTGAGAAAATTGGTGGTACTTTAAATCTTAACGAAATCATTAGTTTAAATAATCAAGCCCAACAACAACAACAACAACAAGCGCTATCATTACCACCACCATCAACGGCAACAACAATAACAGAAACAACATCAACAACATCAACAACAGCGACAAAATTTTTATTTCCTAATAACAATATTAATCAATTTAATCAAAATAATCAAAATATTCAAAATATTCAAAATAATCAAAATATTCAAAATGTTCAAAAGGAAATACAAATGCAACAGCATTCACAACAATCGCAACATTCGCAAATATTAAATCCAACTTTTCATACAATTCCAGTATTGTCATCATCATCAGATGCTCAACAGGTACAACAAATACAACAAATAAAACAGATACGACCCTTATCATCATCTCAAATCTTATCACAAACATCAACTTCTTTAGCGACTCCTTTATCAAAATCATCCACTCCTTTGCCGAATCTTTTATCGCAATCATCGACTCCTTTATCACAATTAACAACTTCATCACAAGCATCAACTGCTACTTTTTCGACGCCTTTAATATCACACAATAATCAAAAGCAAAATCACTCTTCATTTTATGAAAATCAACAATCTAATAATAATTTTCTTGTTCTTTCATTTCAATCACAATCTCAAATTTTCCAACCACAACAACAGCAACAACAACAACAACAACAATTTCAACCGCAACAATTTCAGACACAACAACCAACAATTCATCCACAACAACAAGCACCATCATCATACATTCAACCTCCATCATATCCATTAGAAATGCAGTTTTCTCCTTCATCTATTTCCCAACCACAACAATATCCAAGAAAACAATATCCAAGAGTTGCCAAAAATTTAATAGAAATTAATATTACTCATATAACATTCGAATATATTAATGGAAAACCCCTTATTAATCTTCCAGCTCAACATTCTGGAGATTTGGCTTTCTTGAATAAAACTTATAATGATGATAATACCTTTAATAGTAACAATTATTATGACACAGGAGATATTTCAATTTGTTTCAATAACATGTCAAATGAAGCTTTAATTCCGATTGATCAATTGAGCGGATTTAAGATCGGAAATGATGGAAAGATATTTTTAAGACTTAAACCGGATTTTGAAGTGATAGTAAGTTTTTTTTTTTTTTTTTTCAATTATTATACGATATATTATTATTATTATTACTCTACTATAATTCTATTCCGGGACGTGATAATTTAATATAATTTTATATATTATTTTTTCA
The DNA here is from genome assembly GCA_003547095.1 of Diversispora epigaea. Taxonomy (NCBI): domain Eukaryota; kingdom Fungi; phylum Glomeromycota; class Glomeromycetes; order Diversisporales; family Diversisporaceae; genus Diversispora; species Diversispora epigaea. Next base: position 49,181 of record PQFF01000515.1, on the reverse strand, counting down.
TGAATATACATATTTTAGCATCATCTTCATCTTGGTGGATATCCATATTTATTAGAACCTACAATACTGGATAGTGATCCGACAAGTGATGGAAAATTTAATCAATTAATTTCTGTAATTTTAACGCCTTATNTCCCAACCACAACAATATCCAAGAAAACAATATCCAAGAGTTGCCAAAAATTTAATAGAAATTAATATTACTCATATAACATTCGAATATATTAATGGAAAACCCCTTATTAATCTTCCAGCTCAACATTCTGGAGATTTGGCTTTCTTGAATAAAACTTATAATGATGATAATACCTTTAATAGTAACAATTATTATGACACAGGAGATATTTCAATTTGTTTCAATAACATGTCAAATGAAGCTTTAATTCCGATTGATCAATTGAGCGGATTTAAGATCGGAAATGATGGAAAGATATTTTTAAGACTTAAACCGGATTTTGAAGTGATAGTAAGTTTTTTTTTTTTTTTTTTCAATTATTATACGATATATTATTATTATTATTACTCTACTATAATTCTATTCCGGGACGTGATAATTTAATATAATTTTATATATTATTTTTTCATGAATATACATATTTTAGCATCATCTTCATCTTGGTGGATATCCATATTTATTAGAACCTACAATACTGGATAGTGATCCGACAAGTGATGGAAAATTTAATCAATTAATTTCTGTAATTTTAACGCCTTATCATCCTAAACGCAATTTTTCAAAATTATCCGATATCGAATCAAAAATTGAAAGAGTATGGTTTCGTACTCAGGGGATTCGAAATGAATTACAAAAAGAAGGACAAAAGGTAAACGTCATAAGTTTAAGTTATCCAATTAATACTTAATAATTTTTTATATTTTATAATTTATATATTTTTAATAATTTATTATTATTATTTTAATAATTTATTATCATTTTAATAATTTATTATCATTTTAATAATTTATTATCATTTTATTAAAATTAAATTCATCAATTAAATCAATAGATGTATCTTACATGTGTATTCCCAACCGAAAGAAGAGCTATGGCAATTGCTACTGATTCACCATTTCATAAATTATGTTTAGATCTTGAATCAAGATTTGAGCTTAATCCAAATAACTTAAATTTAAGATTTAAAAATAAGAATGGTGATTTAATTGGATTAAAGGATGAAAATAGTTGGAAATTGGCAAGAAGTGAAGCATCCGGAAAATCTTTAATTAGATTAGAAATTCATATTTGGTAAATTAACTTTTTAATCATCATCATTTCATTACCAGCTTTAAATAAATTAAATTTAGAATATATTAATTCGAAGAATTTATTGTAAAATCTGTAATATTTAAATTTATATAAATTTGTGTTTATTTTTATTGTTTATGTGTGAGAAATAATTTTTTTTCGTCAAAATTATGTCAAAATTGATGAAATCTAACAAAGTGATATGATGAGATCCTCTTTAACAAGAAAATTTTATCAAATTATTAAATTCTTTTTCCACTTTAGAGTTATGTACAAGATTATTATTATTTTTTATTATAAAAAAATTTATTACAATTAATAAAAAATAAATCAAATACCAATAATTAAGAAATAATAATAATTTAATTGGGAACTGTTTAAAAGCTGAAGATAAATAAAAAAAAATAATAATAATAATTTGGAGTACTGTAATAACTGATAATAAATAATAAATAAATGATATAATTATCATCATCATCTTTATTTATTTAAGCACCGAACTTGGGTAACTTTAGTTTTGTCACTTATAAATAATAACTGATAATGAATAAATCATGTAACATACACTTTGTGTGAATCACGAAAAAGGAAAAAAATATAGTTTTAAATTTTATAATTATTTTAACATTAGAATCAAGAATTAGAATTTTGAAAATTAATTAATTAAAATCATTATTTAATAACGATAATATTACCTTATCCCTTAAATGGTAATGACGTCTCAAGATGCAGCCTGCCCCGCAATTCACACGATTTACAGTTCAAGAGATAAGAACAATGCAGATTTGTCAATAAATATGGTAAATGGCCGAGTCATTTGATCATTTTGAAGTGCCCCCATTTTAAAAATGTTAAAACTATGCTATGAATGAAATAAAAAAATTTGCAGTTTCTCGTGTTTTATGCACTTTATGAACAAATGTTATTATTAATATGGCAAAGAGGCCCACAATTTTAGGGAGTTTTTTTACATTAAAAGAACAGTCCGTAAATTTTGTACATTATCTTGGTATTACTATTCAAATCAATCAATAAAAAAATAAAAATAATATAATAATTTTGAATATAAATTCACAATATAAGTAAAAAAATAGATGTGCAATGCCACAAATGACAATGGAAATCGTTTACACCTGCAACCCTGTAAAAAAATATATAACGACGTTATTTGTACAGTCTAGTTTGAAGATTTAAAATAATAAAAAATGGGTTTGGAATTTTTTTTATAAATTATCTCAAGATTTTTCAGAACTTTTTAATAATAAAAAAGAATATAATGTTGTCATTGAAGTTTTATAAAGGGAAATAAAAAATCTTTTACTGCACAACTCAGTTGTCTTACATCATACTTTGATAAAGAATTAGAGAATCTCCTACGAATGAAAATAATATTAAAACTATTATTAAATATTATTAAACCTAATATTTCAGCTCAAATATTCGAAATTATTCTTGAGTAATAATGGTCAATGCTAATGAAGTAGAGCTTGAAGAGTTAGCGGTAAAATTAGAAAGTTATCTTATCGAATCTAAAGATTTTTGGGTAAGAACTCATTTCTCTCTTGTAAAAATATCCAAATTTGATTTTTAAATCAGAAGATTTCTTTTCGCTCCAAGAAATAACATTCTATCTTGAAAAAATTCGGGATTATTTTATCAAATGGGAAACTACACAAAATCCTAACCTATCTTCTGATTCGAAAGAATGGGCTAAAGAAAATTTCGAAGCTTTGAAAATAACTCTAACAGTAATGTTTACCACTTTTCCGACATTTTCATATTTCCAACAAAGAACATGTCGCAGAACCTTCATTATGGAATCAAAAATTAGTTCTTTATTCTTTAGAAAGCATACCTTATGAATTTCAATTAATTCTTCGAGCGAGGAAGTAGAAATGGTTTTCATCCCAAGACATTTTGAAAAATATGCCATGGACATGCTGGCACAATTGTGGTTGCAAAAGTTGCAGGGCAGGAACTGACGAAATAGTTGGTAGTGGTAATCCTTTGGGATAGTTCAACAAGTGGTTTATGAAAACAAATAATAGTTTCGTTTAAAAACGATAATATTCAAAATCCGTTTATCAGCCGAGTTATAGATAGTGATAAAGCTCTATACTATCCTAGTGATTAAAATAGAAAGTCAAAATTTTTTTGATTAATTTATTGATATATTTATAATAATAATTATGATAATAAAAATAACAGAAAATAGATTTTTATTAAAAATTAATATAATATAAAATAATAATAATAATACGAACATTTGCATTTACATTTACTATAGCTGCTGTGCTGTGAACTTGACATTATCAAGCCCGCCCATAAAAATTTTTATCAACTTTAATTCTCCATAATACATTACATGTTCCAGGTTGAATACATCGGATTTTAGAAAATATCTATATTTATTTACAAATATTTAATTCTACAAAAATAAATTGTTAAATAAACTATTAAATAAATTCGAAAATTTATAAGTTTACACCAAACATAAGATGAATATTCACTAAATAAATTTGATTATACCGTATCGAATTAATTAATTTATGTTTCAAAGATTTAGAAATTTAAATATGGTAATTGCATTCAATAATTTTGGTCGCCAACATACATTTCTTTCTTCAGCCATAGAATTATTATTAAATACAGTAAATATAAAAATATATCGATATGATTACTTCTAAAATTCGTATTGATTTACACATTATCATATGAATGTTCATGCATATCGATACGATAATTACTAAAGAAATTGAATCAGCACGCAAATTTGCCTAGATTTTTAATTAATTTCAACCGGAATTCTCGAGAACATTTTCCGTTTTCACGTTTTTCTTCGGTTACTTCTATTTTTTTTGTGCAACTTATTAAGTATTAATAAATTTGTTAGAATTATCAGAGTAAATCCATTTCGAAAAATGTCTTCATCAATAAAAAGACAAGATTCGTTTAAAAGTGCCGTAAAACATAAATATATTAAACAATTCGATTACAACACATTTCAAGATATTACACGGGTCGGAGCAGGAGGATTTGGTACAGTTTATTGTGCTTATTCACCAAATTTAGAAAAACATGTTGCATTAAAAAGGTTGAATAAAGAAGACGAATTATTTTATGAAAAATTCGTTAGAGAGGTAACAAATAAATATTTTGTTTTCGCTATTATATATATTTTCAAGATGAAATTAAAATTTAAATACAATTTTTTGGAACCACAGTTAACAAATATCATGGCTGTAAATAACCATGATAATATTATCAACTTTTACGGAATCAGTATAGGTAAAATAGATTTTTTTTATATGTTTATTATTAAATTAAATAAATATTATCATCAAATAAAATTATTGATATTTAATAAAAAATACTATTTAGGTCCTCCAACAGAGACGTACTTCCTAGTATTACAATATGCCAAAGATGGTGACTTGAAGACTTACTTACGAAAAAATTTCAAAAGTCTTGATTGGACAATTAAAATTAATATGGCTAAAGATATTACAAGTGGTCTACGCCGTATTCACAAAGAAAATATAGTTCATAAAGATTTAGTAAGTATATTGTATATAAAATAATTATATAAATTATAATTATTAATCATTTAAATTGTATATTAAATTCATTTACTTTGATAGCACTCAATGAACATTTTAGTTCATGAAAGAAGGCTATTAATAACAGATTTGGGNTTTTGTTTTCGCTATTATATATATTTTCAAGATGAAATTAAAATTTAAATACAATTTTTTGGAACCACAGTTAACAAATATCATGGCTGTAAATAACCATGATAATATTATCAACTTTTACGGAATCAGTATAGGTAAAATAGATTTTTTTTATATGTTTATTATTAAATTAAATAAATATTATCATCAAATAAAATTATTGATATTTAATAAAAAATACTATTTAGGTCCTCCAACAGAGACGTACTTCCTAGTATTACAATATGCCAAAGATGGTGACTTGAAGACTTACTTACGAAAAAATTTCAAAAGTCTTGATTGGACAATTAAAATTAATATGGCTAAAGATATTACAAGTGGTCTACGCCGTATTCACAAAGAAAATATAGTTCATAAAGATTTAGTAAGTATATTGTATATAAAATAATTATATAAATTATAATTATTAATCATTTAAATTGTATATTAAATTCATTTACTTTGATAGCACTCAATGAACATTTTAGTTCATGAAAGAAGGCTATTAATAACAGATTTGGGATTATCTCAATCATTAGATTCCAATTCCAATCCCAATTCTAATATTGGTGGAATGATTGCATATACTGATCCTGAATATTTACGAAATCATATGAAGCATAAAAGAAATAAAGCTTCGGATATATATAGTTTAGGAGTTCTTTTTTGGGAGTTATCAAGTGGAAGACCTCCATTTAATAATCTTCCAAGTTTAGAAATATATAAAAAGGTTCTTTTGGGTGAAAGAGAAGACCCTATTAATGAAACACCAAAAGATTATATCGATATATATTCAAGTGCATGGAATAATGATCCACATCAAAGGCCAACTATCGAAAGCATTTTTGATTCTCTCAAAAATATCAATTATTATGACAATCAAGAAGATTATAGTAGTAGAGATTCAATATCCATTACTTCTTCATGTACTACATCAAATTTGGAGGAAGCTATAGGTACTTCTTCATAATATTATTAGTGTTTAATATGATGTGTATTATTTGATTGAAACTTTTCATCTTTATATTTGATTTCCATTTTTTAGCAATGAAAGATCTTCAAGAATCATTTGATCATCCATCTACTTCCCCATCTGTTACTCTCGATCTTAAAGATTCCGTATCTAGTGCTGCTTCATCAAATTCGAGGGAAGTTATAGGTATTTCTTTATAATAATATTGATTATATTATGAGCAAGACGTCCATGAAAAACTCCATGTATTATATTATTTGATTGAAACTTTTCATCGTTATATTTGATTTACATTTTTTTGCAATGAAAGATCATCAAGAATCATCTACTTCTCCATCTACTTTCCCATCTACTCTCGATCCTAAAAATTCCGTACCTAGTGCTGCTTCATCAAATTTGAGGGAAGTTACAGGTATTTCTTCATATTAATTATGTTATAAGTAAGACGTCCGTGAAAAAATCTCCGTGTATTATATTATTTGATTGAAACTTTTCATCTTTATATTTGATTTACATTTTTTTGCAATGAAAGATCATCAAGAATCATTTGATCCTCCATCTACTTCCTCATCTGCTACTCATCCTAAAGATTCCGTACCTAGTGCTGCTTCATCAAATTCAAGGGAAGTTACAGGTATTTCTTTATAATAATATTGATTATATTATGAGTAAGACGTGAAAAAATCTCCATGTATTATATTATTTGATTGAAGCTTTTCATCTTTATATTTGATTTACATTTTTTTGCAATGAAAGATCATCTAGAATCATCTACTCCTCCATCTACTTCCCCATCTGCTACTCTCGATCCTAAAAATTCCGTACCTAGTGCTGCTGCTTCATCAAATTCGGAGGAAGCTACAGGTATTTCTTCATATTAATTACGTTATAAGTAAGACGTCCGTGAAAAAATCTCCGTGAATTATATTATTTGATCGAAACTTTTCATCTTTATATTTGATTTACATTTTTTTTGCAATGAAAGATCTTCAAGAATCATTTGATCCTCCATCTACTTCCCCATCTGCTAGTCTTACTCTCGATCCTAAAGATTCCGTACCTACTGCTTCATCAAATTCGAGGGAAGTTACAGGTATTTCTTTATAATAATATTGATTATATTATGAGTAAGACGTCCGTGAAAAAATCTCCATGTTTGATTGAAACTTTTCATCTTTATATTTAATTTACATTTTTTTGCAATGAAAGATCATCAAGAATCATCTACTCCTCCATCTACTTCCCCATCTGCTACTCTCGATCCTAAAAATCCCGTACCTAGTGCTGCTTCATCAAATTCGGAGGAAGCTACAGGTATTTCTTCATATTAATTACGTTATAAGTAAGACGTCCGTGAAAAAATCTCCGTGAATTATATTATTTGATCGAAACTTTTCATCTTTATATTTGATTTACATTTTTTTTTGCAATGAAAGATCTTCAAGAATCATTTGATCCTCCATCTACTTCCTCATCTGCTAGTCTTACTCTCGATCCTAAAGATTCCGTACCTAGTGCTGCTTCATCAAATTCGAGGGAAGTTACAGGTATTTCTTTATAATAATATTGATTATATTATGAGTAAGACGTCCGTGAAAAAATCTCCATGTTTGATTGAAACTTTTCATCTTTATATTTAATTTACATTTTTTTGCAATGAAAGATCATCTAGAATCATCTACTCCTCCATCTACTTCCCCATCTGCTACTCTCGATCCTAAAAATTCCGTACCTAGTGCTGCTTCATCAAATTTGAGGGAAGCTACAGGTATTTCTTCATATTAATTACGTTATAAGTAAGACGTCCGTGAAAAAATCTCCGTGAATTATATTATTTGATCGAAACTTTTCATCTTTATATTTGATTTACATTTTTTTTGCAATGAAAGATCTTCAAGAATCATTTGATCCTCCATCTACTTCCCCATCTGCTAGTCTTACTCTCGATCCTAAAAATTCAGTACCTAGTGCTGCTTCATCAAATTCGAAGGAAGTTATAGGTATTTCTTTATAATAATATTGATTTATATGTTATACGTAAGACGTCCTTGAAAAAATCTCCGTGTATTGTATTATTTGATTATCTTTACATTTTTTTGCAATGAAAGATCTTCAAGAATCATTTGCTCTTCCATCTACTTCCCCATCTGCTACTCCCGATTCTAATGACCATGCTACTTTTCACTCTGCTGCTCTCGATGCTAATGACCATGCTACTTCCCTATCTGCTACTCCCGATTCTAATGACCATGCTACTTCCCTATCTGCTACTCCCGATTCTAATGACCATGACAACATGACAGAAGGCAATCAAATTAAAAAATATAATTATAACGATTTTGAAAATCGACAAAATATTGGAAAAGGGATTTGCAGTGCAACATTAAATGGAACGGGAACGGTGGCTTTAAAATCGATAGTTGTTGCTGCTACAGAATTATTTGATAACGAGGTAAATATTATTCAATAATTATCCCATACTAAAAAATTGCAATTTTCTGAATATTTTTATTTTAATGAATTTTTAGCTTGAACAATATTCACGTGCTAGTTCGCATGAAAATATAATCGGATTCTATGGAATTTCACAAAAAGGTAAATATTAAATTGAATCTTTTAATCTTTTGATATGAAATATTTATATTGATATTATATGTATTTGATGTAGATTCAGAAAGCAATGAATATACACTTGTATTAGAATATGCAAATGGTGGAACCTTACGTGATCATCTAAAATCTAACTTTGAAACACTTGAATGGATTGATAAGTTAAATCTTGCTCAACAAATTGTTAAAGCAATTGAACATTTGCATTCAAATGATGTCATTCATGGAGATCTGGTAATTATGTAATTAATTTTCGAAAATACTATAATAAACAATTGATCCTTTAATTTAATGCAATTTTGTTTTACAGCATCCGAAGAACATTCTTCTCCATGATAACACTATTAAGATTGGTTGTTTTGGTATTTCCAAGCTTGATGCAAAAAATCCAATAGAATATTCGGACCCAATGCTTCTCGAAGGGCCGGACGAATTTAGAAAAAATAAAGCTTCTGACATATATAGTATCGGAATTTTGCTTTGGGAAATATCAAGTGGAAAAATTCCATATGAATCTAAATTTCAGGATGAATCGGATTTGATTGATTATGTTTCACAGGGGAACAGAGAAGATCCAATCATTGGAACACCACAAGATTATATTAATATCTATCAAGGTTTGATTTCATTTTATTAATAATGTTTCAAAATAATCAACTAAATTATTCACAAACACATATTTAATAGATTGTTGGAATCAAGACCCAGATAAGCGTCCAATTATCGTGAAAGTCGTACAAGATCTCGAATATTTACTGCCAAAAAAGCAATCAAAACTAAGAGTTATTTTTCTCTACATGTGCCCACTGATTTTATTCTTTTTTGCATTTCTTGCTCTAGATATTTCTATGCTTTCAGGAGTGAATGAACCATTCTCAACTGTAATCAACAAAGAACATGTTACGGAACTTTCATCATGGATTGATCGAAAATCAACTACTTATTCTTTAGAAAATAATCCTTATAAATTTCAATTAATTCTTCGAGGAAGTAGAGATGGTTTTCATCCCAAGACATTTTGGTACATGTGTAATGGACATGCTGGCACAATTGTGGTTGCAAAAGTCGCAGGAACTGACGAAATAGTTGGTGGCTATAATCCTTTGGCTTGGGATAATTCGACAAATGGTTCTAGGGAAACAAATGATAGTTTCATTTTTTCTTTAAAAAATGGTAATAATCAAAATTCAATTCTCAGCAAAGTTAAAGATCAAAGTGCGGCTCTATTCTATCTTGGTTCCGATCAGAAGAATGCTTTTGGTCCAATGTTTGGTAATATTGAATTTATAATGAAATCAAAAGAAGAATGTTGGTGTAGTGATAATAATCTTTATTATGAAAAACCTATTAGAACAACTAATGAAAAATTTTCTATTGTGGATTATGAAGTATTTAAGATTATTAAAATTAATTAGAACATTAATCTCACTATTTAATTTATATGTATTTTATTTCATATTTATTTTTTAGTTACTAAATCTATTTATGATATAAATAACTATTGTTATTATTTATATTATTTATATATTTATTTTACATATTTATTTATTTATTATTGCACATTTTTTGGCTTATATTATTTTCCTTTCTTTTTTTCATAAAGGTGTTTTTTGTTAAAAAAATTTTTAAAAAATAAATAATTAAATAAATATATATCGATATATATTTCGAATAAAAGTGGATAATAAACATTAAACAATAAATATTTGAACTGAGGATTTTATTTAATTCGCATAATTTCTCTTTTTTCATTCTTCTTTTAAATATTAAAAATAAAAGAAAATGACATTTATCAAATGGAGAATAACTCAAAAAAAATTTTAAGTTTCGTTTAAATTTAATTTCTCCAAGATAACCGATAAAAATTGTTATGATATAACAATATAAAATGTAGTGGATAATTATTATTTTTTATATTATTTATATATTTTTATTTATTTATTTATAATTGTGTACAAATTAATAAATTAATATTGTAGATATACACATCTAAAACATTTTGCTTCTAATATTTATTACTAGTTTAAAGCTGTGCAAATTGTGCAAACTATGTGTTCTCTTAATAATATTTCAAACATTTTTTTTGGTGTTTTTTTTTACTATAAATAATAAAAAATCTTGTACTTTAACTATTCAGCATTTTCACCGGATGAAGATGATGGTTGAGATGGTTGACTTTTATTCTGATTCTACATAATATGTATTATGTTAATGTTAAATATATCAAAAAAAAAAAAATCAATCAAATAAATGGATCAGAATTACCTAAACAATATAGAAATAAATTAATATCGTTTATTAAAAAATAATAAAATATATAAATAAATAAAAAAAAGATTAGAATTAATCAACGATTCCCTGATTTGATAGTAAATTCCCCTTTAGCGAGATTTTCACAATCGTAAAAAATGTCTTAGAATAGATAAATAATATATAAATATAATATACATGAACGCATATATAATAAAAAATAAAAATTACTANTAAATTTAATTTCTCCAAGATAACCGATAAAAATTGTTATGATATAACAATATAAAATGTAGTGGATAATTATTATTTTTTATATTATTTATATATTTTTATTTATTTATTTATAATTGTGTACAAATTAATAAATTAATATTGTAGATATACACATCTAAAACATTTTGCTTCTAATATTTATTACTAGTTTAAAGCTGTGCAAATTGTGCAAACTATGTGTTCTCTTAATAATATTTCAAACATTTTTTTTGGTGTTTTTTTTTACTATAAATAATAAAAAATCTTGTACTTTAACTATTCAGCATTTTCACCGGATGAAGATGATGGTTGAGATGGTTGACTTTTATTCTGATTCTACATAATATGTATTATGTTAATGTTAAATATATCAAAAAAAAAAAAATCAATCAAATAAATGGATCAGAATTACCTAAACAATATAGAAATAAATTAATATCGTTTATTAAAAAATAATAAAATATATAAATAAATAAAAAAAAGATTAGAATTAATCAACGATTCCCTGATTTGATAGTAAATTCCCCTTTAGCGAGATTTTCACAATCGTAAAAAATGTCTTAGAATAGATAAATAATATATAAATATAATATACATGAACGCATATATAATAAAAAATAAAAATTACTAATATTAATTATCAATATATTCATAAAAAGTCCACTATCTAAATTGTTCCATTTATGGCTCAAATCATGATAAGTGTGAATTTTAATTGGATAACACTTCTTGCATTGTACAATATATTGTGTTAGTACTATAAATGTGGAAATGCTTGTGGCATGTTCAATAAGAGGGTAAATTCTAAATTTATGAAGTCGATAAAAGTGAATGAAATTTAATGCATGTAATACTTTTACTTTATTATTACATTTAATTAATCAAATTGTGGTTTTAAGTGGATGCATCGTTCAAGTTACCCTGGAACTGTGGTGTGGAATTGATGGGTATAGAATGTATAAAATATTATGTCTACACAATTTAATCTACCTATAAGCAGGTGTAAAATGTATAGCAAAATTAAACTAATCCAAATATACCATTTTTGAGTGCATTTTTAATAATTCATCCAATAAAAATTCAATATAATTATTAACTCTTTCTCCCATAATTATTTCAAGTTATTTTATCATTACTTTTATCCTTATTTTTATTTTATTACTTTCTTCCATTAAAATATTTTTTTTATTGTAGAAGGTAATTTAACATACTTTTATTTATTTTGACATTATTAATAATGGAAGTAATACTACCAAATAAATCGTTATACATGTCAACAAAACTATTGAATTGAGTCAGATGCAATCAAAATTAAAAAAAAATTGGAGCTGAGTCAAGGCAAATTTTGATTTTTACTAGTAATTGATGCAATTAATTGAGTCAGACACAATTGAAAATTGAAATTTTAAGAATTGAGTCAAGGCCAGGCCAAATTAGTTTTGATGACATGTATATAAATCATCATTGCATCTTGCACTTGTGCAATGGTATGATTTTAAGTCTCAAACAATTCCATTTTTTTATGGTTGTCCTTGGTTGGAATTAGTAAAAATATACAATTTTATAGAGATAGAAGCAATCAAAGAAATAGTTCATATAGTTCCACACTTTGGCAAAGAAAATGAATATTTTGTAAATAAATTTATATTTTAATTGCATTATAATTGTATTATATTATGTGAAATTCTGGTTTTGTTGACATTAAAATATGCATGTGTCAAAATTATTGAATTGAGTCATGCAATTAAAATTAAAAATTGGAGTTGAGTCAAGGCAAATTTTGATTTTTACTAGTTATTGATGCAATTAATTGAGTCAGACACAATTAAAAATTGAAAATTTAAGAGTTGAGTCAAGGTCAAATTAGTTTTGATAACATGTATACATTACAATGAAGCAATTATAATAACAATAATTTAAAATAATCACAAAATTGATTTCTTTTTTAAATTAAATTTGAATTGAGAAATGAAGATTATCTATAAGTGCACCCTCTATAAGTGCATTCTCTCTCTAAATGCTTAAGTCCCATAAATAGTAATGCTTATAAAATTTTTCTTTCTAAACGTGTATGCAGGTCCCAGTTAATTGTAGGTCTGTAAAATTTAACTATAAACTAATCTGCATGATTTCAACATTTTAAATAAATTAACTATATATTACTTGTCTATGTATTAATTATAAAAGCTAAAAAATAAAGTTAACTCGGATTGATTTTCAGTTTATATTTAGATTTTTGAAACATCAAGACAACAATAATTTATTATAAATGATTACATACTGGTCTATTTTAATTTAAATAAAAGCTATACACTATAATTCCAGTGATCAAATAGATAAAATATATAAAATACATATAATAAAATAAATAAATCAATAATTTTAAAGAAAATACAAAAGTTGTATAATAATATGTTGACAAAACTAAAAATAATAATAATTTCCAAAAAATTAATAATTAATTTTTCTTAATTTCATTTTCTTCAGCCATGAAAAATTTAAAGATTAGATTATTAATTTTATATTCATTTAATTAAATGTATTAAACAAATGATTTAAAAATCTAATACTTACTTATATCATCTGGAATTTCAAAATCCCATTGTTTTGTATCTGAAATAATAACTAATGTAAATAATTTATATAAAAATGATTATTAATTTATTGCTAAAAAATATAGGTATTTACCATGTGTAGTAACTTCTTCTTTCTTTATTTTCAGAAAAAAAAAATGTCTACTTGTATATATTGCTTCAGGGTGAATTTCATTTGGATCATATTTAATAAAATTCTTGTTTGACACGTTACCAAAAGGAACTCTTCCCGTCGATCAATTTGACCAACCTTTTTTGTAAAGAAATTTTAAGCTGCGGACATAATAATTTTCTTACAAACGTGATATTTCGCCAAGATGATGTCTTGGATCTCGGGAGGAAACAAAGATGCTAAGAAAAATGCAATCAAAGAATATGTTTTTATAGGAACAAAGGTGATTTATTTGTCAGAGAAAAGTGATTATAGAATTTTTTTATATTTCAAAGAAAATGACAGTGAAGAAGTAGTGATGGTACAAGGTTGCCCAAGACAAACAATTGAAATACCTAAGTTGGAGAAATATCCAGAGAAGTGGATAGATTCAGTTCACTGGTTTGAAGATGATAGTGAAAGGGAGAAAAAATTAAAAGAAGACCCGACAAGTTTTATCACAGTGAATTTTTGCTATACAAAAAAATCTAACAGATATACAGCTAGAATCAATACTCTTGGTATGTTTGGTAATAGTAGTAGGATAAGGAAATTCGAGGAATATAAAGAAGCAAGTGACTTCTACCCATTAGATAGCAATGACTATGGGCTTTTTGAGGAGGCATGTGAGTCTAGTCAGACACTC
>PQFF01000515.1:0-24408 GCA_003547095.1 Diversispora epigaea | reverse complement strand
ATTAGAGAATTGTTATATGATATTGAATTAAGTTGAAACATTGATTTCTTTTTTTTTTTTTTTTTTTTTTTTTTTTTTTAAAGTGACCGGCGCGGTCTCGCTTTATTTCAATTGATAGTAAAAAAAAAAATACATGGTGAAGAAATAAAACTACCTATAACTAAGTTAACCGGTTAACCTACCACTGTTGTTAATGATTTTACTCATTTACAATTTTAGTAAGTTTCCACCGCCACGGCCTATACATGTCGTCAAAACTAATTTGACCTTGACTCAACTCTTAAAATCTCAATTTTTAATTGCGTCTGACTCAACTAATTGCGTCAATCACTAGTAAAAATCAAAATTTGCCTTGACTCAACTTCAATTTTTCTCAATTTTAATTGCGTCTGACTCAATTCAATAGTTTTGACGACATGTATACCACGGCCCCACTAAAGTCTAAGTTTAAAAATAAAGATGAAAATATAAATGAAAAAGAGGAATTTGATACATTCAAGTAGTTATCTATTGCTTTTTTTATTATTAGATCTTTTTTCTTTTCTATTATTTTTTTAGTTTTTTCGTAATTTTCTCCTTCGCTTCTTGAGTACTGCGCTTTGGTCGTTCGTTTCATTTCGTTGGTTATATCTACATTTGTTTCCCAATTATTAATGTTTATGCATCTTTCTGTCCATTTTTTATATTGAATTTTTGTAAATTCCTGTGTTATTTCTATTATTATATTTTTAATGTTGTTAGTATTTTTTCCGATTTTTATATATTTTTTTAGAATTTTTTTAAGTGATTTTGGAATTAGGTTTATTATTATGTCTGTGAATGAGAATTCTGTTGTTTGGTTGGCTTCTGTATTGTTTATTCTGTTTGGATCTATTCTGTAGTCCTTGTGATTCTTGAATTCTTTATCCATTATTTCTTTCGATTTTTTATCGTTATATACTTTTTTTAGTTTTCGTTCTATTATTTTGAAATATTCGTTTCTTAAATTATTTATTCCGTTATTATACGTGAGTGCGTGTATTGGTGTTTCGCATATGTTATTGCATATTATGCATGATGCACCCAGATACAGCGTCAGGTATCTTTCATGCATTATTTTGAGGGTTGGTAATTCTTCGATGTATAGTTTAACTTTGAATGTTCTGTATTTTTGGTCTTCCTCTGATGTTGATGGGTTGTTCATTTTGGTATATGTTAAGGTTTCTTGTGTTAATAGCCAATTTGTTGATTGGATTATTTGTTTTGATAAGGCTTTCATTGATCTAAACTTGGTTTTCCAATTTATGAGATGGTTGATTTCGTTTACTTCTTTTATGTAGTCCTGTATTGGTATATCTAGTATTTTTTTATTTGTTTCATTAATATAGTTTATTTCGTTTAGAAACTGTGGGTTGATGGCTGAGTAATTTCCCATTTTGTGTCCTGTTTTTGCTATTTGGTCCACTAGTTCGTTTAGTGGTATGCCTGAATGACTTTTTATTTTATTGAATTTAATTGTTATTTTTTTCGTGTTTATTAATTTTTTTATTACTTGTAGGAGGTATCTGTTCTTGTATATTCTTCGTTTTTTTCTTTTCCTTGGTTCGATGAAGTTTGAGATAGCTGCTATGGCTGCTTCCGAGTCTGTATTGATTTTGACTCTGTTAATTTGGTTCGGGATAATGTCTAATAATATAGCTATTGCTGCTAATTCTGCTCTTGTGGATGAGGGTGGGCCTTCTATTTTTCCGTTAAGTGTTAGGATTTCCTCGTCATTTTCTTGGTTTAGTTTAATTATGATTCCGTACCCCATTGTTGGAATTGACCTATTTTTTCTCCTCTTTGTTTATGTGTGATACACAATCTGTCTGTGAATGCTTCTAATGATATTATTTTTCTTTGAATTATTATATTTTTTATGTTCGTTATTTCTTGGGTTTGTTTAGATAAGTATTCGATTAGTTTGGATTGGTTTGTCATTTCTGTATTTTGTTGACTGATTATTTGGTCTATCATTGTTTTCTGTTTGCAAAAGTTGAGTAGTGATTCTGGCGATTGGTTTAATTTTGGAATTAAATCTTTATTGTTGGTGTTTATTCTTTCGTTAGGTTTCGCCCTAAGTTGTTGTAGGTTCAGGTGATAGGTAGGATGTTCGTCCATTTTAATTCTTATTAGGTGGTTGTTGTTGGCTTTGGTTTTTCCTTTGTTTGTGTTATTTTCGGTACTTGTTAATCCTGGGAGTAGATCACAATTTTCACATGGATGAAGCGGTGATTTGAAGTTGTTGTTGTCATTATTGATCTGCGTATAGTGTTCTATTATAATTTCGTTATTTGATCATTTTTCTTTTATCTTTCCTATTACGGGGACTGTTGATTCCTCATTGTTTTGATTGTTTGTTTGTTTAATTTGGGTTATTGTAAACTTGGTTTCATTGTTTATGCTTTCTAATGGATTGAAGGTATTCACGTAATTGTATTGTTGGGTGAATTCAAATTCAGCCTCCATTAGTTTTTTTTCAAATATTTTGTACCAGTAGGGCTCTTTTCCAGGGTATTTTCCTTTGGTGACCTGGGCCCATGACAATATTCTTATGTTTTCTGGGTTATTGTTAATTAGTTGATCTGCGTATAATAAATTGTTTGCTTTCAATGATTTGATCATGTTACGATAGTATTTACTGTCGTTTATGATTTGCTCTATTGTTACTACTCCTCCTATTGGTATTTTTGGTATTTCTGTTTTGTATTGATTTTTAATTGTTATATTATATTTTTTTCCAATTTCTATAATTTTAGCGATTTTATTTGATTTTTTTTGTTTATTTATAAAGTTTTTTTCTTGTTTCCATATCGGCGTTGTTGACCACGTGCTGTTTTGTAATGATTGGATTCTGATTTTTGTTGTCCTTCCATATAAAGATTGGTGGTTAATTTTTTCGTTAAATTCTGTTATTATTTGTCTGTAGANGTTTATGCTTTCTAATGGATTGAAGGTATTCACGTAATTGTATTGTTGGGTGAATTCAAATTCAGCCTCCATTAGTTTTTTTTCAAATATTTTGTACCAGTAGGGCTCTTTTCCAGGGTATTTTCCTTTGGTGACCTGGGCCCATGACAATATTCTTATGTTTTCTGGGTTATTGTTAATTAGTTGATCTGCGTATAATAAATTGTTTGCTTTCAATGATTTGATCATGTTACGATAGTATTTACTGTCGTTTATGATTTGCTCTATTGTTACTACTCCTCCTATTGGTATTTTTGGTATTTCTGTTTTGTATTGATTTTTAATTGTTATATTATATTTTTTTCCAATTTCTATAATTTTAGCGATTTTATTTGATTTTTTTTGTTTATTTATAAAGTTTTTTTCTTGTTTCCATATCGGCGTTGTTGACCACGTGCTGTTTTGTAATGATTGGATTCTGATTTTTGTTGTCCTTCCATATAAAGATTGGTGGTTAATTTTTTCGTTAAATTCTGTTATTATTTGTCTGTAGATTCTATCTTTGATGCTGAAAAGTTTATAACCTAAGCTTGAATGGATCATTGTATACATGTCGTCAAAACTAATTTGGCTTTGACTCAACTCTTAAAATTTCAATTTTTAATTGCGTCTGACTCAACTAATTGCGTCAATTACTAGTAAAAATCAAAATTTGCCTTGACTCAACTTCAATTTTTCTCAATTTTAATTGCGTCTGACTCAATTCAATAGTTTTGATGACATGTATAGATCATTGCATTAGGTGTTACTTTTGCAAGGTTGCATTTGTGTTTAAATGCAGTTCTAATTTTTCTGTCTTGTTTGTTTAGCCACGATTCTGGTGGGATATGATCCGTCGCCAGGTACTCCAGTTGTGGTATTAGGATGTGGTTTATTATATATCGACACTGTTTATCTGTAGTTCTAGCTTTCCTGATCATTCCTAAAGTATAGTTTATCTTTTTTTCCATAAGTTTTTGTTGATATGTTTTTTTTCCGTCGACTTGTATCCAAACTCCAAGGTATCTTACCGGTTCTTTGTGTTTGTTGCAGCTGATGGTTTGGTTTCCTAATTGGATTTTGTCCGTTTGGTTTGGGTTTTTCTTTGCCCATTTTTTGATTACGACAAGGTCTGATTTGCTGCAGTTAATTTCTATGCCTGTCATTTTCATGAATTCGTTTACCGTTTGTGTTATTTTTGTCATTTCTTCTTTATTTTTTGCTATCCATACTGTATCGTCCATATATGCCATTGCTGCTACTGTTTCTTGAATTTTTTCTTCGTTTTGTGTTTTCCTTAGGTCCTTTATTATTTTCTCTTCTATTATGTATCCTTTGTTTGTTTTAATCACGAATGAAAGGAGTATATCATAAAAGATGCACCATAGAAGTGGAGATATTGTGTCCCCTTGTTCGACTCCTCTTTCTATGTGGTAGGGATCTGTTAGTCCATATTCAGTTATAACTGTGGCTTTCCTTGATGTTACAATGAAGATTATTATATCGATTATTTGTTTTGGTATTTTGATTCTCTGTAGTGATTTAATCAGAAAATGTGGATCTACTGAATCGAAGGCCCTTCTGATGTCTTGAAATAGCAGCCAGATTTCCTTGTTTTTTTCTTGCGCGTCTTCTATTAAATTGTTTAGTGTTATTATTGGGTATAGTGTACGACCTCCTGGTAGGCCTGCCCAATTATTTGGTGAGATTGCGTTTGTTTCTTCAATTGCTTTTGCGGTTCGTGTAGTGATTATTTTTGTTAATATTTTCCTTGCTGTTTCCATTAGGGTTATTGGTCTTACAAGGTCTTTGAAACATTGATTTCAATAATTATGAATCTAAATACTCACTAACTATTTATATTGATTAGTTTATAATTGATTAGAGAATTGTTATATGATATTGAATTAAATTGAAACATTGATTTCGAATCTAAATACTCACTCGCTGTAAAAGAATTCATGTTGATTAGTTTTTAATTGATTAGAGAATTGTTATATGATATTGAATTAAATTGAAACATTGATTTCAACAATTATGAATTTAAATACTCACTAACTATTTATATTGATTAGTTTATAATTGATTAGAGAATTGTTATATGATATTGAATTAAATTGAAACATTGATTTCGAATCTAAATACTCACTCGCTGTAAAAGAATTCATGTTGATTAGTTTATAATAGATTAGAGAATTGTTATATGATATTTAATTAAATTGAAACATTGATTTCAATAATTATGAACCTAAATACTCACTCGCTGTAAAAGAATTCATGTTGATTAGTTTATAATTGATTAAATTAAATTGAAACATTGATTTCAATAATTATGAATCTAAATACTCACACACTGTAATATAATTTATATTGATTAATTTATAATTGATTAGAGAATTGTTATATGATATTGAATTAAGTTGAAACATTGATTTCAATAATTATGAATCTAAATGCTTACTAACTATTTATATTGATTAGTTTATAATTGTAATTGATTAGAGAATTGTTATATGATATTGAATTAAATTGAAACATTGATTTCGAATCTAAATACTCACTCGCTGTAAAAGAATTCATGTTGATTAGTTTTTAATTGATTAGAGAATTGTTATATGATATTGAATTAAATTGAAACATTGATTTCGAATCTAAATACTCACTCGCTGTAAAAGAATTCATGTTGATTAGTTTTTAATTGATTAGAGAATTGTTATATGATATCAAATTAAATTAAACATTGATTTCAATAATTATGAATCTAAATACTCACAGACTATTTATATTGATTGGTTTATAATTGATTAAAGAATTATTATATGATATTGAAACATTGATTTCAATAATTATGAATCTAAATACTCACAGACTATTTATATTGATTAGTTTATAATTGATTAGAGAATTGTTATATGATATTGAATTAAATTGAAACATTGATTTCAACAATTATGAATCTAAATACTCACAGACTATTTATATTGATTAGTTTATAATTGATTAGAGAATTGTTATATGATATTGAATTAAATTGAAACATTGATTTCAATAATTATTGATCTAAATACTCACTCGCTGTAAAAGAATTCATGTTTATTAGTTTATAATTGATTAGAGAATTGTTATATGATATTGAATTAAATTGACATTGATTTCAATAATTATGAATCTAAATACTCACTCGCTGTAAAAGAATTCATGTTGATTAGTTTATAATAGATTAGAGAAGTGTTATATGATATCGAATTAAATTGAAACATTGATTTCAATAATTATGAATCTAAATACTCACTCACTGTAAACGAATTCATGTTGATTAGTTTATAATAGATTGGAGAATTGTTATATGATATTGAATTAAATTGAAACATTGATTTCAATAATTATGAATCCAAAGACTCACTCACTGCAAATGAATTCATGTTGGTTAGTTTATAATTTATTAGTGAATTGTTATATTATAATTTATTAGAGAATTGTTATATGATATTGAATTAAGTTTAAACATTGATTTCAATAATTATGAATCTAAATACTCACTAACTATTTATATTGATTAGTTTATAATTGATCAGAGAATTGTTATATGATATTGAATTAAATTGAAACATAATTATGAGTCTAACAGAATCAGAAATAAATGCTTTAATATTGATATGTTCTTTATTAGCTTTATGTATTAATTTTTCAATATGTCCAATAACATTTTCAGTCTTAGATCTTTCAGAACTTATATTATATGCATCCCAAATTAATGGTCATCCTAATGTAGTAATAAATACAACTCCCCATATATGTTCTTGCTTTATGTTTGACCAGCCATCAAATGTTGCTGTTACACCATCTTGATCTTGTTTTGCAAGTTTAATAATACTTTTTTGAAATGTTTGAGAATTCTTTTATAAAATTTTTCCTGATATAGCTTTATGTTTTGGTAGCTGAATTCCAGGTGAAATAAATTCAAAAATAACATCATTTCCTTATTTTCTACAAATGTAAATGGTAAATTATTTGATATTATCATACGAAGTACCAATTGTTCAAAGAGTAAATAATCATTTTTTGATATTGGGTGATATACAAAATTGCTAATACTAGTTTGTGTAAAAAGTTTTTTCCATTTAATTTCATTAATTTCAATATTATCTATTAAGAAAAAATAATTATAATATCATTGAAAATAATAAATTAATTAAATTAAAATTATCTTATACATAACATAAACCTTATATTTGTCACCTGTATCATCTCTTTTTTATTTATTTTGAAAATTCATTCAAAAATGAAAATATTTTTCAAAACCCATGATGCATTTCTTTCGATTGTTTTGAAAAATAAACATAAACAATAAACACCAAATTTTTCTTCTTCTAAACACACCATGTAGTACATATAAAAAGGGTATGACATGCTCTGTTATAAATTTTTTTTTAAACTAATTATGGTATATTTGTCTAAAAAAAAAAGAGCCTGAGTTTATGCATTACTTGAAAAAGAATATTCTTCCCATTATGTGACAAATAAAGAAAGTATTTCACAATCAATGGTTGTAAGAATCAAGCAATGTAAAGACAAGACTGGCACATTTAATAATCAACAAAAATCTGGACATTGTTGACTGTAATTTACCTTTCAAACAAATGATGGAAACAGACAACTAATAATAGGGATTAATTTGTATAAAACACACAACACTATACTTAACTTATTAAAGTTGAAAGATTTATACTATTATTAAAGTATATTTGGGAAGGATTTAAGAATTTGCAAAATTAAAGTGAAAGAGGCAGGGTGAGGTTTTGTAAAGATAAACACTAAGTTTATTATTAATTCACTAAGAATTTACTAAGCAATACTATATTTATTCAAGATAACAAGATCACAAAGCAAGTTATCTAATATTAATTACAAATACAAATACCAAGATCACTAAGCAGGGTATTTAAAGGTTTTCACTAAGAAACTATAAACTAATTATTCAGATCACAAAGCAAAATAATAGTTTATAACAATAATACTAAGATCACACAGCAAAGTATTATTATAGAGGTGTTTTCACTAAGAGATTAAATAATAATTTATCAAGAAATGCATTATTTAATAAATTACAAAGTATTTTTATTATTGAGTTATTCAAGATTTTAGAATTAACTGAGGATTGAGAGAAAAGAAATTCAATCCTTTATATATTAAATTTAAGGTATAATAGATTGTCCTGTACTCTACTCTATCTTCTGTCCTGATGCATTCCCTATTAATTGTCCTTTAAAATGCTCTGAGACTTGCCCTATCTATTACCCTCTTGTTTACCCTGTAGAATACAAATTATTACACAATAGACATTTGTACTATGATATATAATTGGTATAATTGGTACTACTAGTGACTAATCAATAAATAAATAATAAAATAATAAGTAATAATAATAAATAATAAGTAATAAATATTAAAATAATAAAGTAATATATAAAAATATAAATATAATGATAATTAACAAAGCAAGTTAACAATGTCCAAGACTCATAACTGGCTGTATTGAATGAAATGTTGTGCAACTGATAACAATAGGTGAGTGTACAAATGCAATTACAATCCAAAAAAAAATTAAAAACTGTTGATCAAATTGATGTTAGTGAATATACAATAAAGAGGATTTTACACTGAAATGGGTTGGATGCACAAGTGAAATGCAAAAAACCATATCTCAAAAAAAACACATAGAATTGCCCACATGAAGTTTGCAAAAATATCAAAAATGGACTATAGAAGATTGGAGCAAAGTAATCTGGTCTAATGAATCAAAATTTATGATTTATGGATCAGATAGTAGAGAATATTGTTGGAAATGACTTGAAGAACCATTATGCAATCATCGTGTCAAACCTACAGTCAAATTTGGATGGGGCAGTATTATAGTGATGTGTCACAGGAGTGCAGAGTATTTCGAAAAATTTCTCAAATCAGTCTCTCAGTTTGCATCACACAAGCAAATAATAATACACTCTATTTGCCAGTAGGTCAAGCAATCAATTGATCTAAACTTGCCTATCTCAAAACAGATAATAAATATATAATAATAATCAAGTAATAATCAAATTAATCATGAAGGCACAGTGAGTAAGGTGAAGTAAAAGTAGTAATACAGTATCAAACAATATTTAATAATATTTTGCAATATTACAACCAAAGTATAAGTTTATTAAAATATAAAATATAAAGTTTTTTAAAAGTAAAGTATCATTCAACAACAGAAATATTACAGCATGACAATCTTTCCTGTTTCTGAAGGAAGTTTACTTTTCTATTTAATATTTATTAAAGTATTTCGAATTATTCTGAGTTATTTCTAATTAATTAATTAACTATAGATTATATTCTAACTAACTTGAACTGTAATTCACTACTGAAACTTACTCCCGACAACAGTTGTATTTATACTTTCTCTTTTGTTTACACTTCATCTTTGTATTTCATCCTTTATCCTTTGTGCATCATCCTTCATCCTCGTACAAAGATGACAATTACCTGAAAGTTCATCTAGTGTCACAAAATATCATCCCCGTGACATTTCACCTGATTATCAATTTGCTTTGCCACAATGGGATGTTTCACTTAGGATGGAGTTGACATAGTTCGAATCCATGGACACATGGATGGTGATTTATATTGACAAATTTTAGAGAAAGATTTATTGGAAACCATCAAGTGGCATGGAATGAATAAAGATAATATTACTTTTTAGCAGGATAATAATCCTAAATATACTGCCCTCTCACAAAAAAATGGTTTGAAGATAATGATATTAGGGTGCTTGATTGGCCTGCACAATCTCCAGACTTAAACCCTATAGAAGCATCTGTAAAATGAAATTGATGGCCATATAAGATGACTTGAAACACCTATCAGAACACAAGATCAACTTTGGAATGCAATTCAGAAAGTTTGGGTTGAGTTGGGAGTTAATGAATGTAAGAAGTTAGTTGATACCATGCCAACTCATACAAATAATGTAATTAAAGTCAGGGTTGTTATACCAGATAGTAAAAAAAAATTTTTAAAATTTTTAATATTGTTGAATTATCTTTTGTCAAATTTTCTACATAAATAAAAAAAAATAAAAGAACAATCAAAAGAAATGCATCATGTAAATCATATAAAATAATTTTTTTTAAATTATGAATTTATTAATGCACAATTTAAATCATTTTCAGGAGTTTAAAAATATTTTTATGCTACATTGTACTTCAAGTATCACAAGATATTAAAATTTTAAAATTTTTGTTCAGGTGATGCAATATTTTTGATCATCACGGCATAGCAATATAAAATGCAATGGATAATTGCTGATAAACTGTACGGTACAAAACGCTATTTTGTACTGTACGATTTTATATAAATTTTGCACAAAATTCATACAATACAGTACAGCCCTTTATTTAATATATATATATTATAAAAAATAAATTGTACTGTATGAACTTTATTATAATATAACATAAAAAAAAATTAAAATAATATAAAATTTTTTTTTAAAAAAAGTATATTATTGGATTTATCATTGTGAAACAGGTTATTAACTCAAAAAATTATTAAAAAGTATAGAAACGCGTGTAAAAATATTTAAAATATTTTTCTTTTATGCATTTCTGTATTAAACTTACTTCTTCTATAAGTTCTTTGCGTTCTTCATTGAAGAGAATACAGTTTTCTTCTTTTTTGTCTAAATAAAATGTGTCTCTAAAAAAATTTTTATTAAAAAGATCATCTTTCTTGGTAATATAGATTGAGAACTGATCGTTTCATATGTGTGAAAAAATATCACGCTATATTAGTTAATCAACCCGTACAGCCACAAATAAATTGTACAAATCACACCAACTTCTATTCGTACAGTACAAAATAACGTTTCATACCATACAGTTTATCTGTATACCCGATAATTATTATATATTATTTATATATTCTTATTTATTTATTTATAATTGAGTTTATATTAATAAATTAATATTGTTGATATAAACATCTAAAACATTTTGCTTCTAATATTTATTACTATTTTAAAGCTGTGAAAATTGTGCAAACTATGTGCCAATGGTACATTTGGTTGACAAACAAAAAAATTTTGAATATGGATTATAAAATGCCATATCAAAGCCAGCTTTGGTGTGTAGTGTGTAATGTACCTCTCTGTTTTAATAATAATTGGAATTGTTTTATTGGTTTTCATACTTTAAAATAAGAAATATTTAATGGTAATAACATTTTTAAATTGTATACATATTTTTATAAATTTTTTCAATAATCAATTAAATGAAGAATAATCTAAAATTTTGTGAGAAACTGAAGAACAAAAAAATTTTTTATTGAATATATTTATAAATGAATAGTTTTTAAAATTATTTTTTTCAAAAATTTATTTATTCATTTATTCATTTATTGATTTATTGATAAAACTAATTGAAAATGCCCTAAATTAATCATTAAATAAAAACACTAATTTAGCCAACCTAATTATCATGATAACTCGAAATTTTATTATGGATAAGTACCTGTATTACATAGTAATTTTTGTTTGTTATGATATGAAGTATACAAAACCAAATTGCTAAGAATTTTCATAAGTTTAGTTGTTCAGGATGCTTCGCGACCCAAACGTAGAAAATTTCACATGACTCAAATTCGTGCACTTTTTTTAAGCACATAGCAAATGTCATGATGTGGCTATGGAGTTACTATGTGACCTACACTTCTGGAAATCACCTTAGTTACTTTGATAAAAAAATTTTTTGTAGGGGATAATTTTTCTCAATTATTTAAGTGGGCAAATTTGCTCACTAAAATGTATGATTTAAGGGATAAATAATAAAAAATCTTGTACTTTAATTTCAGCATTTTCACTGGATGAAGATGATAGTTGAGATGGTTGACTGTTATTCTGGGATGTATTTCCTGGAGTTATGATAATGATGAAAGTTTTGGAGTTACTGGCAACAAACTTGAGGCTTTTCTTTTACCTCCCTGTTTTGATCTTGTATTTATTGAAATAGAAGTCGAATTATTAAATTAATTTGGACAATTTTTAAATTTTTTTAAATCATATTCATTATTTTTTGATTCTTGTTCTTGAGAATAAAATGTTATAATATGAATGAATATATTTATATTTTGATGTTTTGAAAAATAAATGCCAAAAGAATTCACTATAAAGTTTGTTTTTATAAAATTTTCAATATTATAAGGCATTTTTTGTTAAAAGAAAATTAAAAAGAATTAGTTCAGTTTATTTAATTAAATTTTTTATTCAATAATTTTTCTTGCCACATTTTTTTTGTTTAGTTTTTAGATTTTTTTATTTATAATGATTCTCAATGCTTATTATTGTGATTTTATTTATTATTTTTCTATTTATTTATAAATTATGATTTTCGTGCTTCTTATTTCATTCTTTTTTTTACAAAGGAAAAAAATATTTAATCGACTTCCATCCACTGAGGTAAGATTTTTCATCCTAGTTTAATTGAGAATTGATTTATAAAATCAAGTACCGAACTTGACAATACAAATTAATAAATACAAATATAAATTAATAAACAATACGATTTAAATGATAATTGAATTTTTTTGTCACCTACAAATAATAACGGATATCTGTCATGATTAGGCTTTTTTTCACGAATAAAAAAAATAATAATAATCAAATTAGAATTTTAGAAAAATCTCAAGAATATTTAAATAAGGTGTATGAAATAAGTAACCAAGGATGGAATATAATTAATAATAAGCGTAGTGTAATGTTTGACAAATCCTATTGAAATTTTACAAGAAATTTGTACGACAAGGATTATATTATATAAATATAGAGCAGTTTTGAAGTTTTAAAATAATAAAAAATGGCAATTAAATTTTTCGACAAATTATCTCAAGATTTTTCAGAACTTATTAATGACAAAAAAGAATATAATGTTGTCATTGAAGTTGATAAAGAAGAAAATATGAAACCTTTTACTGCACATTCAGTTGTCTTACGTTATCGTTCATCCTACTTTGACAAAGAATTGGAGAATGTTACAGCGAATGAAAATTATGTTAAAACTATTATTAAACCTAATATTTCTTTTCAAATATTTGAAATTATTCTTAGGTAAGTCGAAAAATTAATTATTACATTGAATATTAAGTTAATTTTGTGACTCGATAAAAAATAAAATATATTTTATAGATATATATATGGTGGAATTGTCAATATTGAAGATATGGACACCAAAATCATTTATGAATTAATGGTCAATGCTAATGAATTAGAACTTAAAGAACTATCAGTAAAATTAGAAAGTTATCTTATTGAATCTAAAGCTTCTTGGTTAAGAACTCATTTTTCCTTTGTTTATTGTTCAATCTTTGATAGTAATGAATTTCAAGGATTGAAAAAATTTTATAACGATATTATTGCAAAATATCCAAAGTTGATTTTTGAATCAGAAGATTTCACATCACTTCAAGAAACAGCGTTGGTTTTTATTTTGAAGAGAAATGACTTGCAAGTTGAAGAAATTAAAATTTGGGATTACGTTATCAAATGGGGGATTGTACAAAATCCTACTTTACACGCTGATTCGAAAGAATGGTCTAATGAAAATTTCAAGGCTTTGGAAATAACTCTACGACAATGTTTACCACTTATCCGATATTTCCATATTTCTAGTGAAGATATTTGGGAGAAAGTAAAGCCCTACAAAAAAATACTCGAAGAACAGCTTTGGGATGACATAATTCAACATTCTATGTCCCCAAATAAATCCGTTAATTCTCTTATTTTACCAGCGAGAAACTTTTCAACCCCTGAATTACCATCAAGAATGAATGAATCATTCTCAACCATAATCAATAGAGAGCATGTTGCAGAACTTTCATCATGGATTGATCGAAAATCAACTATTTATTCTTTAGTTAATATACCTTATGAATTTCAATTAATTCTTCGAGGAAGTAGAGATAATTTTCATCCCAAGACGTTTTGGAACATGTGCCATGGACATGCTGGCACAATTGTGATCGTAAAAGTTGCAGGAACCGATGAAATAGTAGGTGGTTTTAATCCTTTAGCCTGGGATAATTCAACTGAAGATTGTTATATGGAAACAAATGATAGTTTCATTTTTTCATTGAAAAATGGCAATAATCAAAATTCAATTCTCAGCCGAGTTATAAATAATAGTAAAACTTTATCCTATTGTGATTCTAATAATCAGAATTTTTATGGTCCATGGTTTGGTATTTATGAATTTAGGATGAAATCATCTGTTTCCGATTTTACTCAAGATAAAGAATGCTCTTGTGAATCTTACCCTGAGTTTATTACTTATGAAAAGCCTATTAGAACAACTAATGAATATTTTTCAATTGTAGATTATGAAGTATTTAAAATATTAAAATACAAATTCCAGTCTGTATAATTCGATAATTTAATCACTATTTGATGATATAATTTATACTTTGTATTCGATGATAATAAAATCTATTCATTAAATAAATTGAAACATCACTATATTTACAAAATTGAAAATGACACTATCGTTGTTTCTACGTTTTTTTTTAACTTTTATTTTAATGAGATAGTGAATGTTTTTGCGAATGTAAAAAAAAATGTAAAAAGACATTTCTAAGATAAAACATTATTTATAAGTGAATTGTTATCTAAATAATAATACTTCTTCAGAAAATTTTTTTTAAGCGCAAATCTACGTAATTTTTACATCCATGTATATATACGCAATTTAACAGGGCCATTTTTAGTTTAAACTAGTGTATCTCGGCAGATATCGGTGCTTCAGAGTTAAAACACATCACCTTGTAGCCCAGAACAAGGGCTTTCGATCAGTCATGGAAATATTTTAGCAGAAACTCGCTTCACATCCCACAAATCGCGATCGTAATCAAAAAAACTTTTTTTTTGGTGTAAAAATTGCATAAAAATTGTGGAAAACTTTTCGCTATAAAAAAAATTTTTATACCAAAAAAATTCCGTTTTTGATTACTATCACGATATAAGGGACAAATGTGCGATTTTCTACTAAGGTGTTTCAAACTAAAAACGGCCGTAAAACTTTTACGCCTCATAAAATTTTCCGATGTAATAAAACTAACAATCGAGTTTTATTGTAACAGTGCAATCTATTATTAGAATTTGAGAGTTGGTATCACGCACGTGATATTTGAGGCTATTTTTTATTTGTAAGACGAAAAGGAAAAAAATTTTAATTATTTAAGTAATTATTGATAGAATTAAGTGTAATGTTGTGTTTGACAAAATCACTTTGAATAATATTACCTTATGCAGATTTACAAATAAAGAAATTGCACAAACGGAGGTTTATAACGTCTATTATGTAGTTTTGAAGCTTTAAAATAATAAAAAATGTCTTTTAAATTTTTTGATAAATTATCTAAAGATTTTACAGAACTTCTTAATGACAAAAAAGAATACAATGTTATTATCGAAGTTGATAAAGGAGGAAATAGGAAATCTTTTATTGCACATTCAGTTATCTTACGTTATCGTTCACCCTACTTTGATAAAGAATTGGAGAACGTTATTACGAATAAAAATAATATAAAAACTATTATCAAACCAAATATTTCTGCTCAAATATTTGAAATCATTCTTAAGTAAGTTAAAAAATTATTTATTACTTTGAATATTAAATTAATTATGTTGTGACTCGATATTAATAAAATAAAATACATTCTATAGATATATATATGGTGGGATTATCAATATTGAAAATATGGATACCAAAACCATTTATGAATTAATGGTCAATGCTAATGAATTAGAACTTAAAGAACTATCAGCAAAATTAGAAAGTTACCTTATCGAATTTAAAGCTTCTTGGTTAAGAACTCATTTCTCCCTTGTTTATCGTTCAATCTTTGATGGTAATGATTTTGAAGATTTGAAAAATTTCTATAATGATATTATTGCAAAATATCCAAATTTGATTTTCGAATCAGAAGATTTCACTTCACTTCAAGAAACAGCATTAATTTCAATTTTGAAAAGAGATGACTTAAAAGTCGAAGAAATTAAATTTTGGAATTACATTATTAAATGGGGAATTGCACAAAATCCTACTTTACCTGCTAATTCGGAAGAATGGTCCAATGAGAATTTCAAGGTATTGAAAATCACATTACAACAATGTTTACCGCTTATTCGATATTTTCATATTCCAGGCGAAGATATTTGGAAGAAAGTAAAGCCATATAAAAAAATCCTTGAAGAACAACTTTGGGATGACTTAACTCAATATTTTATGTATCCAAATCAACCTGTCAAATCCCTTATTTTACCAGCGAGAATCATTTCAACTCCTAATTTGTCTTCAAGAACCAGAACAATTCCCAATTTGACTTCAACTCCCAATTTGATTTCATCTCCCAATTTGATTTCATCTCCCAATTTACCTTCAAGAACCATTTCAACCCCGAATTCGACAGTTTCAACCATAATCAACAGAAAACATATCGCGGAAATTTCTTCATGGGTTGATCGAAAATCTGCTATTTATTCTTTAGCAAATATTCCTTATAAGTTTCAATTAATTCTTCGAGGAAGTGGAGATGGTTTTCATCCCAAGACGTTTTGGAACATGTGCCATGGACATGCTCGCACAATCGTGGTTGCAAAAGTAGCTGGAACTGAAGAAATAGTTGGTGGCTATAATCCTTTAACTTGGGATAATTCAAAAAGAGGTGTTTTTATGAAAACAAATGATAGTTTCATTTTTTCATTGAAAAATGGAAACATTCAAGATTCAATTCTTAGCCGAGTTATTAATAGTAGAAAAGCTCTATTTTATTCTGATGATCCGAATATTTATGGTCCATGTTTTGGTAATTGTCAATTTATGATGGAATCAAAGGTTTCCGATTTTACAAAAGACAAACAATGTCGGTGTGATTATTATTTGAATTGTTATGAAAACCCTATTAGAACAACCAGTGATGAATTTTCAATTTTAGATTATGAAGTATTTAAGATTATTAAAAAATAAATTTCAAACTATACAATTCGATAATATAATTATTCTTTATATTTCAATTTAATTTATTAAATAAATTAAATCATCATTATATTTACTTAAAATTGAAAATGGCATCACTGTGAATTTGTAAAGAGTCAGTGAATATTTAAAAAGATTTTTATATATTTTTTAAAATAAGGCGAAAATTTATAAAATATTTTTTATTTAAATAGTTATCTAAAGCTTCATTTACGAAACCATTATTCGTTTAAATACTACGTATATATTTTTTTTTCGTTTATTTGATGTCTTTAAATCTATCAAATATGTAACAATTATTATTTCAGGGATAATAATAATTTAGATTTAGTTGACCATTTTGAATAAACCTTTTTTTTGAAATGTCTCGCTTTTCACCGCCCTGTATATTAATCTGCAGAAAAGTGTAATTATTAAATTACATTCATTCATTCTGGGCGTATTTTATGATATTTATCTTTTTTTCTCTTATAGTACAAAATTTAGATAGATAGATATTATAATTTGTTATATTTGAATTTGTATTAATTTGTATTTTTAGCAGTTATAAATAATAAGTTAGGAAATTATAATAGTGTTAATGATAATATTTTTTTAATTTAATATAATGAATCCACTGTAAGAAATTAAAAATAAAATAAAATAATTAATTAATAATAAATAAATCATTAAAATAATTAATTAATAAATGAAATAAAAATATTTATCCTTTTCTGATATTGATCTTTATTTGATATTTTGCATTCAACGCAACGTTATCTAAAAAATTTTCCATTATTAATAATATCATTATTTCTTCTCTTAGAAATAACAATTTGATGATGTTCCACACAATAATTTTTAATAAAGTTCTTTTAATAAATTTGGACTGGAAAGTTCAGTCTTTATTAATACTAATTCTTCACTTTCTTCTTTTCTTTATTCTTCTTTTTCTTTTCCTTCTTGATCTTGATAATTCTGAAATATATATATACATAAAATAACAGATGCCAAAAAAGTAAGATAAAATTATAAATGCAATAAGCGTGTCTCGAAATTTAATTTACTCGAGCCAAATAATGTCATAATTTCCTGGTCGTACACATTCAATTTTGCGATAACTTTTGAAGTTAAATAAATAATCAATATTTAATCGAATAATTGAATTAAGAAATAATAATGATGATAATAATAATAATAATAATAAAGACAAAAAACTTTTCCATATTCACTACAAATTTACTCACGTTATAATAAAAAAATAATAATAATAATATTTTACTAAATATTTATTTACCTTCAGGATAAATCACGATGCCCTAATGATGCTTATTAAGTGATACTTCGGAACAATCTAACCAACAAATTTCTCTTTCTTTAGCCATGTAGATGATAGGATTGGCTATTAATTATATTATATTATTATTACTATCATTCGTTAATATTAGTAAAGAAATAATTATATAAATATTATACTAATCTTTCCAAGCAATAATATTTTTTTGAGATTCATTTTATTCTGTTCATCTTCTCCCTTCTCTTCATGATATTCTCTTCTTCTCCTTCATTACATTTCGCTCCATTGTATTCTTCATTACATATTTTTCATTATATTTATTAATATCTTCAAATTCATATGATGTAATTCATCTTTCAGATCCATTTTTTCTTAAATTTGTCATTGAATTTCTTTTTCCGTTTATTTTTCTTAAATATCTTTCGATTCTTCTTCGTAGTTGCATCTGACATTACATTTTTCTTTAACTTCTAATGTCCTTTACTTGGGATATTGACACGAACACATCAAGTGCCAAATTTAAACATCTTTAATATTTCATATACAGTCAGACCTCTCTATAGTCACACCCTCGGGATACAAAAAACTGTGACTATATGAATATGTGATTTTTATAGAGGTTTTTTTACATAGCATTAATAAGTGTTGGTTTTATAAAAAGTGTGACTATAATAAATTGTGACTATATGGGGTGTGACTATAGAGAGGTCTGACTGTAATAACGATGTGATGATGATGATAATTGTAATAATATTTTATAAATGATTATTAAATAAAAAATTTTAATAATAAATTTTATTTTACAAACAAATATGATTCAACGCATATGATACAATGCATACAATATGATTCATTTCTTAAGTACATGCCAACGAATAAAATATATAAAAAATAGATATGATTACCGAAGTAATAGCAAAAGAGTATTTTTTAATAAATTTCATTGGGATATCATCTTCATGATTATTACGAACGATTGTTACGAATATTTTAAAAGGCATTTCCATAAAGAAAACAAAAAGAAAAACATCAAAAAAATCACGCGCATAAAAACGCAATCCTTTAAGTATGTATATGTACTTTTTATAAGAATAAGTAATTATCTTGTCTGGTATATTTCCCATTTTATTTAATTTTGAGCTACAAAAAAAAGAATAATTATTTTCTTCACAAATTTCTTATCAAAAATTTTATAATACTGATTTTTATAGAATGAAAAAAAAAGAATAAAAATTATGAATTTGGTAAAAGAATCTGATGATGACGAAGTCGGTTCTGCTACCGTTACAAAAAAAAAAAAATTGATAAATTGGCGTTGGCGGTACTTAAAATCTTAACGAAATCAATAGTTTAAATAGTCAAGTTCAACACAACAACAACAACAAATGCTATCACCATCAACAACAACAGCAGAAAAAGTTTTACGAATTACGTATAGAATTTGTCTATTTTGAGAGTCATCATGACTTTGTGATTTTTTTAGCATTGGAATTAAAATTATAGGTTTGTATATTTATTATGCACCAGTTTGAATAATTAAAAATTATTAGCATACAATTCGGGAGTAATCAAAGATAGAATATTGACAAAATCAATACTTAATAATAACACAATACATTACAATACAAAAAATTCTACAACACCTATTTTGCAGTTTTGAAATTTTAAAAAATAATAAAAAATGTCTTTCAAATTTTTTGATAAATTATCTCAAGATTTTTCAGAACTTCTTAATGACAAAAAGAATATAATGTTGTCATCGAAGTTGATAAAGAAGAAAATCTAAAATTTTATTGCGCATTCAGTTATCTTGTGTTATCGTTCATTCTACTTTGGTAAAGAATTAGAGAACGATACCACGAATAAAATCAAAACTATTATTAAACAAAACTATTTCTGCTCAAATATATGAAATTATTCTTAAGTAAGTTAAAATATTATTTATCACTTTAAATATTAATATTATATCAATTATATCGTGACTCAATATTAATAAAATAAAATACATTTTATTATTTTATTATATTTTAATTTAGATACATTTATGGTGGAATTATTAATATTGAGTATACAGATACCAAAGCCATTTATGAATTAATGGTGGATTGGAACTTAAAGAACTATCAAAAAGATTAGGAAGTTACCTTTCGAATTTAAAGCTTCTTGGTTAAGAACTCATTTATCATTCAATCTTTGACAGTAATTAATTCTAATAAATCTTCATTTACAGTACTAAACCAAATATCTTTTATTTCTGTTATTTGATGTTTTTACAAATATGAGATAACCATTTTATTATTATTTCAAGATAATAACAATTTACATTTTGAATAAATTTTTTTTTGAAATTTCTTGGTTTCATGACCTGCTTTTCGCTGCTCTATATAATATATTAGTCTACAGAGAAGTGTAATTTTTAAATTGCATTCATTTATTCTGGATATATTATATCGGATGACATTTATCTTTTTTTTCTCTTATTATGTTACAAATTTTACATAGAATTTTCAAACTGAGGAGGGATTTCCGCACATAATTTAAAATTTGAATTTCAAACACTGTTGTTTTACTCATTATAAAATAAAACTATTTTACTCCAAATTTAATATTCATAATGAAAACATGTAAAATGTGACATTTATAAAATAAATTGTCAATTTTAATATGACAAGAATGGCAGCATTTACTGACAAGATATTTTAAAATTATTTATTAAGTGTTTAATTTGTTAGGTTACGCTTCACGTTATTTAAAACTTCCAAAATTTGCATTATAGTATCCTATTCAATGTACACATCTATAATTGAACAAGTTCTGATGAACTTCTGAAAGAAGATCTTGAATGAAAATCAAATAAGCAAGAAAGGAATAATAAAAAATTTTGTACATTCAATCATTGCACTTACAATTAAATTACCAGTTGAGTTTAAATAGAAAAATACAACAATGACTATAATATAAATTAAAGTAAAACCCCTTATGTGCTTTTTTAATATTTTACATATTTATTAAATAATTAAAAATAATAACTAAAAAGATGAAAGATAAAATTTAAACAATTACAAATTAAAAAGCATGATAATAAATAATAGCTTTAGTCTCATCCCATTATATAAAATGATATTCAAATATCACAAATTATTATTCAAATAATTTAAAGATTCACCCCAATCAATATTACTAAGATCTAAATTTGAATTTTGTAAAGGAGGTAAAATAAGTAAAGGTTTGCATATGAGAGATGCCTTGGGATGAATAGGTTCATATAGTGATAATTCTGATAATTGAAAATCTTCCTTTTTCATTTCTTGATCCGCATTTAAAAACATAAGTGACTTTTCAGTTTGTCTAATTACTGTTACCGTTAATGAAATATCAATTTTATTAATTAAAGTCAAATCATTAATCCATTTAATTAATATGTCATAAATTATTTGTGCACTTGGACGCTCAGATGGATCTTTGTGCCAACATTTTTTCATTAATTCTACATAACATTGAGGTGTGCCTTCTTTAATTTTTGGTCGAAGTCCTTCAAGAATTTCTAAAGTTAATTCTAGATCACATGCTCTGTCAGAATATGGTATCTTTCCTGTTGATATTACCCACATTATAATTCCAACACTATATATATCAGAAGCTCGAGTATATGGATTTTTATTCATTATCTCAGGTGCAATATATGGTAATACACCATATCTCCCAGATGATATAACTTCATCTACGGGTCTACAAAATCCCAAATCTCCTAGTCTTATGAATTTTAAATTATCATGTGCTTCAGTAATCATTAGATTGCCGGAATGAAGATCACAATGAATATATCCTTTAATATGGAGAACTTCTAATCCTGCTAGAAAGGACTGTAATAGCCACAATCTTTCAGTCCATGATAATGTTTTATTTTGTTGAAGAAAATTTCTTAAATTTCCATTATTCATATATTGTAAAACTACTGCATATTCCATTGTCATTGGATCTTGAGTTATACCAAAAATTGGCAGAACATATTTGGAACGACAGTGGAAATTTGCTAGTAACTATATATTTATAAAAGATACAAAGTTTTAAAATAATTATATTTATTTGTATAATACAAAAAATATTTTAGAATATTAATATATTTATTATTTACCTCTCTTAAAAATCCAGTGCTCATTTTTTTTGAATTCAGAAGTCTTTTCAAAGCAACTTGATTAGAATTGCAGATTTGAAATAATTCTTCAGGCATATTTTTCCATTCTGCTTTCCAAACAGTACCAAATGCTCCTTGATCTAAATATTTAATATCTTTAAATTCACTATAATCAATCCATCTCCAAATTTCCCATTCCTCCGCATTTTCATCTAACTCCGTCATTTGAATAATTATACTAACAATTTTATTAACATCTATAGAAAAGCTTAGCGTATATTCTAATTCTAAGTATTTGCAATCTTTACATATATTTTTTTTAATATTCAAATTTCCGCAATTATGACATCTACCAAAATCTTGAAAATTCTTCTTGCAGATTTCATTGCAACCATTTTTTTGCCAACAAATGCAGCAGTTGTGATTTTTAGCATTTAAATCTTCAATACTTTTTAAATTTTTAATGAATGATTTTGAAGGTACTAAACTACTATCCTTTCTATTAGTATTTTTCTTTAATTTATTTTGATATTTCTTAGTTGTTGAGATTTCAAATTCTTCTTGATAGAATGATTCAATTGATTGTTGGCAAAAATCATTTCCTTCTTCAGCTGATTTTAAAATCCACTGAACTGCTTTCTCTTCATCTTTTGTGATTCCAATACCATAATAATTTCCAAGAATAAGCTGTCCATTACTATTCCCTCCTTCAGCTGATTTCAAGCACCACTGAAATGCTTTCTCTTTATCTTCTGTGGTTCCAATTCCATTTTCATAACAATACCCAAGATTGTCCTTTCCGTCACTATTCCCTCCTTCAGCTGATTTCAAGTACCACTGAAATGCTTTCTCTTCATCTTTTGTTGTTCCAATCCCAAATTCATAACAACGACAGAGATTATACTGTCCATCACTATTCTCTCCTTCTGCTGATTTCAAATACCAATGAAATGCTTTCTCTTCATCTTTTGTGGTTCCAATTCCACCTTCATAACAATTTTTAAGATTCAACTGTCCATCACTATTCCCTCTTTCAGCTGATTTCAAATACCAATGAAATGCTTTCTCTTCATCTTTTGTTGTTCCAATTCCATGTTGATAATGACGAGCAAGATTATATTGTCCTGTAACATTTCCCCTTTCAGCTGATTTCAAGTACCACTGGAATGCTTTCTTTTCATCTTTTGTTGTTCCAATCCTATAGTAATAACAATCTCCAAGTCTATTCTGTCCATCACAATCTCCACCTTCAGCTGATTTCAAGTACCACTGAAATGCTTTTCCTTCATCATTTTTTGTTCCAATCCCATGTTGATAACAAAATCCAAGATTATATTGCCCATTACAATTCCCTCCTTTAGCTGATTTCAAGTACCACTGAAATGCTTTCCCTTCATCTTTTATTGTTCCTATACCATTTTTATAACAATTTCCAAGATTCAACTGTCCATCAGAATTCCCTCCTTTGGCTGATTTTAAGTACCACTGAAATGCTTTCTTTTCATCTTTTGTGGTTCCAATCCCAATCTGATAACAATACCCAATTTTATATTGCCAATTACAATCTCCTCCTTCAGCTAATTTCAAGTATGACCAAAACTTTTCCTCTTCATCTTTTGCCGTTCCAATTTCACTACAACACACACACCCCATTTATGCAGAGAACAAAGTTACTCAAAAGAAATTTAATATAAATCGGTGAATTTACTAAGTAAAACAAGGTTATAAATAATTAATTTAAATATATTTTAGAATATGTAATTATGTAATTTTTAGGATATTTAAAGTTGAAATTTCGCAATTCTTTCATGCTTATAAATATTACTAGTGCGATGGGTGGCACTTTGTGCCACCCATCTTATCTTATTTAAGATTTTGTAAAACCCGAAATGATCAGTAAAGTATTTTAGTTTAGGAATGTAATAGTTGCATAAACCGGTTTCTGAGTTGAACTTGGTTGAATATTT
>PQFF01000514.1:2187-24878 GCA_003547095.1 Diversispora epigaea | reverse complement strand
AGCTACAATATGAATGCGATGATTAAAAATGGCGAAATAAGGCTTGTTTTATAATCAATACGATGATAATGAATACGATGATTAAAAATAGCGATGCATTGTGTATGATTTCGAAATGAGGCTCGTTTTATAATCAATACGATGATAATTTAATGAGTATTATTTAATAATAAATACGATGATTATAATAAATTATTAAGTGTATTACTGTATATCGAAAGTATATTTGTATTGTTTACTATCATTTGAAAAATAATATTTTCAAAAGTTATTTAAGGATGATGTTTTCTTCCAAATCTTTCAATTCAAAAAAATTCATTTCAAGAAATAACAATCAAAGAATATTTTAAATAAACCTTTTTTTTTTATCTTATTATAACAACATGCCTAGAGCTGAACGTAATAGAAATTTATTTGCTTCCGCCATTGCTGGATCTACGTCTTCAGGATCCACCACATCAAGACGTACAAGGCTCGGAACAAATCCATCTGAACCATATTTAGTTGAAGAAGAAAGAGCAACAACTACAACTAGAACGGAAACTAGTAATTAAATATTTATGCATTTTACTTATTAATATATCAATATTATTATTAAACCAATTTTTACAATTTTAAAATGTTTCAACAGATTCTATTAATCGATTAATAAGAAAATTTGAATTATTTGAAAAGAAAATGGATTCACTTTTGAACGATAATGCAGAAATTAAAAAGAGGCTCAAAAATATCGAGCTTCTTACCGAAATAAACAACGATCCGGATTTTTCGAAAGTAATTATTTTTAATCGAATTGTAACGTTATATTTTAGCATATAGTATATTAATATTTATGATAATTTTAACAAATAAGGATGTAATAAACCGAGTCGCCAAAAATATATTTAAAGCAAATATATTTCCTTCTACGAAGGATTTGGTCGATGAAACCGAGCACGTTATACGAAAAAATTTTCCGGATATTTCTGAATCAATGGATTCGCGACACCACTCAAAATTATTCAAAAGAATAAAAGCAAAAGTAAGAAATATTTATTAAATAAAATACGTTATATGTCGTTTTATTTTTTTATATTAAATATTTTTAATAATAGTTGCTGGAAAAACTTCGGGGAATGAGGGGTGGAATCGCTTCCCGAGTCAAATCGGCAATTTTTAAAATCTTTGGGGAATCCCAACTCCCTCGCATTGATTTCCAATCCTCCCCGGCGGAGATTAATTCATGGAAATCAGATCAAAGAGTTAAAGATGCCTACCGCAAGTTCTTTGACGTTTTTTCTGAAGACCGCACATACGTGCAGGTTATTTTAGAGAGAGTTTGAAAATCTAAGAAGAGGATTTCCAATATGCACATTGCGTGGGGTGTCGCAATCGCTCAACTTTTCTTGAATCCCGATGTCAAGGGGATTATGATTTCCGAAAATTTATTAAAAAAACAAATAAAAATAAATTTTGAAAGTAAATATAATTTTATATTTTTTAGCGGAAACTTCAACAAAAACGGCCATTAAGGCCTGAAGAAGGGGAGTTGGATGCGGAAGAAACTTCGGAAGAGGAATCTGAAGAAGAAGAAGAGGAGGGAAAAAGTCCGAAAAGGAGAAAAACCTCACGAGGTCATGTTCCTTTTTCCGGTTGTGCTCCTTCTCCTGGTCTTGTTTCTCCCCCTTTAACTTCTCCTTCTCGTCTTCTTCCGGAATTTTTCGATAATGAAGGTGAAGGTCGACAACGTGCACGAGAAGTTCTTCAACGTTCACCA
The DNA here is from genome assembly GCA_003547095.1 of Diversispora epigaea. Classification (NCBI taxonomy): domain Eukaryota; kingdom Fungi; phylum Glomeromycota; class Glomeromycetes; order Diversisporales; family Diversisporaceae; genus Diversispora; species Diversispora epigaea. Next base: position 23,122 of record PQFF01000514.1, on the reverse strand, counting down.
AAAGGTCGACGAGAAAGTCGTCGACAACATTCCCAAGAAGGTTGGCGAGAAAGTCGTCGACGAGAAGGTCGACAACGTTCAGGAGAAGAAGAAGGTGATACAACTGGTGGTGATACAACTGGTGGTGATACAGAACGTGCTGAAATTGTAGGGGAACAATAGAAATGCGTCATATAACGCTATACAATTTTTATATTATTTAATATTTTTTATTATAACATTATTATAACATTATTATTATTTATTATTATTATTTATACATTTATCATTTATTATCTATTTATAAAATTTAAAATAAAAATTTATTTACTAAAAATTCGTTATCTATATTAAAACGTGGAATAATATGTATTATATCATTTATTGCTTCTATTTCTATTAAATTAAAAATATTTGTTTTTTCTAATAATGGGCATTCGTATAAATATGGATTTACCGATGATGTGAAATCATACCACTGCACGAGTGCGAGATGCATTGGTTCTTCATAATTCATTATTATTTCAGTTATTAAAAGAACCTATTTATAAAATATTAATAATAATTAAATATTCATCATTATTTCACAAGATATTAATTTTGATCTTTACCTGAGCAAAGCATACACCATTATCTGATGTGTATTCAAAGATTTCATCTGCATTCATTTCAACTGCAATATTACTAAATATAGGTTTTTTATGGAATTTATTTGTAGCACGCATTATTGAACCAAATTTTAACGTCACGCCACCATATATATGAAATATCATATCAATTTCTTCATGTTCAGATAGTTTTCGATCATAGAAATCTAGATATGCATCTAAACACTCCAAAAATTTTTCAAAGCCAAGTTTCATTTCTTTTTCGAGGTCCGGGTCATTCATTCTTGTTTGAATATAAATTTCAGCATTTTGTATACAAAATTCATATAATTTTTTTGAATATTTTAATGCTATTGGGGTTTTTGGTATTTCTTTTGAGGAACTTTCTGTTATGATGGCTTTACGGCGAATCTAAAGAAAAATGTGTTAATATAAATTTAATAACGTTATATAACGATTTTTACCAAAAAAGAATACTTACAATTTTCATTATTTGTTTTTCAATTTCTTTTTTATTTGTTAATTTATAAGGCTTTTTGACATAATCTTTATGGAGGCTTTCATATGTTTCTGTTGTATACCCATTAATGGCACCAAATTCACGAATTGAAGAGCAAATATGGAACACCCACGAATGTAATTTAGGGAATTGAAGCTCAGATTTTGAATGTTCTTTAAATAGTTCAATAAAAAGTTTTGCCCATTCATTTATTGATTCCTGAAATTATTTAGAAAAAATTTTAATAAAAATCGTTATACAACGAATTAAAATATTATATAAAGATATATATTGTTACCTGCAGAAGAGTTACATCAGATTCTTCATAATTTTCTTTTCTTGATAATAAATACATTTTGTTCCATTTTAAATATACTTCAGTAATTTTGTTATTTTTAATAAAATTCGGACTTCCGGAATCTTCGTAGAGTTCGTCTACAATAAAAATCATTATTTTCATAAGGCTCCGATATTCCGAAGCGGTAAGTAAGGCAAGATGTAAAAAACCGTTGGGAAACGATTTTAGATCTTTATAGCGGGGAATTAATTTAACGCGATTATTCATTTTATCGATAAAGGATTTTCCACATTGTTTATTAATTAAAATTTTTGTAAAGTTTAATTGATGTTGGAAAAGGCCAAGATCAAGGTGATGCATTCTATCGGGTACTGTAGCGGCATATATGTTGATATTCCTATTAAATTTTAAATTTTGATTAATACTTTTATTATTTTATTTAAAATTATAAAATTCAAAATTATAAAATTCCATACTTACGGGACACTCCAAAAAAAATTTCGTACGTTTTCGATACTAACGTTTTTTCCCGTATTATTTTTATAATATAATTTCATATTATTGTGAGATCTTGGTTCTATTTGATTGCTATTTAAGTTTATATTTGATAAATCTTCCTTGGAAACGAGGCAAAAATGACAGGGGTAATTTGATTTCGTTGATTTATATGTTAATGCAAATGTGCATGCTTCGGGCCAGTCAGAAATTATCATAGAAATTCTAGGGAAACACCAAAATATACTATTATTTAATTCTAATTCTATACCATTATCGTCATATAACGAAGACAACAAAAATTTGAGAGATTTATGAAAAGTTCTACGGACTATATTTTTATATTCTTCGGATATTTTTTGAGTATCATCTTTTGCTTTTATAATAGGAAGATATGCTAATAATTGTTTTACATCCGGTTTATTTCTACGCCATGTTATGATATTGCCTAGAGTTACAAAAATTGGATGCAAGGTATTTTTTCCAAGAGAGTCAGTTGTTGAAGCGTCAGAATATAATATGATTGATAATAGATATGAACCAGTTGGTAAAGTTTTTTCAGTTCGTGCCCACCAATTGGAGGTGTATTGCTCATTGTAATTTCTATTATTATTTGTCTATAAAACGGTATATAACGTTAGAAAATAATAATTTATTATATTATATTGTTAAAATTAATTACCTGATCATTTTTAAAATTAAATGTTATATATTTATGTATATCTTTTATTGATAAAATGTTTTTAATACAATTTATTATAGGCCGATAATATATGATATAATCTTTGTTATTATATTTTAAAATTACTTTTTCTTTGTTTAATAAGTTAATTAATTTCATCCTATCCATTAGTTTTCTTCCTTGTTCTATGTTTTTGGGAAGAAGTGATGTCGGTAGGTTTGAATGTTTATTAAAAAAACGTATTATTGCGTTTCCGGCTTTATTATTTAGGTTATGTTGGATAATTAATGTCATTAAATCAGAATAGGTATTGTTTGGAAATTTTGGTATGGTTTCAGTTTCTTCTTCTGCTGATTTGGATTCTTCAGATTCGTCGGATTCATTATCAGTTTTATCTGATTCGAATTCGGTTTTATTAGATTTGGATTCAGATTCGGTTTCAGTTTCGGTTTCATCAGATTTGGATTTGGATTCATCAGTTTCAAATTCGGGTTCTCTGGATGCAGGCTCTTCATATCGTATGGATGCGAATTCTTCGAATGTTAGGCTATTCATACTTTGCGGAAGTTCATCTATTTCAACTTTATAATTTATATTGGTTACATATATTTGATAATAATCGAAAGATTATAATAAGAANATCAACTCCTACTGAATCAACTCCTACTGAATCAACTCCTACTGCATCAACTCCTACTGCATCAACTCAATCCGCATCTTTTCCAATTTTCAAAAGAAAATCCCAATCATCATCTTCATTGGATGAAGCTAACAAAAAAAAGCAAACTAATAAATTTGGGGGTAATAAACGTTATATATCGGTTTTGAAAATAATTAAATATATTATAAGATAATTAATGTTGAATTTCTACAATTTAGATGAAAAAACGAATCAAAAAATAATGAATACACTACTAGAAATAAAAAAAGACATAACTGAAATAAAAAAAGACATTACCGAAATAAAAAAAAATGGAAATGATTCAAATAATTCGAAAGAACAGAAAAAATCGGAAGAATTATATTTAAATGTAAGAATTTTGTTATACTTTATTTTCTATATATATAAATAAAAATTAATTATAAATATTTTTTACAGGAGATAGCCAATATTGTATCGGAACCATTTATAGAAACGGATATGTACCCGGACTCAGAAAAATTAAAAAAAGAAACAAAGAACTACATAAATTCGACCAATCCCGGATTTCTTGCAAAATATTCGGAAAAAAGATGGAATTCGTATTTTGAAAAAAGTATTCATAGTAAGGTATATAATTTAATTAATAATTTACTTTATATTAAATGACATTTAATAAAAAATGACGTTAAATAACGTTTTATAATATAGTTGCTATTGAAACTTCGATCAAAGAGGGGCAATATTGTTGCCAAAATTAAATCGTCAATATTTTCTACCTTTGGCGAAGATTCATTACCAAGTATTAATACCAGCGCGACGGAAAAAGAAATAATGGATTGGAAAAAAAAAGAAGAAGTTAGAAAAGCATTCAAAAAATTACATAAAAAGATAAATGAAGACGATGACGATGAAAAACTAACATGGTGTAATAGAATATTACAAAAAGCTTTTACAAATCCCGCTAAGAAAACAAAATACCTCCTTGCGTTTGCCGTAGGAGTAATTGAAATAACTCTTGATCCCGATAATGGAAGTATACAAATAAAAGACGTAATCATGAAATCAAAAATCAGAAAATATATAGTAAGTTTTATATTAATTTATTGAAGACACCAGAAAAACAAAAAAAAACGTTAAATATCGTTATAATTTAGGATAAAATCGAAAATGGAAATATCTATATTTCATCATCAGAATCAGAATCATCCTCAGGATTCGCCTCAGAATTCGAAAAGGATAACAATGACAATATGAATGAAGACAACGAAGATGATGGCGTAATTTATATTGACTCTAATGAAGAAAACGATATAAATTTGGACGAATACAATATAGATGAAAGCGATATGAAATGAAAAATGATGTTTATTACTTTAATATTTTAAAAAATTCATAACGAAATAATATTTTTTTATATATTTCATGTAATAATTATAATAAAAGTAAAATAATAGTTAATAAAAGAGAATAATAAAGATTGAAATTAAATTTTATATTCAAAAAAAGTGTAATTTTTGAAAAAAACGAATAAATTAAATTAAAAAACGTTATTTAACGATAAATTTAATAAAAAAAATATTAAAGCAATTAATCCGACGTTCTAGATCACAATAAATACATTCTGCTCGTCTATGTTATTAAACGATGCTTTAAATATCATTATATATCGCGTAAAAACGAACATTTCGTACCGTACTGACTAACGATAATAAACACCGATATACAACGTTATTAATACGAAACGTTCGTTATACGTTCTAAAACGGCGATATATAACGTTATATATACACCGTTCATTAAACGTAGTATAAACGGTACGTATTTATAGCGTACTAGAACGTTACGTTCTAGTACGTAGTGTCGCGTGCCCTTTACGACAATGTTCTGAAGGTTAAAGAATCTTTCCTAACAAAAACTATCCTACAAGTTAAGTAATATCGTGCTGCTTCGGGAGATCCTCTTGATCAATCCACAGCAAATTACAAAGTTAGGTAAGAGAGGCAAAGGTAAGTGAGTTCTTTATTGTGACGGGGTCTTTTACACGCCAAGTTAGTTTGTATTACTTGTGCAAAGCGTATATGTAAAAGGTTTAAACAGCGATAAAATATACAAAGGTTTCAATAAAATGATAACTTTATTAAATAATAATGCGGGATATTATATATGTAAAGATAATAAATAAGGATAAATAATATAAAGAATTTAAGAATATAAAATAGAATAAGAATTAAAAGAACTAAAGGAATTAAAAGACTTATAAAACTAAAGGTAAACTATAAAACTAAACTGAACTCTAACTTCAAACTTCTCTCGAACTCAATCTAAAAAGGACCTGTATTTATATCTTCTCAGACACTTCCAGCGTCACAGATAACCTTACCATTCCTTCCTTTAGATTGGTTCTTTTCCTAATAACACAATTTCCTTTATCTTTACAAGTATTTACCTGAGTATTTCCCTAGGTATCGTACCTGAGTATATACCTAGGTAAATTTCATAGTGATAATCCTTCAAATGTAGTACTTACTAATCGGTACTACAGATCTACTCTATTTATAAATTCAAAGATAATACATATAAGAATAAATATATAACTAAATAATAATAAATATCAATAAATATTAATACACGGTGTCACAGTAGGTGTCGTTCTAGAACNATATACAAAGGTTTCAATAAAATGATAACTTTATTAAATAATAATGCGGGATATTATATATGTAAAGATAATAAATAAGGATAAATAATATAAAGAATTTAAGAATATAAAATAGAATAAGAATTAAAAGAACTAAATGAATTAAAAGACTTATAAAACTAAAGGTAAACTATAAAACTAAACTGAACTCTAACTTCAAACTTCTCTCGAACTCAATCTAAAAAGGACCTGTATTTATATCTTCTCAGACACTTCCAGCGTCACAGATAACCTTACCATTCCTTCCTTTAGATTGGTTCTTTTCCTAATAACACAATTTCCTTTATCTTTACAAGTATTTACCTGAGTATTTCCCTAGGTATCGTACCTGAGTATATACCTAGGTAAATTTCATAGTGATAATCCTTCAAATGTAGTACTTACTAATCGGTACTACAGATCTACTCTATTTATAAATTCAAAGATAATACATATAAGAATAAATATATAACTAAATAATAATAAATATCAATAAATATTAATACACGGTGTCACAGTAGGTGTCGTTCTAGAACGCAATACGAACGTTCCGTCCATAGAACGTTATATAACGTTATATAAAAATTACTGATGTATTTTATTATTAATATTATAGTTATATCTTCTTATTTGTATTTTCTTATTATTTTATTATTATATTCTATATCTTATCTTCATTATAGTTATTATATTATTGTAAATCAATTTAGTCATGTATTACGAATTATCAGTTTATACGTGTTGCCCAAATCCCAAATAATTTGGGATTTGGGACGCCAAAATGCACAAATTACTAGTATTTGGGATTTGGGATTTGGGATTTCAGCAAAAAATACTAATTATAATTTGAGATTTGGAATTTAGGATTTCGGCATTTGGGATTTTGGCATTTGGATTTCGAATTTGGGCGGCAGGTATATATCAGTTGTTACCTAAATTAGTATATCTAGATTAATTCATTATCGATTAGTAACGTGATGGCATAAGTGATGACAAAAGCCATGACATAGATGGTGGCATGCACGATGGCACGCATGATGGTATAAGTGAAAATCTTGGGACGCCACAACATAATTATGTTGTGGCGTCCCAGAATTTTCACTTAGTATAGGTTATGAGGCTCAAATCGCATTTGCGACGTAAGATAAGTAACATATAATTAAGTTTTGTTGCGTCAGAGGAGTGATGCATGATTCAATTTTGTTGCGTCAAAGATATGTGGCTCCTCTGTGTGATGTTTAAATCACATTTGCTGCATAAGATGCATATTAGAAATGAGTAGTTATAACCTTCGAAACTCTGTGCTCCTCCCCTATAACAACTTCTAATTCTTTTAGAAACCCAAATTCGATATCATTATTTGTATATCATAACTTGTGAAGTGAGGCGTACTTTTTTGATGCGTGGTTTAGTTTTGCCACGTTGAAGATAAGTGGTCATGACTTTCCAAGTTAACGCACTTTTTGACGTATAGTTTAATTTTGTCGCGTTGTTAGGAAGACTTTTCTTCCTAACAGTCTAAATTCTTATTTTAGTTTTAATTTTGTTATTATTCTTATTTTTATTTTTATATATATATATATATATTATATTTTATAGGTAAATTAGTTAGTTATATATTAACCTAGTTATTATTAATGATAGTTTATTATATTAATTTATTAGTGATAACTAAATTGTATATTAAGATTAGTTATTAATAGTAATTGTAGAAATTATGCATATCATGTACCTTAAAATGATGTAAATGTCATCACCTTAATGATCCTGTTATGAATCTAAAGATATTGTCCTTAGATTGATGAACAGATCCTTAAGTTGATGACTTTGTCCTGATAATAATAATCTTGTCCTGATACTAATGATCTNATCATTATTTGTATATCATAACTTGTGAAGTGAGGCGTACTTTTTTGATGCGTGGTTTAGTTTTGCCACGTTGAAGATAAGTGGTCATGACTTTCCAAGTTAACGCACTTTTTGACGTATAGTTTAATTTTGTCGCGTTGTTAGGAAGACTTTTCTTCCTAACAGTCTAAATTCTTATTTTAGTTTTAATTTTGTTATTATTCTTATTTTTATTTTTATATATATATATATATATTATATTTTATAGGTAAATTAGTTAGTTATATATTAACCTAGTTATTATTAATGATAGTTTATTATATTAATTTATTAGTGATAACTAAATTGTATATTAAGATTAGTTATTAATAGTAATTGTAGAAATTATGCATATCATGTACCTTAAAATGATGTAAATGTCATCACCTTAATGATCCTGTTATGAATCTAAAGATATTGTCCTTAGATTGATGAACAGATCCTTAAGTTGATGACTTTGTCCTGATAATAATAATCTTGTCCTGATACTAATGATCTTGTCCTTAAGGTCAGGACAGTTGAAATTGTTATAAATATGACTAAGAATTTTTTTAATAAAATTGGTTAACATTTGACTTAGAATACAATCCCTAACTTTTAATAAATAATAACTCTTTGCTTTTGAATAAACTATCTGTTGTTATAGTATTATTAGTTTTGCACAGTGTAGTACATCAGTAAATTTTTTTAAACGTAAGCCTTCGAAGTCCTTCACTCCGATAACCTTCGAATACCTCCAACATAAACGTAATATTTACGAAGGTTATTGGTACCGAAAACCTTCATTTTTATTAATAAAACGTAATACTCCGGAGATTATTGATATCGATAACCTTCAATAACCTTCACTTTATCATACATCAGGAAATTTTTTATGTCGGAGGTTAGTGTAATAATTTCGTTTTCAAAGGTTATTGAAGGTTATCGGATCAATAACCTTCGCAAATATTACGTTTATTATGATAAAGTGAAGGTTATTGAAGGTTATCGATATCAATAACCTCCAGAGTATTACGTTTTATTAATAAAAATGAAGGTTTTCGGTACCAATAACCTTCGTAAATATTACGTTTATGTTGAAGGTATTCGAAGGTTATCGGAGTGAAGGACTTCGAAGGCTTATGTTTAAAAAAATTTACTGATGTAATAAATGTAATATTTGCGAAGGTTATTGGTCTGATAACCTTCAATAACCTTTGAAAACGAAATTATTACAATAACCTCCGACATAAAAAATTTCCTGATGTATTAGTTTGTTATCTGGTTATATTTATTGCTTTGTACTTGTTTTCCCATTTATTATTAATAGTTTGTTAGTAGTTAGTCAATCTTTGACACCAGTTAATCACCTGGAACTAAACCATTTACTTCTTTTAGTAAAGCTCTCCCAACCAGGTGATAACAGCGTTAAGAAAATTCACAACAAAAAAATCAAAAATTTTCTAAGGCTCCTAGGGTCAACTTTTACAATTTACTATTTATTATCTATTTAATTGTCAAGGGTGAGGTACATAGTGCCGAATTGTTATCTACCATCATTTAATTGCCGAGGATGAGGCATATAGTGTCGAAGTGTTATTTACCATTATTTAATTGTCGAAGATGAAGTATTATGTGCCGAATTATTATTATTTAGTTACCAAAGATGAGGCACTACATGCTGAATTAATACTCTTCTCTAGTATTACGTCAAAGCACAAATTTATCTTACCTTTTTCCTTATAATATTCTGCTTTGACATATTTGTGGTGAGTTAAATAGGTCTAAATATAATGCATGTGATAAACATGTAAACAAATATAAAAGTAGAGAGAATTATCATTAAAAAAAGCAAGCTGAATTATGTGCAAAAATCAATATTCTTGAGAATTATATGCCTGACTTACTCGATTCTGAGCATGAACTATAAATATTTTAGCACCCTTGATATTAGTTCCGCTAATATGTTCCAGTTCTGATAATTGTTCCAGCTGTACTTGATGGTAGATTTTTAATGCGTAATTCCATATAAAATTTTTTAAGTTCTGACATTTTTTTATCAGTGTTTTCTATTTCTTCTTTATCATATAGCCTTTTTAAAAAACATCAAAAATTATTTAGAGTTAACCTTCTGCAGCTATCTACTAATAAGGCAGAACCAAGAATTGGTGATAAATTATCTTGTCCTGTAAACTGATAAATTAGACGAGATGCCAATGGATTTTTAGGTAGGCATTTAACACAAGCATCATCATCATATAATAAAGCCAAATTAAAATTGCTTAGGCTATAGATAGTTATATGCCAATCTCTAGAACATTGTAATAAGTGACAGATTTTATTAAAAGATGCGTTAAATGTTTTAACCTCAGGAGGACCACGCACAGGTATATATATTCCTTGGTATATCGTCATAGATAATTTTAGTAGAATATACCCTCAAGTTCAATTTTGGGTATCGACACATAATTAATTTCAAATTGAAAAAATATATCCCATAACATATATACGAGACAGTATAACTTATTATCTGATATACTAAAACCTAAAACATGTCCGTCATCGTAACGAAATTTGTCAAACAATATAATCTCAATTCACAGATGAGCAATTCTGAGCTTAGCCAATATGCATCGAAATTACTTGATGCCCTTTCGGATAATAAAAAAAGAGACCATGCTCAAAGGCGTTTTCGAGATAGATATAAATTTAGCAGTGAACAGATAAGTATAATGATACCTAGCCAGAAAAATAGCAAAAGCAAAGATATAAACCTCGTAGTCTTAGACCGAACCCCAGCAGGTATGATAGATAAAAATATCAGAGAAAAATCTATAGAAATTTTGCGTGATAAATATAAATTTAGTGAGGAGCAAGTGAATAACTTACTTCAGGACCATAGCAAGATTATTAATGCATCTCAGGAAAATGAACAGCGTAAAAATAAAGTTATAAATATTACCAGAGGCAGTCATATTGCAAATTTACCAGCTTACACCAAAGCGGTTACAACCTATAATAGAACTTCACAAAGTTTGGAAGAAGAAACTATTAAAGATATGGCTCAACGAATTTTACGAGATAAACTGAGTACAAGAGATGTGAAAGTTGAAGCTCTTGCCATAGCACTATTGGTCCCAAATGCAAATGCTGGATTTTCTAGGCTTTCACGTCTTCGAAAAAAGTTGCGAAATCTTAATGCCTCTATCAAAATAATAGAAGCAACAAAAATTCTAGAGATTACAAAAAAAGCCAATAAGATCTAGAAAAATCGATGAAAATATGTCGAAGCTTTTGAAAAAATTAATTACCCAGACCATTTTACATTGGAGTCAGTTAAGGAAAGATTAGATAAGTATGATATATCTATACTACCTGATTTACAAGCTCTTGCTGATGTTATAATAATGCTTTGTATCTGTCCCACTGAACTTATATCTTTACGTATTACAGATAATGGGATAACAGGTTATACAAAGAACAGAAGGCAAGAAGACATTCCGAGGGATTTTAAATCAATGGAAAAAGATCCAGAACGAGCCAAAGAATTACTCACTTGGATTCAGAATGCTATATCTTCTGGCCGAATGGATAACCTAGGTAAACCAAGAGTTAAATACCGTAATATGTGGCCCAAAATATCCGCCTGGGCAAAGTACCCCCCATGAAATGTACCCTTATATAAAAATTTGTAAATTTTCAATATATTTTAATGTATACTTATGTCTTATAGGATAATCATGATTTGTGTATGATATTTTATATCTTTAAATAGTAAATTTATATAGTTATAATATTTTTTCCCATGCAAAGTACCCCCGGGTACAATTCATGTTTTCAGTGTAACATACCTGGGTCTTTTGGGCCGCATATTACAGTAGTTTAATAGATTTTTAAAAAATTATGATCTTATTCTCCGTTATTTGCGTAAAATAGGGGCAGTTTATGATGTAATGGTACATGAAGCAAATAATTTAGCTTATGCTATGACAATTACTGGCCAATGTCTAAGACATTCACCTAACAATAATACCTCACTAGCACAAAATTATGTTATTGTAAACTATCGCAAACTAGGACAAACGCCTAAGCAAGCAAGACCATTTCGACTTTATGATCAAGATTAATAAATTAGTAATTAAACGAATCAATCTTTATTGTGTATTATTGCATCTACATATTTCCAACGATACCCTCCAGCTTGAGATACAATATTTCGACATACTGTATAAATATTTTGATTTTTAATTCCAGTTATATACTCTGCTTCTCTTAATGAAGAAAATTCTTGAAAAGATCCATCAGCAAAAATCTATTTTACGGCACATTTTTTGAAGTCATTATTACAAAGTCCAATACGTACAGTAGGGATAGTAGGCGCAATACGAATTGAGCTAGGAATTTAGCCAGATTTAATTTAGCCAATTGAGCCTGGAATTTAGCCACGGCGCAATCAGGCGCAATGGCTAAATTCTGGCGCAAAGGTTAAATAATGGCGCAATTCTGATTGGCTGGCGCAATTATAAAATTTATTAAATAATTAGTTTTAAATTTTTAAAAATAATTAATTTTAGCTTTAATTTCAAATCAATTTTACATAATTAGGAGCGATTTTCTACTATAATATTTCTATGACAGATCGAAAGATCTGGTTTTTAGCTACAAGTTGATATATATTTCATTTCTATAGCATTAAAATTGACCAAATTATAGCTATTTTAAAACAATATATTAAAATATTAATATCGGTAANTCGCAAACTAGGACAAACGCCTAAGCAAGCAAGACCATTTCGACTTTATGATCAAGATTAATAAATTAGTAATTAAACGAATCAATCTTTATTGTGTATTATTGCATCTACATATTTCCAACGATACCCTCCAGCTTGAGATACAATATTTCGACATACTGTATAAATATTTTGATTTTTAATTCCAGTTATATACTCTGCTTCTCTTAATGAAGAAAATTCTTGAAAAGATCCATCAGCAAAAATCTATTTTACGGCACATTTTTTGAAGTCATTATTACAAAGTCCAATACGTACAGTAGGGATAGTAGGCGCAATACGAATTGAGCTAGGAATTTAGCCAGATTTAATTTAGCCAATTGAGCCTGGAATTTAGCCACGGCGCAATCAGGCGCAATGGCTAAATTCTGGCGCAAAGGTTAAATAATGGCGCAATTCTGATTGGCTGGCGCAATTATAAAATTTATTAAATAATTAGTTTTAAATTTTTAAAAATAATTAATTTTAGCTTTAATTTCAAATCAATTTTACATAATTAGGAGCGATTTTCTACTATAATATTTCTATGACAGATCGAAAGATCTGGTTTTTAGCTACAAGTTGATATATATTTCATTTCTATAGCATTAAAATTGACCAAATTATAGCTATTTTAAAACAATATATTAAAATATTAATATCGGTAAAATTAATTAATAATTTTATTTTGATCAACCTTTTGTCACGTGACCAAAATTTCGCCAGCCAATCAGAAATTGCGCCTGAATTTAGCCAAAAAAAAATTAATTAGCCTTTGAGCCAGAATTTAGCCGGCGCAATTTAATTAGCCTTTGAGCCAGAATTTAGTCAGAATTTAGCTGGCGCAAAATTAATTAGCTAAAGGCGCAATTATTGAGCCAGCCTTCATATCAATTGAGCCTTCCACCCTTAACGTACAGCGTGTTGCATATTTTCTTTTTGTATGCACTAATCAAGATTTGAAGCTTTATTGTTAGTGGAATTCCTGTCTAAGTGGTTTACATAATCCTTACCTTGCTCTTTTAGACAAAAGACTGTTGCTATTAAGCGATGAACCATATATTTTCGATATCTACTATATACATGTCGTCAAAACTATTGAATTGAGTCAGACGCAATTAAAATTGAAAAAAATTGGAGTTGAGTCAAGTCAAATTTTGATTTTTACTAGTAACTGACGCAATTAGTTGAGTCAGACGCAATTAAAAATTGAAATTTTAAGAGTTGAGTCAAAGCCAAATTAGTTTTGACGACATGTATAATCTACTACTAACTCGAAAATATCCCGCACTTAATGATTCTCATGTAATCATATCATTCAGTAATTTAACTCGGTCTAAAGATGATACTTTAAATTTTTGCGAATTAAATTCTATTTTTCTCCATTCTTCATTGGGATCAAATTGTATATAATCATCATAATATATCCAACAGTATTCACCGGTAGTATTTTGTTTCCCTCTGCAACACGTGGCAATATTTTCACTATTAATATTGAGTGTATTACCTGCAAGTCTAGCAGAATCCCAAATTTGAATAATATTTCCATTCAATGTTTTTTGTACAACTTTTCGGGATCTACCACAACCAGGATTTGTAAATACTTTGCGATTGGCATTCTTTTTGAGAGTTACCCATTCTAGATTATCTGTTCGATTATCATGTCTGATACCATTAAGATGATTAACAGAAGATTTATTTTTCGGGTTAGAAATAAATGCTTGAACAACTAATCTATGAGCATATACTACTTTATATATACCATCAATATATAATTTCATTCGTATATAGTCATGTCCTTTCAAAATACTTTCTTTTGAAATTTCACCTTTTTATTCTTGATATAGCCAAGATTGGAAATACAATAATTTGAATCTGTTATGGGTAACCAAACTTCCATTTTAATGTTTACTGTATATTACTAATTTATTTTCAAATTCGGATTAAGCCCTCATAGGATTATCACTCATTAAAGGTGGAAGGCTCAATTGATATCAAGGTTGGCTCAATAATTGCGCCTTTGGCTAATTAATTTTGCGCCAGCTAAATTCTGGCTAAATTCTGGCTCAAAGGCTAATTAAATTGCGCTGGCTAAATTCTGACGCAAAGGCTAAATTCTGGTACAAAGGCTAAATTCTGACGCAAAGGCTAAATTCTGGCGCAAAGGCTAAATTCTGGTGCAAAGGCTAAATTCTGGCTCAAAGGCTAAATTTTGGCGCAAAGGCTAAATTCTGACGCAAAGGCTAAATTCTGGTGCAAAGGCTAAATTCTGGTGCAAAGGCTAAATTTTGGCACAAAGGTTAAATTCTGATGCAAAGGCTAAATTTCAGTGCAAAGGTTAAATTCTAGTGTAAAGACCAAATTCTAGCGTAAAGTATACGTGTTGCCCAAATCCCAAATAATTTGGGATTTGGGACGCCAAAATGCACAAATTACTAGTATTTGGGATTTGGGATTTGGGATTTCGACAAAAGATACTAATTATAATTTGGGATTTGGAATTTGGGATTTTGGCATTTGGGATTTTGGCATTTGGATTTTGAATTTGGGTGGCAAGTATAGCGTAAAGGTTAAATTTTGGTGCAAAGGTTAAATTCTGGTATAAAAATTAAAGGCTAAATTATAATATGAAGGCTAAATTCTAATGCAAAGGCTAAATTTTGGCTAAATTTTGACTAAATTCTAACTAAATTCTGGCTAAATTCTGGCTAAATTCTGGCTAAATTCTGGCTAAATTCTAGCTAAATTCTGGCTAAATTTTGGCTAAATTCCGGCGTAAAGGCTAAATTTTAATTAAAATTTTGATTAAATTAAAATTAAAAAAAGAAATAATTCTAATTATAAATTTCTTTTTTTAGATTTATTCATGAGTAACTAACTATATTTGTCTATATAAATTAAATATTTTATCAAACATATCTGTCTATTACATCAGTAAATTTTTTTAAACGTAAGTCTTCGAAGTCCTTTACCCCAATAACCTTCGAATACCTCCAACATAAACGTAATATTTACAAAGGTTATTGGTACCAAAAATCTTCATTTTTATTAATAAAACATAATACTCCGGAGGTTATTAATATTGATAACCTTCAATAACCTTCACTTTATCATAATAAACGTAATATTTGCGAAGGTTATTGGTCCGATAACCTTCACTGGTCGAAAATTTATAAAAACTACACCTATCGGGTACCAGATAGGTGTAGTTTTTATAAATTTTCGACCAGTGCTTCAATAACCTCTGAAAACGAAATTATTACAATAACCTCCGACATAAAAAATTTCCTGATGTATTAATTAATTAATTTTAAAATCTTGTAAAAAAACACTAAAAAATGGAAGCTGAAGAATTTATTTACCTTAATAATGATATTATTGAAAAAAATAATCAAGAAGATTTTTTAGAAACTGAAAATACAAATAATAATCTTTTAGTTTCAAATAAATCAAAAAAAAATAGTGGAAGAAAATTAGCAAGAGTGTGGAAATATTTTGATAAAGGTGATGCACTTTTAACCAATAGAGAACATTATAGTGCAACATGTATTTTGTGTGGAAAATATTATCAAAAAAGTCAAGCTTGTGAAATGGAAGCACATCTTACTTTGGAATGTAAAAATATTGAAAAGAATATTAGACTTTTTTATTTAAATATAATAAGTAAAAGAGATGAAACGAATAGAATAAAAGTAACCATGGATACTCCAGATAAAAATTTAGATAATATTTTGATTACAGAAAATAACAATAAAAAAAGAAAACTTCCATCCAATCAAAAATTACTTTCTAGTTTTTATGAAAGTACAGAACTTACAAATGAAAGAAAAAATGCGATTAATCGGGCATGGTTACGTGCAACTGTTACATGTAACTTATCTTATAAATTAATTGAAAATCCATTTTTTATGAAATTTCTTAAAGAATTACGTCCGGCATACGATCCACCATCACGAAAACTTGTAAGTGGTAGATTATTTGATGAAGAATTAGTACGAATTACTTTAAAAATTACTAAACTTATACAACAAAGTGAAAATCTTACTTTAGGTATATTAAATATATTAATATTTTAATTTTTAAAGTTAAATATTTATAATAATAATAATAATAATAATAATATAATATATAGGATTAGATGGCTGGTCTAATCCGAAGAATCAATCACTTTGGAATTTTGTAATTCATACACCAAACCATAACGACTATTTGTATAAAATTGTTAATCTATTTTCTCAATCACATACAGGAGAATTATTAGAACAACAAATTACTTTAATTTTAGAAGAAATTGGTGTGGAAAAATTTTCTGCGATTGTTACAGATGGTGGCGCAAATGTACAAAAAGCACGAGAATTAATTAATAGTAAATTTAAACATATATTAAATATAAGATATATAATGCATTGTTTAAACTATACATGTCGTCAAAACTAATTTGACCTTGACTCAACTCTTAAAATTTTAATTTTTAATTGCGTCTGACTCAACTAATTGCGTCAATTACTAATAAAAATTAAAATTTGCATTGACTCAACTTCAATTTTTCTCAATTTTAATTGCGTCTGACTCAATTCAATAGTTTTGACGACATGTATAGTTTAAACCTTATATCTAAAGATATAATTTCACATTCTTTTGCTAAACGTATTACAAATCAATGTAATATATTAGTAAAATTTTTTGGAACTCATATGGGCTGATTGCGAAAAATGGACCTAATTATATGTCACTCATTTGTCACATGTACTATAAATCAAATGATTATAGTGGCTAAGCAAATTTTCGCAGATCCAAAATACCCCCGTTTTAAATAAAATATTTACGAAAAAATAAACAACACTATTTAAACCCATCAAACTTGCTAGGAACCCATCAAAAAATTTCAAAGTAAATAACATTTACTTATTTGTAATTACGAAATAATCATTTTATTTATTTTTTTAAAAAAATATAAAATATAATATATTGAATAAAAGTAAATTAATAAGAATTTCTTTTTATATAGTAATGACCGATTTTAAAACAAAGAACAAAACTTTACCTTGTAAGACGTTGGAATGTAAACTTTGCAACAAGATCTATAAAAGACCTTCAGGTTTAAAAAAACATAAAAAAATAATTAAAGATCTTAATACTATTAAACCATCAATTTATATTTTACCGGAAAAAGCCATAGAAGAAACACGCCAAATGTTGGTATATCATATCAAAGAAAAATTAAAACAAAATTCAAGGCACGTTGGAAATGTTTCTGTTACAATTGGTGGTACTGAAAGTCAATTTTTTGGGGTATTTAAAGGATATATACATAATTATTTTCCTAAATCTGGAACCTACAAATGTATATTTAAAGGTGCTGACGCATATTCTACTTTGGCACATATATTAAAAGATGAAAATTGGGGAGTTAAATATTTTTTACAACATCAAAAAACATTTGTATTATTAAATTCAAATAATCAAGATTCTCTTCAAGAATCATATTTAAATAAAGAAAATCAAGAACCTGATCCACTTCAAGAACTTGATCCACTTCAGGAACTCGACCCACTTCAAGAACCCGATCAACTTAATATTCAAAAATCAAGAAATAGTCTTAAAAAAAAAATTTATAGACCAAAACCTGTACAAATTATTATTGGATGGAAAAAAAAAATCAAATCAGATGTATATAATATTACATCTTCGGCAGGATTTATTTTTATTAATTTTATAGTTTCACGTACAAAAGTATATAATTCTGTATATGTAGATATAGAATAGATATTTGATGATAATATGTATATAAATATATATTAAAGAAAAAAAATGTATGTAATATTTACAATAAAATAAATAGAAGTTTTATTCTTCCTTTCATTCTCTTCTCATTCACTTTTAATTTTCATAAAATTCAAAGTTATATTTTATCTAGTTAAAAAATAATTTTAGTTTTATAATATTGGAATTTTAAAACAGACCTTTTTAAAATTATAAAAGAGGCATCAGTTATTAATGAACAATTAATCAGATGAGTGTAGGCAATTATTTCAGCAAAAATAATAACGTTGATCATAGTAATAATAATTAATATAGATCGTAATGATAATAATATGATAACGTTGGTTATAGTAATAGCAATAGTTTAGAAGATTATGATGACATGATTATAGTAGTAATAGATGTTATAATTATTTAAATTTATTCTGTTTGGATTCGTAACCTTTTTGGTAAATGAATAGATTCAATTTCATTACAGTTATAAAAATATAACATTCTATTTTCATGTTCAAGAATATCTAAAATTGCAGATTTTCTTCCTTTTCCATTCTTTCCACCACCACCATCTTTTGTTGTTTTTTTAAAAAAATGAGAAACTTGTTGATGATTTTTTTTTTCAACTGCTGAACAAGAAAATGCTGCCAAACCAAAATGATTGTGAATTTTAATCATTTCTGGTATATGGTATACCAAAACATGAATATATGGTGTGATATCACTTGCTTGATAAAAGTCAGAATTTAAAAATTGATGTAACCATGCGTGTGTATCATTAGAAAACATCTTTGCATCAGTATTAAAATCTTTCATTGCTTTGTGAAGTAAATAAAAATTATCCCATAAATTTCGAATTTGGATTGCTCTTGAATGTGGAAAAAGTTTGGATAAATTAAAATGTTGTAGAACAGTTAATTTATCCTGTCCCATTAATGAAGTATATTGCCAAGTTGAAGATCCTACTTCGAGCCAAAAATGAAATCTAACATTAATACGTTTCATTTCTTCAATTATTACATCTCTTGCTTTATTACCCCATGTGTTTCTAGATTTTAACTCATCAATTACTAATCGCCAAAGAACATCAGTTATTCGTAACATTATGTGTAATTCATCTGGTACCCAATTTTGTAAAGGTATCATATCAAAAATTGCTGGACGAATATGTCCTCTATAACATTTATAATTTTGATGAATATTATTTATGGTTTTATTAATTTTCCATTCTAATGATAAATCTCCTTGTTGTTCTTTAGATATTTCACACCAAGGACAAAAATATTTACTGTTGGCAGCATTTAGTCCCAAACAAATTGCAAGAAATTTCCAATCTGATGAGAAGTAAAGTTCAATTTTCCATTCTCTACCTTGATGATCTTTTAAGCCCTTTTCCTTTAATGTTCTCAATTCTATAATTAATTGTTCTAAAGCAACTTGTAAAATTTCATACTTTTCAATTCCAGGATATAAAATTATAGTATGATGATTTTCTGGATAATATAAATTGTTTTTATTATTTAAGATTGCAAATGTAATCATAACTTGCTTTACTTTTCTTCCCACATTTCTACCATCTCCAGAAATTCGAAGATGTATTTCAGGATTTGATATATTTAAAATTTTTTGTTTAAGTAGATTAGGTATAAGAAATTTTAAAATATCAATAATATTTCGTCTACCACCTTTTCCAATTGATTCTTGTATATTATTAATAATTTCTAAATCATCTATGTGTATTTCAGAATTTACAGATTCATCAGATTGCAATGGTGTTAAATTAATAAGAGAAATAGGAATGAATTTTTTCATTTCAATAGTTATTGTATTCCTTTCTGCTGAAACCCTCCATTCACGTGACAAATTTTGACTAATCGAAGCTAATGTTCGATATCCTTCGCGTGCCACTTGGCCTTTGTCACATGCCTGTACTGTTGCTCTTGCTTTATGTATTATTTCTTCAGTATTTTCTTTGCCAATACTAATTTGATAGGATTTGTTTTTAATATCAAGTTCAATTGATTTTAATTTTGGATTGTCTTCCGAATGACATTTTTCAATTGCAATTTGATTAAATATATTACAAACTGATTTTGTGATTTGTTTTGCACGATTATTTTGTCCAGTTGGAGTTAAATTATCAAATGGTTTTAAAACTGTTACTCGTCGACATGCATCTCTTGATTGTTGAAGAATTTCTAAATGAAGTCCAAAAAGATGTGGTCCTGAATATCGTGTTTTCTTTTTTATAGTTTTCTTTATAAAAATTATTTTTTAGTTAAATAAAAATAAAAATTATAAACTATTAAAATAACAATATAAATAAATACCTGGGCATATAAATTTGCTACGTCTGAACAAGATTTATTAGATTTTACCTGGTCTTGATAATCATCTCCGTAAAAAATCCAAAAAACTGGATTTTCCCTTATGTATTTAATTTTACATTTAATTGTTTGTCTTTTTTTTTTTTTTCCCCAACTGGTTTTAAGTTCATAGTTGTTTGGAATTCGAAATATATTGCCTTTGGTATATTTAAGATAAGTAATAGATGGATATTGTCCTTCTTCAATAATTTCATATGTGTAGCTTCTTCCTGGTTCAGAATATTCAATAATAGACTCATCAGGATAATTATGTATTTCTTTGTTTTTTTTTTT
>PQFF01000059.1:78978-90845 GCA_003547095.1 Diversispora epigaea | reverse complement strand
TGCCGAAATCCCAAATCCCAAATCCCAAATTATAATTAGTATTTTTTGCCGAAATCCCAAATCCCAAATCCCAAATACTAGTAATTTGTGCATTTTGGCATCCCAAATCCCAAATTATTTGGGATTTGGGCAACACGTATAATATTATCATCAAATATCTATTCTATATCTACATATACAGAATTATATACTTTTGTACGTGAAACTATAAAATTAATAAAAATAAATCCTGCCGAAGATGTAATATTATATACATCTGATTTGATTTTTTTTTTCCATCCAATAATAATTTGTACAGGTTTTGGTCTATAAATTTTTTTTTTAAGACTATTTCTTGATTTTTGAATATTAAGTTGATCGGGTTCTTGAAGTGGATCATGTTCTTGAAATGGATCAAGTTCTTGAAGTGGGTCGAGTTCCTGAAGTGGATCAAGTTCTTGAAGTGGATCAGGTTCTTGATTTTCTTTATTTAAATATGATTCTTGAAGAGAATCTTGATTATTTGAATTTAATAATACAAATGTTTTTTGATGTTGTAAAAAATATTTAACTCCCCAATTTTCATCTTTTAATATATGTGCCAAAGTAGAATATGTGTCAGCATCTTTAAATATACATTTGTAGATTCCAGATTTAGGAAAATAATTATGTATATATCCTTTAAATACCCCAAAAAATTGACTCTCAGTACCACTAATTGTAACAGAAACATTTCCAACGTGCCTTGAATTTTGTTTTAATTTTTCTTTAATATGATATACCAACATTTGGCGTGTTTCTTCTATGACTTTTTCCGGTAAAATATAAATTGATGGTTTAATAGTATTAAGATCTTTAATTATTTTTTTATGTTTTTTTAAACCTGAAGGTCTTTTATAGATCTTGTTACAAAGTTTACATTCCAACGTCTTACAAGGTAAAGTTTTGTTCTTTGTTTTAAAATCGGTCATTACTATATAAAAAGAAATTCTTATTAATTTACTTTTATTCAATATATTATATTTTATATTTTTTTAAAAAAATAAATAAAATGATTATTTCGTAATTACAAATAAGTAAATGTTATTTACTTTGAAATTTTTTGATGGGTTCCTAGCAAGTTTGATGGGTTTAAATAGTGTTGTTTATTTTTTCGTAAATATTTTATTTAAAACGGGAGTATTTTGGATCTGCGAAAATTTGCTTAGCTACTATAATCATTTGATTTATAGTACATGTGACAAATGAGTGACATATAATTAGGTCCATTTTTCGCAATCAGCCCATATGTTTTTCAAAAAACTATATACTCTTTTTTAAAAACTTATTTTGTTTCGAACTTTTTCAAAAAACTATATATTTTTTTTCAAAAACTTATTTTGTTTCGAACTTTTTCAAAAAACTATATACTCTTTTTCTAATAATTTTCAAAAACTTATTTATTTTGTTTCGAACTTTTTCAAAAAACTATATACTCTTTTTCCAATAATTTTCAAAAACTTATTTATTTTGTTTCGAACTTTTTCAAAAAACTATACTCTTTTTTCAGAAATTTTCAAAAACTTATTTATTTCTCAAGTAAGTATGTTGGTTTTTAACGAGATTGGACGCCAGTTGCTATCCGTAAAATCTTTATTTGATGTTGTGTTTTCGGATTGTCTGAGACTCCAGTGAATCTTCTTGAGTCCCTTCGGTTGTGTTAAAGTGATGGGCGGAGTGAAATTTCTGATAGTAAAACATTGTTAGTTCTCGACGTTCCTTTCCTTGATTAATACAGTCCTTATACTACAATTTTTCTGTGGTAACATTTTGCCATAATCGTGATAACAGGTAGTCGTTCAATGGGGGTTATTTATAAAGTAGGATACCCCCTGTTATCTAGAAGTAGGATACTCTTAGACGCTAACATGCTTACTTAGAAAACAGTGCACAGAGATTAAATCAATTTATTCAATACTGTTTTTAACATTTTTTTTTTCTTTTTTCCTTAGTATCAATAACAAATTTTCAGAATTTTTCAAAGATTTTTGAATTATTTTTGCAAATTTTATTTTCTATTTTTTAAAAAAATATTCAAAATTACATATTATTATAGTTTTTTTCGAACATTTTTATATTTTTTGTATTTTGATTTTTAAAAATTATTATTGTATTTTTCGTATATTTATTTAATAAAAAATAATAAAATGTAATGTTCACTAATGTATTAATGAAAATATAAAAAATAATCTATTTTTTTTCGTTTATTTACAAAGTACTTGGACCTCCTCTAATTATTTCTATTAATTCCTCATCCTATGTTTTCCGCCTTTCTTCTCCTTCCTGCCTTTCTTCCCTTCCTCTTTCTTCTTCTAATATTCTTTCTTCCCCTAATCTTCTTTCTTCTTCCCATCTTCTTTCTTCTTCCTCTTCTCTTTCTTCTCTTTCTTTACCTTTTTTTTTTTCTTCTTCAGATGATTCCTCCTCCGATTCCTCCTCTGATTCCGATTCTTTATCTGATTTTTCTTCAAATTCAATTGTTTCGCCTTTTTCTAATTTTTTCTATAAATAAAAATAATAATTAGTATTTCGTATAATTCGTATAATTACAAATAAATTTAATAAATTTATACTTACGATATTTTTCTTCATTCTTTTTCAAATAGCTTCGTCATCGATTTTTATACTTTCGACTTTCGGGCTCANAGTTTTTTTCGAACATTTTTATATTTTTTGTATTTTGATTTTTAAAAATTATTATTGTATTTTTCGTATATTTATTTAATAAAAAATAATAAAATGTAATGTTCACTAATGTATTAATGAAAATATAAAAAATAATCTATTTTTTTTCGTTTATTTACAAAGTACTTGGACCTCCTCTAATTATTTCTATTAATTCCTCATCCTATGTTTTCCGCCTTTCTTCTCCTTCCTGCCTTTCTTCCCTTCCTCTTTCTTCTTCTAATATTCTTTCTTCCCCTAATCTTCTTTCTTCTTCCCATCTTCTTTCTTCTTCCTCTTCTCTTTCTTCTCTTTCTTTACCTTTTTTTTTTTCTTCTTCAGATGATTCCTCCTCCGATTCCTCCTCTGATTCCGATTCTTTATCTGATTTTTCTTCAAATTCAATTGTTTCGCCTTTTTCTAATTTTTTCTATAAATAAAAATAATAATTAGTATTTCGTATAATTCGTATAATTACAAATAAATTTAATAAATTTATACTTACGATATTTTTCTTCATTCTTTTTCAAATAGCTTCGTCATCGATTTTTATACTTTCGACTTTCGGACTCAGCAAGTATTGTATTATTGAAATCGTAAAGGCGACTTTTTCTTTCGGCACCTTCGATTTTTCCTAAATTTTTTCCATTATCTTTGTACACCAGGTCAAATTTTCATGACCATTAATATCCTGGTTCAGTTTTTTTAGTACATCTTTGACCTTTTGAGATTTTTTCCAAGATAATATTTCACTTGTTGTGAATTTGATATTTATTGTAGGCAAATCTGATTCCCCGAAAGTTGAAAAAAATGATGATCGAACTCTCGTAACAATTGCTCCTCTTCTGCTTCGATGTTTTGCAAGAAGCTTGAAAATTTTTAAAATTTTATTAAAAATTATTTATTATACTATAATTTATATAATTTATATAATTTAATAATTTAACAATACTTACTCTGCTGTGAATGTATTTACTATAGTAATAACTCCACTGATCATCCTCCCAATGTTCGAAATACTCCGGATAACTTTTGGCAGAAATGGTACCAGCAGATTTTTTTAATTCTTTTTTATTTGGATATATATATTTATTAATAGAATAAGAGGTGATTTCCCTTACAAATTCTTATTATAAAGAATACCAAATAAGTAAAAAATATAATTCATTTTAAGAAAATCTCACATATAATACTTACTTTAATAAATGATTCTTCAGTTATGTAGTCTCCGACACCACTCATTTTCAGAAGTTTTCGAACATCAGAGATTTCTTTTTTTAATTCGTTGAAAAAGATTTTTGCTTCCTTTCGGGTAAGTGGAGCATCGTCATCTAAATATAAATACATTAGTTTGTATTGTATATTTAAAATATTTTGAAGGATTTCGAAGAAATTCAAAAATTTACCGTCATCACCAATTTCAGTAACTCCTGTTTTTGTCTTTCTTTGTTTTCTTGAAGTAGTTTGTGATGGTGATAGCGATGGGTAACGACTTATTATTACATGTGGTAATGATGGTTGTGGTTGTAGTGATTCTTGTCGTGGTTGTGGTGATGCTTATCTTGATGTTGTTCTTGATGCTTATCTTGATGTTGTTCTTGATGCTTATCTTGATGTTGTTCTTGATGCTGGTCTTGTTGATTCTGCTGTTGCTGAAATAGATACTTCACTTTTTTTCGATTTAACAAATCTCGAATGACCAGAAAAAATTCTGGCGATTGCTGTTCTATTTTTATTTTGCTTTTTTTGGTGATAACTTAGTCTTGTTGACATGTTTAAAAAATTATTATTATTTGTAATATTTGAAATATTTTTTGATTTTTGAAATAAAGTTGGAAGAATTTTGATATTTTTTATATATTTTTTATTTATATTTGTATTATGATTAAAATTACACTAATCTTCGAAAATCCTTGTTTCATGATTAAATTAAGTATTGTTATTACATTTCTTCCTTAAACGAAATATGTCATGATTAAAAATCATTGTCTTTCATTTTTTTGAAATTGTCATTACATTTTTTATTTTATTTTATTTTTTATTTTAAACGACCAGTGTGGTCTCATTTTTATTCAAGTATTATAATATACATTGCCAAAAACAACTTAAACTATAATTAAATAGAATAAAAATAACTAGTAAGAAAAATCCCCGCACGGTTTAACCAGTCACCGTAGAGCCATGCAACCCTATTTAATAGGTGTTTGCCTATTAAAGTCAAATTTCAGAAAAAATTTTTGAGAGGAAAACAAGATCATATAAAAACCTCTACAGAACATTTTTTACCAACTAACTACTTCTTCACCCTCCTACTAATATAACACCCAAAAACATGCCACTAACCTACAGACACCCCTCAACAACTAATTCACATTACTTCCTCCTACACTTATCGCTGTAGGCCATCTTACTAACTCAACTATAACACCCATTATTATTATTATCAGCTATAACAACATCAGTAAATTTTTTTAAACGTAAGCTTTCGAAGTCCTTCACTCCGTTAACCTTCGAATACCTCCAACATAAACGTAATATTTATGAAGGTTATTGGTACCGAAAACCTTCATTTTTATTAATAAAACATAATACTCCGGAGGTTATTGATATTGATAACCTTCAATAACCTTCACTTTATTATAATAAACGTAATATTTGCGAAGGTTATTAGTCCGATAACCTTCAATAACCTTTGAAAACGAAATTATTACAATAACCTTCGACATAAAAAATTTTCTGATGAATTACTAGGAGTGGTTTCTCATAACCAGATCTTACTCCCGTTTTTTGAGAATACATCGTTCTTCATAGCNTTGAAATTGTCATTACATTTTTTATTTTATTTTATTTTTTATTTTAAACGACCAGTGTGGTCTCATTTTTATTCAAGTATTATAATATACATTGCCAAAAACAACTTAAACTATAATTAAATAGAATAAAAATAACTAGTAAGAAAAATCCCCGCACGGTTTAACCAGTCACCGTAGAGCCATGCAACCCTATTTAATAGGTGTTTGCCTATTAAAGTCAAATTTCAGAAAAAATTTTTGAGAGGAAAACAAGATCATATAAAAACCTCTACAGAACATTTTTTACCAACTAACTACTTCTTCACCCTCCTACTAATATAACACCCAAAAACATGCCACTAACCTACAGACACCCCTCAACAACTAATTCACATTACTTCCTCCTACACTTATCGCTGTAGGCCATCTTACTAACTCAACTATAACACCCATTATTATTATTATCAGCTATAACAACATCAGTAAATTTTTTTAAACGTAAGCTTTCGAAGTCCTTCACTCCGTTAACCTTCGAATACCTCCAACATAAACGTAATATTTATGAAGGTTATTGGTACCGAAAACCTTCATTTTTATTAATAAAACATAATACTCCGGAGGTTATTGATATTGATAACCTTCAATAACCTTCACTTTATTATAATAAACGTAATATTTGCGAAGGTTATTAGTCCGATAACCTTCAATAACCTTTGAAAACGAAATTATTACAATAACCTTCGACATAAAAAATTTTCTGATGAATTACTAGGAGTGGTTTCTCATAACCAGATCTTACTCCCGTTTTTTGAGAATACATCGTTCTTCATAGCATATTACTACGTCTGCTATGCAATTTCTGGACGCCACCTCTTATATAGCTACTCGTCTCTTTAACTAGATCTCCCCATCGTCTACACCTCACGCGTCATATTGCTTGTAGTACCCTGTCCGTGAGACCTACATTTTCGGTCTTCCTCAAAGCGATCATTAGCATCTCTACCACGCTTTTCCCGAGACTGCATCCCATTTTATCAAGGAAGTTGGTAATAACTGTGCGAACCGTTAGGTTCTCCTATACGACCATCGGCACTTTTTCGGTGATAGAAGCCCTTTCAGTGGTCCTCCCACTTTTCTCTTAGTAAACTGGTTAAGTAACTGAAAAACACTAACAATAATAATAATTCAACACCCCCCTTCAACTTACATCTCACACCCCCGTCCTCTCAACAAACATCACATCACACACCATTACCACCATTCTACCCCTTAGTACCAATGTACCACTACAGAAAATTAATCTAACCACTAATCACCCAACCTAACGAATTTATTGAATAAAATTATTTATCTATTCTTATCATGACCCAATACTGACGCTGTCGCAGGTGTACTTTCATATTTCCTATTTACGATTCTTTTAAGGAGTTTATAGTCCTTCCCGTTAGGTACAAGACTTTTAGCTTGATTAATACTTTATTTTAGAAGGCACCAGTTAGTTTTTAGTTAGAACTAACAAACTAATTATTCTTTCAAATCATTATAACTTCGTTACTTCCATTAATAACTTCATTATTAATAATTAATTCTATTAATAACTTCATTTATTAATAATTTTCCTTTTTATAATAAATCTTTTTATTATTAATCTTAAACTTCCTTTATTATGAACTTCCCTTATAGATAACTTCCTTATAATTCATACTTTAGATACTTCCATCTTTTATTAAAGATATCATCTTTAATTCATTAGTACTTCTTTTATTAAACAATTTTAATAAATATTATATTAAATAAATACGATAATAAATCTCTTTTATTATTTTTATTTAATATTTATTAACATTTTATTTTAATGGTCACTTCCTAATAATACAATTATATTTATAATTATAATATTAACTTCCTTTGAACTATAATTAAAAATTAATAATTCAGAAATTAACTAGCTGAGGGAACTAAATCAAATAAATTCCCTTTTTATATTTTTCTAGACTACTGTGCCATTACTGTGCGTTAATATCATTGGTTAATATATTTATCATATAACCTGCTAAATATATACTATATGTTATACTAATAGTTAATGCTAATTAATGTTATATAATAATAATTATTACTAAGTAATACTAATTACTAATAATATTTATACATTATTTGTGTAACTATATCACGTGAACATGTAACTTGTGTTACATAAATTTTGTGTGACTAAACTATTTGACTTCCTATTTATATGTTAATAAATGTTATTAAGTATTGCTAATTGTTATTAATAAAATTACTATTTTGATATTTACAATTTCATTTGTTAATTAATTATTTCTAATAAAGTATAGGATTAAATAATGGTTATCTGTTTCAATATCTTTACTATGGTTATTTCATCCGGTAACAACGCTTGTTAACCCTTTAACAATAAACCAATTGTGACATAAAACTTCAATTTGTCGACCTAACACCTACATAGAATTTCATTCATGCACTATTGTTTATTATAATCCTAATGTTCGTGCGCAAAAGGAAATTACGATCATCAGCTATGCGTCTCTATGCCACCGCAGGCACCAATCAGCATAGGACAATAACACCAAGAATTTCAGCCCAACGATAACTCTATGGGTTCCCCCGGAAGATTTTACGGTCCCAAGGACGTATTCGACGAAGAGACCTTTAATAATATGTTGCGCCATACGACTAGTTCGCTCTACTAACTCCTGACTTGGAGAATCTAACCCTCACTATTGTATCTCACACAACGGCAATACGCAAGCTCAGTTTTTCATGTCGTTAGTGGGTAAACCTTGTGTTTATGCCCGGACCGAAAGGGGATATCATCATTAAGGAATACCGCCCAAAAATAAAGAGACCAAAGTGCTTCCATAAGCATATTAGTTCACATGTAATCAAGAAGCTTCTACTCCTGACTTGGGGAATCTAACCCTCACTATTACGCATCTAACTACATAACAGCTCAGTTTTTTATGACGTTTCAGCGACTCATTACGACAGTTCCCTAACAAAACTTACTCACACTTTGTTAAGCTAAAAAGATAAATAAGATTATGAGAAGATGATTTGAATGGTTATTGAAGAGAAAAGAATGAAAAATAGCTATTTTAGCATAGTTATTATATAAACAACTAGTGAACACTATATTGGAAGCGTCTTCAAAAAATGGTAAAAAATGATTAGCGGAAAGAGTTTTTTTTTTTTTTGAAATTCTTTAAAATTGTTATTACATTTTTATTTTATTTTAAACGACCAGTGAGGCCTCATTTTTATTCAGATATTTATAATATACATTACAATTCAGTAACTTAAACTACAAATACATATAGAATAAAAACTGACTATAAATTCTAGATTACTCTAAATTCTAACCATCTAACCAGCCACCATAGAAGAAATCCTAAGATTCCCTTTATTTAGGAGGTTTCAGCCCCGCTAAAGTCAATTTTGCAAAAAATATTTTTAAAAAAATTTGTACCGTTACCATAAACGACCATTAATGTCTGTTTTATAATTGATTCTTTACATTGTTCTAGATTATTCTTTATTACTCTATAATCAGGATCTTTCAATCCTGAGTTACCTCCTTTCCCTTTTTTTTCTTTTCTTCCAATTTCCAATTAAAATTGTTATTACATTTTTTTTTTATTTTAAACGACCAGCGAGGCCTCATTTTTATTCAGATATTTATAATATACATTACAATTCAGTAACTTAAACTACAAATACATATAGAATAAAAACTGACTATAAATTCTAGATTACTCTAAATTCTAACCATCTAACCAGCCACCATAGAAGAAATCCTAAGATTCCCTTTATTTAGGAGGTTTCAGCCCCGCTAAAGTCAATTTTGCAAAAAATATTTTTAAAAAAATTTGTACCGTTACCATAAACGGCCATTAATGTCTGTTTTATAATTGATTCTTTACATTGTTCTAGATTATTCTTTATTACTCTATAATCAGGATCTTTCAATCCTGAGTTACCTCCTTTCCCTTTTTTTTCTTTTCTTCCAATTTCCAATTAAAATTGTTATTACATGAATTAGTTGTATTATCTATTAACATATATCTTTAATTAGCAAAATCGATTTTTGAAATCTGTGCATATCATAATTTAACATATTATATATACCTTTAATTATATTTTTGCAATTTTCGCATATTAAAAAGTTTTTTTTCTTAATTGCTAATTCGCTGATCATGTGCAGTCAAACTGGAATCTGCACGTGTCGCATAGCTAAGTCTATCAATTTTTTACTTATTAAATTATACTTTTTTTTAAAAAAAAACTTTGAGATTAAGTTTATTTACCAATATATTCTAATATAAGATTATAAAGTTCAAAATTTCACAAAATAATTTTAAATACTGTCAATTTACAAAAGTTGGAATCTGTATGTGCCACATAGTTATACCTGCCGCTCAAATTCAAAATCCAAATGCCGAAATCCCAAATGCCGAAATCCCAAATCCCAAATCCCAAATTATAATTAGTATTTTTTGCCGAAATCCCAAATCCCAAATACTAGTAATTTGTGTATTTTGGCATCCCAAATCCCAAATTATTTGGGATTTGGGCAACACGTATACACATAGTTAAGTCTATTAATTTTTAATTTATTTAATTATACTTTTTTTTTAAAAAAACTCTGGAATTAAATTCATTTACTAATGTATTCTAATATAAGATTATAAAGTTCAGAATTTTACAAAATAATTATAAATATTGCCAATTGTCAAAAATTATATGACTTTTAAGAAATTTTGTATTTTTTGAGTTTTTAATATTAAATAACTTCACAGAAACAGAATTTAAAAATTTAAAAATACTTGCCCACCCTTTAAATTATATATATAGAATACCTACAAGTTATTTATTTTTAAATTATTATGTATAAGATTTTTTTACATTTAGACTACACATGATCAGCGAATTAGCAATTAATTGATTATTATTTCATCAGTAAATTTTTTTAAACGTAAGCCTTCGAAGTCTTTCACTCCGATAACCTTCGAATACCTCCAATATAAACGTAATATTTACGAAGGTTATTGGTACCGAAAACCTTCATTTTTATTAATAAAACGTAATACTCCAGAGGTTATTGATATCGATAACCTTCAATAACCTTCACTTTATCATAATAAACGTAATATTTGCGAAGGTTATTGGTCCGATAACCTTCACTAACCTTTGAAAACGAAATTATTACAATAACCTCCGACATAAAAAATTTCCTGATGTTGTTCTAATTACAATACAATTTATTTTGAAATTTGTTATGCATTTTCAAAACATATTATAATTTAATAGTATTGTACATACCTTTAATTATATTCTTGCATATTGAAAAATTTAATAGTATTATTTAAGATTATATATAAAAGCTCTCTCCCCAAATACAAAATATATAGTAATTAATGCAATAATTTCTTTTTTATTTTTCATATTTAAATAAACAGAAAAGCGAAATATTCAATAATTTATAACTATATAATACAATACAATATATAATATAAAACTATATAATACAATTATATTACAATATATAATATAATAACTATATAACACAATTCCTATAAGAAATGCACATACTTAATTTGTACTTGAAATATACTTAAAACATCATTAGTATATTTAAAATATACTTAAAATATTATTAATATTTAAAACTTAGCAAACATTGTTTATTCAGATTACATATCATAATATTTAAAATATTATTAAAATATACTTAAAAATTTTTTTATAATTAAAAACATGTACTTAAAATATATTCGAATATACTTATTATATACTTAAAATATGTTTCTATTTTTAATAAGTATATTTTAAGTATATTTTACTAATATGAATTTAAATAATTAAATTTTATGTACACCCTTAAAATATACTTATATTTTTTTAATAATGATATTTTAAGTATTTTTTAAGGTAAATAGAATATTTAAAATATTATTATGATTTACTTAAAACAGAACCTAAGTTATCTATAGTATTGAGCCACTGCACAGCAGCTAAGCTATCATTTTTATTATAGTCACAATTAGAATGTATAGAAAATATTATTTTTGTAATCCAGAATATCAGAATTTTTTAAAAAAAATTAAAAAAATCAATAAAATTTAATGTTGAATTTTTTAAGTTTTTTGATTAGTAAAGAGTCCATTATCATAGTACCAAGTCGCTGCATCAAGCTTAAAAGTTATGAGATGCACTTCGTGGTATGATCAATTTTGTTCTTTTGACAATCACCATCTATTGTATAACCTTAGAAAAATATATGTAATATTTATAAAAATATAAAAATCGGAAATAATTCACAATTGTTATCACATATAAAACTTTTTATTTTAATAAGTAAATGACAAAAAT
>PQFF01000059.1:36762-78771 GCA_003547095.1 Diversispora epigaea | reverse complement strand
ATTTTTGTCATTTACTTATTAAAATAAAAAGTTTTATATGTGATAACGATTGTAAATTATTTCCAATTTTTTTTTTTATAAATATAAAATAAATAATAAATATTATATCGTATAACATTAAAAATATTGCGCAACATTATATCGCATAACGTTACAAAATGATTATCTAAATATTTTTTATACTTGATTTTATATCAATAAAAATATTTTAATTATTATAACAAATATTTTAAAAATTTTAAATGTCAATAACCTTAAAATATTCTTAAAATATATTTTTATATAATTGAGTATCATTGGTTAATTTTTGCAAATCTATTTTTTTTTTGATGATATATATATGATTTTGTTTTTTTTAATTGCATATTTATTTAAACTTTATGTTTACTCGTTATATAATCTTGAGTTTTATTTTTTTTAATTGACATATCAGCTGATACCAGGTTAAATGATCTGCAATATATTATATAATTTTGACAGTTAGATATAATATAGTTTTTGAATGTCAAATATATGACACATCTTAATTAATAAAATGAGTAAAAGACGTCGTTTTGACGTAGAACTTCTTGAGTTAGGTTTTATTACTACTGAATTACATTATGGAATATTTGCACGAAATTGGTGAGTAAAACGCATGATTGATGATTCTGAATTTTTAATACCGTTTCGTCAACACATGCGAGTTAAATGTTTTTTAAACTCAAAAAGGTTTGAAATAACAATATATCCTATTCCAAAAAATCCATATAAACCTGGTTTTCAATGTTTTTGTAATAATTATTTATCTCTTATTGAAGATTCTCCTTCTAAGGCAATTAATTCTTTATATCACAAAATTTTTAACACCAATACCGAATATTCTGGATTGGCAGCTATTAGTTTTGAAAATAAAGAAATTATCAAGAGGCTTATAGAAAATATAAAATTTTTTCTAATATTTCTTAAAATAGAACAATTTTTAACAGTAGTTTCTGGATTTGAATACTCTGAAAAGGAAGAAAATTATTATACAGCAGATTCGGGCTATATTTCATCAATTGTCGCATGTTACAAAGGTCAAAAACATTTATTTTTATTAAAAGTTCAAAAAGATGAATGCCAAATTGAAGTTTATCAAGAAGAAACTCATATTAAAACATTTAGTGGTGTAACTCCCGATATCGTTTGGAATAAAATTAAAATTTTTCAAAAATTTTCAGGATCATATATATTTGGAATCACTCATGAGCAAGTTCAAAAACAACTTCAAAATTTAAAAAACGAAGAATTTTTAATATGTACTTCAAATAGATGGGATAATCAAGAATTGATGAATGAAGCATTTGTGCAACATATTAAGTCACGAAAAATTCCTAATACAATGAACGGTTGGCAAAAACTATTTTTAAATTGGAAATCACAGAAAAGTTCTATTATTTTATTTCCTAAAATATTGGAATCGATATATCCTATTAATTATCAGTTTCAAGATAAAGAATTGAGTGCATGGAGATCAATGTTTCGCGCTTGCGGATGTACTGATGTAACGCCTTATCATAGAAAATTATCAAAAACGGAATTTTGGAGTAATGCACAAGATCCTCAATCTGATCAAAACACATTATCATATTTATATCATTCTGATATGTTACAAATAGAACCAGTGGAGATAATCAAATCTTCAAATAATAATATTTGGGAATTATTCAAAAAATCTTTACATAGCAATAAACGTGGAGCAGAAGGGTGTATAAGAATTTTGTCAATTATAGCAGAAGGATTTAGCATTAGTCAATTGAAAAAAAATTTAGCGGTAATTAAAAATTTTATTTTATTTTATACATATTTAAAAGTTTATATATATTTATACTAACTTATTTATAGGTTAGTTCAGATACAATTACGAATGTACGTAAACATGCTCGCCTATATGGACCAGGTGCACCACCATTTGAAAAGCCTAAAAGAATTGTACATAAAATGGCAGAAATTAAAGAATAACAATTTTTATGGTTTTTTCAAGATCGTGCTAATATTTCACAAAGTTCTTACAAAATTGATCCAAAAAGTAATTTACCTATTTGTTATTTACGTGATCAAAAGTCTGAATTATGGAAAAAGTTTGAAGAAACATATCCAAATGGTATGAAAAAAACTTCTTTTATGATACGCCTTACTAATGCTACTCATTTGAAATATCGTGATGATCTTGGAGCTCTTTGTCAAATTTGTAATGATTATGGATTTGAATTATTTAAAAATCTTGAATCTATTGTTCGAGAAGATATTTCAGAAAAAAAAAATCGGGTTAGTTAATAATATCTATTTATTAATCAATTATTTATTTAACTTACGCGTTTTTATATGTAATTTATAGTTTATTTATTTTTATTGTGATAATGGAAGATGGGTATGTGCTTTTGGAAGTGGAAATTATTAACCTGTAAATTTTAATTATTAACTATTAATAGGACATAATTTTAACTCATATAGATCAATTAAAAAGACATATGAGAAGAGGATATGAGGAAGAATTAGAAATTAATTCTAATGGAACGCTAGCTCATAATTCATGTATTTCACACTGTTTATTATATGCATTTGGAGATTGTGATCAGATTCATCAAACACGATGTAACAAATGTGATCAATTTTTTCAATTATTTAATTTGCTGAAAAATCAAATATCCAACGATAAGATTCAAAAACTTGACGAAATTTAAGAAAAATTGAAATATTATTTATCTCACCAAACTCGAAAAGTATATTTGAATGCACAATTTAAGCTACTATTAAATAGTTTAGATTATACTTGCACGCAAAATTATTTTGGGGCCCCGAAATTGCAATTTTGGGGAAAAAAGTCAAAATAGTTTTTCATAGAAGACGAAATTATTTTACTTAAAACCCGAAATTTTTTGACCACCCAGATTTATTCTTTGATTGAAGATATATATAACTGGGTACTTTTTTTACTTCTATATATAGAATAGATTCTGTATAAATCTCAAAAAGTCGAAATACCTCAAAAATCCAAAATCAATTTTGGGAACATGTATAGTTTAGATGATAATAGTGCCATTATGATTTGTGATTATAAAATGAGAGTCTTACCTAAGTCAGCTAGAGAAACCAAATCAGAATTTTTTGGTAAACGAGGATGGACTTTACATTCTATTTTAATATATATGCGCAATTCAGAAAAAAATACAGAATTAAATATTAGCGCATACGATCACTGGTCCACAGATACAAAGCAAGATTCCTGGTTTACTGCAAGTTCCTTTGAAGCTGTTTTCGATTCTTTGGAGAAAAAGCCAAAATGGATATGTGTTATTTCGGATAATGGTCTACATTATCACAATTCTGAATTAATGGCCATAATCGCTCATTAGTACAATTGGTATCAAATCAAAATACGAAGTTGGACTTTTTTAGAACCCGGTGAAGCTAAAACTACTATAGATTCACATCACGCTGCTGTAAGTAATAATTTTGATTTGATTTTAAAAATAGAAATCTATACTAATAATTTATTTATACTGTACAATATTTATCTAGATATTTCATGCAATTAAAAGATATATTCGTATTGGATATGATATAGCCACGGGTGAAGATATTGTGACAGCAGGTAAAAATTTAGCTGAAACACATTTTGCTAATTTGCAACCCAATCGCGACCAATCCGAAGAAGAACAAAATAATAACACGGGAGAATTATTCGAAAATTTAAAAAAAAATACAACAAAAAAGGCAACAATTAAAACCATCAAGGGTATTTCAAATTTATTTTATTGGGAATGGCCAATAAATAATGATAAGGAAGGGTATATCTGTGCACGAACCCTTCCCAATATTGGAAAATTTACTAATTTTTCACCGTCACACATTGCAAATCTCTGCAACGGAAATATTGCTCGTCCACAACCTACTATTTCTACTCATACAACTCCCAATACTAAATGGAAAATGTCAATTGAAACAATGTCAGGTAATAATTATATTTTTATTTCATAATCATAATAGATTTTTTCAGATTTTATTTAATTATTGAATATTAAAAATTTACAGA
Source organism: Diversispora epigaea (assembly GCA_003547095.1). Taxonomy (NCBI): domain Eukaryota; kingdom Fungi; phylum Glomeromycota; class Glomeromycetes; order Diversisporales; family Diversisporaceae; genus Diversispora; species Diversispora epigaea. The sequence goes on along the minus strand of PQFF01000059.1, from coordinate 74,714 downwards.
TTTAGAATCTAAAGAAAATATAATAAATAATAAAGAAAAACAATCAATTATTTCTATAGATACTGATTTTCCATTAAATAAAGGTTGAGCGCTCAAAGGAAATCAAAAGTTAGGCAATCGTGGGGGTGGTAAAAGAATAACAAAAAAGGTAAAAAATTTATTAGAAGGTTTTTTTATAAATGAAAATATGAATACAAAGGACAAATTAGATGCACAAGGGATGCAAAATGAATTACTACGATTTGTTGAGTCCGGTGAAATTAGTAAAGAAGATATTCCCAAAGTTTCAACTATTCAAAATTGGATCGCTACTTTCAGTCATGCATGGAAAGAACAAGCTACAGAACAATATTTACATTAGTTTACGTTTTTACACCTTTTAAACTGATAACATTTTATGTAAATAATTATCACAACCCTTTTTTTTGACAAATAAAATTTCATTTCGGATTAACATTTCAAGTTTGATTTAAAGTTTCATCTACAGCTAATTTAGTAATCCAAGTTATCCAAAAAGTGACAAAAATATAACAATAACACTTGAAAACTCATAGAATAAATGAAATGCTACTTACCCTAACTTTATAAACTCTTTGAACTTTGCAATTATCTCCTCTTGTTGCCTAGATCGTTAGAACGTTGATTTGTTGCACCACCGGAACATTTTGATTTACTTAAAAATTCAATAAATTTCAGAAATAATCAATTTTAGTTTTTGAAATTAATACCAACCCAACAACTATAAATGCCATTTCATTTTGGATTAACATTTCAAAGTTTGATTTAAAGTTTCGTCTATAGCCGATTTAGTAATCCAAGTTATCCAAAAAGTAACAAAAATATAGTAATAACACTTGAAAACAGTGAAAACTTAGAGAATAAATGAAATACTGCTGGACCTTAACTTTATAAACTCTTTTGAACTTTGCAATTACCTCCTCTTGTTACCTAGATCGTTAGAATGTTGTTGCACCACCTAAATTAAAATATACTTGAATTCTTTAAAAATTCAATAAATTTCAAAAATTATGCTATTACATAGAAAAATAAATCAATTTTATTTTTTGAAATTAATACCAACCCAACAACTATAAATGCCATTTCATTTCGGATTAGCATTTCAAAGTTTCTTCTACAGCCGATTTAGTAATCCAAGCCCAAAAAGTGACAAAAGTATTAGTAATAGTACTTAAAAATTAGTGAAAACTCATAGAATAAACGAAATACTACCTACCCTTAACTTTATAAACTCTTTTTAACTTTGTAATTATCTCCTCTTATTATTTAGATCTTTAAAACATTGTTGCGCTACCTGAAGCACTTTAAAATATATTTGAATTCCATAAAAATTCAATAAATTTCAAAAATTATGTTATTACGAACTTTTTATTAGAAAAATAAATAATTTTATTTTTTGAAATTAATGCTAACCCAACTGTAAATGTCAACGGCTGCTAATATAAAATCTGACAAAATGAACGGTTTGTTTATAATAAAGTTGAGATTCAAGAACATGTGATTTCATATTACAAATTTGTAACATTATATTTTAATTTGAAAATTCGTAAGACATAATTAAATATATCACAAAAAACGGATTCAAAAATTTTAATATATGGATCTGCGTCAATTTCACCATATTTAGGGTAACCTGTTCAGATGTGATTCATCAATTAAAGTTTTTTTAAACTTTAAAATAATCTTTAAACTTTATTTATTTTAAAGTAATCTCAAGTTTTATTTACTATTTAAACTTTATTTTAAGGTAATCTCAAGTTTTATTTATTTTATTTACTTTGTTTATTTTTTTATTATAATATAATTATAAGTTATGTTCAAAGTTTTCTTTATAAGTTATGTTCAAAGTTTTCTTGACTTTAGTAGAATCTTAAGTTTTTAANTTTTTGAAATTAATACCAACCCAACAACTATAAATGCCATTTCATTTTGGATTAACATTTCAAAGTTTGATTTAAAGTTTCGTCTATAGCCGATTTAGTAATCCAAGTTATCCAAAAAGTAACAAAAATATAGTAATAACACTTGAAAACAGTGAAAACTTAGAGAATAAATGAAATACTGCTGGACCTTAACTTTATAAACTCTTTTGAACTTTGCAATTACCTCCTCTTGTTACCTAGATCGTTAGAATGTTGTTGCACCACCTAAATTAAAATATACTTGAATTCTTTAAAAATTCAATAAATTTCAAAAATTATGCTATTACATAGAAAAATAAATCAATTTTATTTTTTGAAATTAATACCAACCCAACAACTATAAATGCCATTTCATTTCGGATTAGCATTTCAAAGTTTCTTCTACAGCCGATTTAGTAATCCAAGCCCAAAAAGTGACAAAAGTATTAGTAATAGTACTTAAAAATTAGTGAAAACTCATAGAATAAACGAAATACTACCTACCCTTAACTTTATAAACTCTTTTTAACTTTGTAATTATCTCCTCTTATTATTTAGATCTTTAAAACATTGTTGCGCTACCTGAAGCACTTTAAAATATATTTGAATTCCATAAAAATTCAATAAATTTCAAAAATTATGTTATTACGAACTTTTTATTAGAAAAATAAATAATTTTATTTTTTGAAATTAATGCTAACCCAACTGTAAATGTCAACGGCTGCTAATATAAAATCTGACAAAATGAACGGTTTGTTTATAATAAAGTTGAGATTCAAGAACATGTGATTTCATATTACAAATTTGTAACATTATATTTTAATTTGAAAATTCGTAAGACATAATTAAATATATCACAAAAAACGGATTCAAAAATTTTAATATATGGATCTGCGTCAATTTCACCATATTTAGGGTAACCTGTTCAGATGTGATTCATCAATTAAAGTTTTTTTAAACTTTAAAATAATCTTTAAACTTTATTTATTTTAAAGTAATCTCAAGTTTTATTTACTATTTAAACTTTATTTTAAGGTAATCTCAAGTTTTATTTATTTTATTTACTTTGTTTATTTTTTTATTATAATATAATTATAAGTTATGTTCAAAGTTTTCTTTATAAGTTATGTTCAAAGTTTTCTTGACTTTAGTAGAATCTTAAGTTTTTAATTAATTATAACTATTTATTTAAGGTAATTTGAAATTTTTATTTAAAACTTTATTTATTTTAAGATTAATAATATTTACATGAGTTTATTTTTTAGAATATATAACTTAATGTCATAAGTTTTAATTTATTTCATAAGCTTTTATTTATTTTTTGAACTTTAATTTTATAGTACATAATTTTTTATTTGACTTCGCTCGCGATTTACGCAACAGGGAGCGATTTTTTACTATGATATTTCTAATACAAATAAAAAGCCCCGGTTCTTGGCTACGATATAATATGTTTTTTAATTTTTTAACATCAATATTCATCAAGTTATTACGATTTAAAGTCTCACATCTATATTTCTTAAGCTTTAACTTTATTTCTTAAGTTTTAATTTGTTTTATTTAAAATAGATATGAATATATATGCCACTTGAATGTAATTATTTCATGACTTTAATTTATTTCTTGAGTTTTAATTATTAACAATTATTAACTTTATTTTTATTTTATTTAATAAGTTTTAACTTTATTTTATTTCTTTCTTTCTATTTCAGAATATATAAATATTATTTGAGGTAATTATTTTATAAATTTTAATTTATTTCATGAGTTTTAATTTATTTCTTAAGTTTTTAATTTATTTCTTGAGTTTTAACTTGTTTTATATATATCTTTTGAACTTTAATTTATTTATTTTATTATAATATTAAAAAAATATGTATTAAATATTAATAAATACTTAATAAATACTTTAAAATATACTTAGAAATAACCTGATAAATACTTAAAAATAATTAAATTATACTTAACTTGTTTTTATTTGACTAGTGATATATACTTAAAATATTATAGTTTTACTCTTATTTGACTAGTAACATGTTCTTGGAATATACTTAAAATATACTTAAAATATCATAGTTTTACTATTATCTATAAATTTGAATAAAAATTGTCACATACTTAAAATATACTTAAAATATACTTACCATTACTTGTTTTGAGTAGATTTTGAGTAGATTTTAAGTAGATTTTAAGTATATTTTAAGAGATTAAGTATATTTTAAGAAATTTTAAGTGTGTTTTAAGAAATTTTAAGTGTATTTTAAGTGTGTTTTAAGAAATTTTAAGTGTATTTTAAGTGTATTTTAAGTTTTTAAGTGTATTTTAAGTATATAACATTTTATTACCCTTTGATACTTAATATATACTTGTTTTATTAGTAAAATATACCTAAAATATTCTTAAAATACACTTAATTTTAAGTATATTTTAGGTATATTTTAAATACATTTTAAGTATGCGTATTTTTTATAGGGAATTATATAATAATATAATACAATTAAAATATAAATTTATTTACAAAATATTTATCTTTTGTATCAAAGCGTGAAACTATGAACTATTTCTTCGATTGCTTCTATCTCTATAAAATTATATATTTTTATTAATTTCAATAAAGGACAGCCATAAACGAACGGAGTTTTTTTAGATTTAAAATCGTACCATTGCACAAGTGCGAGATGAAATAGTGATTTATTTGGTAGTATTACTTCTGTTATCAATAATGTCTAAATAAATAAAAAAGCATGTTAAATCAACTTCTACAATAATTTAAAGTTATATTGTAATTAGCATATACCTGTGCATAACAAGTTCCATTGTCAGACTGATATTCGAAAAGTTCTGCATCATCCATAGCAATAGCTATATTACTAAACTATGATCGATTTTGAAATTTGTTTGTTGTACGTAAAATATTTATATTTTTTAATGTAACGGAACCAAATATCTTTATTTGACAGTCTTCAGCTGAAATAATATCTAACATATCAAAAAATGAGTTCAAACATTCATGAAATTTGGCAAAACCTTTTATCATATTTTCAGTTAAATCCGGATTCTTTTTTTGTTGTTTGAAAAATATGGAAGCTTCCAAAAGTTTAAATTCAAATAATTTTGAAGTGTAGATCAAAGCGGTTGGAGTTTTGTGTAATTCCTTCATAACTCTTCGCTTAATTATTGCTTTACGTCAAATCTAAAACAAATAATTAGTATTTCGATATATTATGTAATAACAAAAATATTTTAAAGTATATTTACAGTTTTCATTATTTGTTCTTCTATGTCTTTCTTATTACTGAGACGATATAGAGTTTTTACGTAGGACTTGTGCAAACTTTCATATGTTTCAGTAGTATATCCATTAATTGCTCCGTATTTCTGAATTGTATCAACGATGTGGAAAATCCATGAGTAAAATTTTGAAAATTTCATTTTTGAATCCGATTTTTTTCGAAATAAAATGACAAACAGATCGGCCTAATCATTAATCGCCTTCTGTATGATTATTAAAATAAGTTAGTATTATTGCTAAATATTTTAATATGATATATTAATATTACCTGAAATTTTTTTAGATCACTTTCTTTAAATATCTCTAATCTACTCAATATATACATTTCGTTCTATTTTACATAGACTTCCGAAAGATCATTACTTAATAAACCATCAACCACAAATACCATCACCTTCATTAAATCTCTATACTCACTTGCAGTTAATCGGGTTATTAATTGTAACCTTTTTGAAAATATTTTTAAACCTGGATACCTTGGAATAGCTCCAATTCTCTCGTTCATTTTATCTATTGATGATCTTCCAAGTATTCCTTTAGTGAATTCTATTTGATAGTGATATAAACCTAGATCCAAGTGATGCATTCTATCAGGTACAGTGGCTGTATAAATATTTAGATTTCTAGATTTAAATATATCCATAAAATATATAAATAAAAATATAAATAAAAATACAAATACTTACGGAATATTCCAAAAGTAATTTTCAACTGGTTCTAAACTTACCGAATGACCAGTATTATTGTTAAAATGTTCCATCATATTTTCATGATTACGAAGTATTATTTGATCTTGCATTGTATCTATCAAATTATTCTTTTGAACTAAACAAAAATGGCAAGGAAAATTTGAACTGGCGAATTTATAAGTTAATGAATGTGTGCATGCTTCCGGCTAATTACCAATTATAGTAGATATTTTTGGAAAAAACCAGATAATTTTGTTATTAATTTTGTAATTGATTCCATTTTCATTTTCAAATAGAGAATCTAATAAGAATTTTAAAAATTTATGAAAAGTTTCACAAACTAATTTTTTAAATTCAGGAAATGTCTTTTTTTTCTTATTTTTAGCAAATAAAATTAGAAAATATCCTAATAATTGTTTAGCATCTTCCTTATTTCTTCTCTATGTAGGAATATTTTCAAGAGATATCATCAGGAAACTTTTCGGGGTGTAAATTTACAGAAAATTTACGGGACCTACAAAAATTTACGCCTAAAAAAATCAACGCGAATATTGATGTTACAGAAATGAAACACATATCATTTTGTAGCTAAGAACCAGATCTTTCGATCTGTCATAGAAATATCTTAGTAAAAAATCGCTCCCTGTCTTATAAATAGTGATCAAAGTCAAAAAAATTGATTTTTTTAGGCGTAAATTTTTGTAGATCCCATAAATTTTCTGTAAATTTACACCTCGAAAAGTTTCCTAATGATGTAAATAAGATGTAATGAACTTTTTCCTAATGTGTCTGTTGTAGTTACATCTAAATAAAGAATAAGTGACAAAATACATGCTGAAGATGGAATTGAGGCTTTCGCATATTTCTACCAATTTCTAGAATTTTGTTCTGCATATGATTTTTCCCCTTGATGCTGATATAAATAAGAAGATTAATAAAACTCTATAAATATTTAAAATAAAATGGAATTTAACATATATTTACCTTTTTATTTTCATATTTAAATATAAAATGTTGAAGTATTTCGGGATTTGACAAAAGAATTTTAATACAATTTTTAATTGGACGATAATTAATGAAATATTCTCGATTATTATGTACGAGTATACAATGTTTAGAATATGATAATTGTGATATGTTCATTTTGTCTATGAACTTTCGACCCCCGACCCAAAAAAAAAAAAAAAAAAAACTCTTTCTCTTCTCTTGCGAATACTCAAAATGCGCAGTAAATAACGGAACGGGTTTCTACAAGTCCGTCTTTAGTTGGAGGTTAACGGTCATACCGGATAAGACTAAAGGGCTGGACTGAAAGTTCTTGTAGGAGCTTGCGATGTTATTTCTGGTGTTTGGTTCTAGGTTCTTCGGTGGAAAACGTAGACGGTTTCTTTGCTTTCTTTTTGGGAGCGTATGAAAGAAAATTTTTACTCTTTTCATACCAATACAAAGGTATATAAAGTAACGAAAGAACGGTTGGCGGTCACTACCTTTATCCTGATGTCGAAAGTATCGTTTTAAATACGAACGTGGGAAACGAAGAAGTTAACTAGCGCTGTTTATTTTCTTTGGATAAGAAGAGGTTCTGCGCCACAAATTCTCTCTTTTTTCATGGCAATAACTTTTTTTGGGGAATTGTCAAATTTCGGTTTGACCCTGATTGTCGATCATGACGATCATTTGGCGCATGATGAAAAATTACGAGGATGAGCACGTGGAATTTGGACAACGATCGGTGTGTTGATTTGGGGAGAATACGCGGGGTACAACGGTGTCGACAGGGGATGTGGATGTTAATAAAAATTATTGGGTACTTTAACTTACAACTTGCAGGGGTCTAACAGTCGATTGGAAACGCAGCTTTCGGGGGTGAGACATTAAGTGGGAGAACTTAGGTTCGAAAAGTAATACACCAATGATGACTCGCCTTGGACTGATCCACTACTAGCCATAGCCTAAGGTCCGCAGGAGTATCGTGTTAACACCGAGGGAGTAATGTTAAAGTATAAAGGGTGAGAAGTTGTTCTCTAAGGGGTTGTAGGAGGAAGAAGGAAATTGTGGGGACCGATGTTGTTCGGCAAGGTGTTGAAGGGGCGGGATTACAAAATTATGGTCTCATAGTTTTTTTCTTTTTTTCGACAAGTGTGGTGCTTTCGCATCTTCCAACATTGTTTGATGTTGGTCACAGTTGGGCAGGCAGTAATTAGTATAGCAATATATTAATTTAGTCATTAGATTTTTTGTATATGTACTTGTTTTTAGTTTTTCGGAACTTGTAAATTTGTATTGCACATTAATCTTAAGCTCTTGTGAGTCTAATAAAAAAAAAAAAAAAANACTTTAACTTACAACTTGCAGGGGTCTAACAGTCGATTGGAAACGCAGCTTTCGGGGGTGAGACATTAAGTGGGAGAACTTAGGTTCGAAAAGTAATACACCAATGATGACTCGCCTTGGACTGATCCACTACTAGCCATAGCCTAAGGTCCGCAGGAGTATCGTGTTAACACCGAGGGAGTAATGTTAAAGTATAAAGGGTGAGAAGTTGTTCTCTAAGGGGTTGTAGGAGGAAGAAGGAAATTGTGGGGACCGATGTTGTTCGGCAAGGTGTTGAAGGGGCGGGATTACAAAATTATGGTCTCATAGTTTTTTTCTTTTTTTCGACAAGTGTGGTGCTTTCGCATCTTCCAACATTGTTTGATGTTGGTCACAGTTGGGCAGGCAGTAATTAGTATAGCAATATATTAATTTAGTCATTAGATTTTTTGTATATGTACTTGTTTTTAGTTTTTCGGAACTTGTAAATTTGTATTGCACATTAATCTTAAGCTCTTGTGAGTCTAATAAAAAAAAAAAAAAAAGAACTTTCGACCCAAAAAAAAAAGTGATACTCTCTCTCCGTGTCAGTTATTCATGGGCGCAGTAAACAAACTCAAGTGAACTTATTTTTCTCTAATATCTAGTCGGAAGGTAGCAAGTCGACCTGATAAGACTAGTTCATGGGTCTGGATTGAGGAATAAGTCTGCGACGTTCTGTTTCTGGTGTCTGGTTCTGGTTTCTTTGGTGGAAAACGTAAACGACGTCTCTTCTCTTTTTCTTGAGGGCATGCGGGAAAAATATATTTTGTCCTTTCTCGTGTTAATACGGGATATATAAAGTAGCGAAAGAACGAGTTAGTTGTCACTACCTCTTCCCTGGGAAAAGTAGTCTATTGGCTTGGACCGCCTAGTCACGAACAATTTTTTTATCCAACTTTTAACTGTTATTTTTCCATAAATAGAAATAAATTTAAAAAAATCTTTCCATTTTTTAATTATTTGTGACCTAAGCTATAAAATAATAAAAAGATTTTCAAAATTTATTTATAGGTTCAATAGAAATAAGGACGCAAACGTAACTAAAAAATACTATGTATTACTATGAATATCTATTAAATTTGGCACCTGAAAATGATCGCAGAAAATCATGTGAGATCTAATTTTTTTTAAATGTAATATTTAATATTTTTGATATCTTTGATAACCATGGGACGACGTTCGAAACAAAAAAATCATTTATTAAATATTTCAAAATGTAAATATAAGAGCAACTTAAATGATTCTTCCAATAATAATTCTTCCAATAATGATTCTTCCAGTGATGATTCTTCCAGTGAATGTGAAATTATTTGGGCTAACCAAGAACTTGATGATAATCCTGAAAATACAATTAAAAAATTATTTCATGGTGCAAAAAACTTACCCTCAAAAAGACCAATTAAATATAATGGTAACAGTATTCGAACAAAAAAAAGAAAAAAAGCAAAGGCAAAAAAAATGGCAGCCAAAAATGGGCGTACTATTGATCAGTTATTTTTACCCACTTCTCAAACTAACGAAACCTCTGAAACTAATTTGCATAATGATGAAAATAGTGAAACGGATAATGATAATAATAATAATCAATTGGAAACATCAGATATGGAAATAGATGTTGATAAATTAATTCATTTAACCAAATCAAAACTTCAAGATAAAACCTTACCACCAAATCAACAATGGCNTTTGTTACCTATATTTCAGATGTTATTTTTCCAAAGTTTGATATTGAACGTACAACAAGAATTGGGTAATTTATTTTAAATTATATAACATTATATTTGAAATTTTTATTAAACAATAAATTTATATTAAATTTAAACATTATTTTTAAATTATTATATAGAAAAACTACTGCTAAACGCTGGTTATATAAGATGGGTTTTCGATATAAAAATTATCACAAAGGTATATACGTTGATGGTCATGAAAGAAAAGATGTAGTTGAATATAGACAACAATTTCTTTCTCAAATGGTTGAGTATGTATATTTTAATTATAATATTATTATATCTAATTATTTGAATTATTTATTTGAAAATTTTGATATTTAATAATTCATTATTGTATTATAAATATTTAGATATGAAAAATTTATGCCACAATATGAAGGAAATGATTTTGAAATTTGTGTGAATCCTATTTTAAAAGATAATGAAAAACTCCATATATTTGTTACCCATGATGAAACAATTTTTCATGCTAATGATGGTCGTAAATCTGGTTGGGGTCCTGATACTGAACATCCACTTCGAAAAAAAGGACAAGGTCGTGCAATTCATGTTAGTGAATTTTTATGTGAAACTATTGGAAGGCTTAAACTTGATGAGCAACAAATTGAATCTGTAGATAATACATTTCCACATGAAGCAAGGGTAATGATTCATTCAGGAAAGAATTATGATAGATTTTGGAATGTTGAACAATTAATTAAACAGGTATTTATTTTATTGTGATGTATAATTATTAAATTAATTTAATTAATGTTATTTATTCTAAAGATTACAGAAAAAGCAATTCCTATTTTTGAATTAACACATCCTGGATCTATAGCAGTATTTGCATTTGACAATTCTTCATCACATAATGCTTATGCTTCTGATGCACTTAATGCAAAAGCTATGAATGTAAATCCTGGAGGAAAACAACCAAAAATGCGAAATACTTTTTTTAATAATCAAGTTCAAACAATGGTATTTCCTGATGATTATTCAGATATTGAATTAAGAGGTAAACCAAAAGGTATGCGTATAATTCTTCAAGAACGAGGTTTATGGAAAGATGGAATGATTGGATTTTGTAAAAATACATTGCCTAGTGAAAATTGTTGTATGTTTCATATTTTGGAGCAACAAGAAGACTTTCAAAATCAACATTGTTTAATACAAGAAATTATAGAGAATAAGGGACATAAAGTAATATTTTATCCTAAATTTCATTGCGAATTTAATTTCATTGAACTTTATTGGGGAGATTCCAAACGATATGCAAGAAGAAAATGTGATTATACATGGCGGGGTCTGAAACAAACTGTACCTGAAGCTCTTGATTCAGTTCCATTAAAACAAATTCGTGAATATGCTCAAAAGGCATTTAGATTTATGGATGCATATAGAAAAGGACTTAATATAAAGCAAGTAGAATATGCTGTTAAAAAATATAAAAGGCATCGTATTATTCTTCAAAGTATTTTTGATGAATTATAAAATAAAAATAAAATAATAAATTGAAGTCACATGTCATCTTATTTTTTGAAATTTGGCACCTTTTGGTCACCTGATTTTATATGTTATATATAACTTTGTAAATTTGGCACCCTATATAAAAAGTATTTGCGACTAGGCGGTCCGAGCCAATAGTACGAACGAACGGCGAAAACAAAGAAGTTTTCCTGGAACTGTCTAAAACTTTCACTAATGAAAGATATTTCTGTGCCACAAAATTTTCCATTTTTCATGGCTATAACTTTTTGGGAAATTGTCAAATTTCGGTTTGACTCTGAATTGTCGATCATGATGATCAGGTGTAACGCAAAAACTGCAGCATTTTGTGGAACTATGGTAACGATCGGCGGTGTGGATGTTATTAAAATTATTGGATTTATAAATATTGGATAACTTTACCACGTGACCTGCATACGATTTGATCGGGGATTTAGCTCTGGACATTGCAAGGTATGATTGGGAGAACCCTCTGGTTCGACAAATAATTTCACCAACATCTAATACGTGTAGGTCTGAGCCTTTTTCTTAAATCTGGGATCTGGGTTCTTGTGTTAACCTCGGGAAAACAGCGTAAAGGTATAAAGGGTGAAGAGTTGTCCTCTAAGTTGTTGTAAGAGGAAAGAAGTCATATATGTGGGGACCGATGTTGTTTAGTAAGGAGTCGAAAGGGTGGGATTACAAAATTATGGCCTCATAATTTTTTTTATTTTTTACAACAAGTGTGGTACTTTTGCATCTTCCAATATTACTTTAATATTGGTCGCAGTTGGGCAGGTGATAATTAGTATAGAAATATATTGATTTAGTCATTAGATTTTCTGTATACAGTGAACCCTCTATAAATGCACCCTCTATAAGGTGCACCCCTCTATAAATGTACCCTATGCTCCAAGTCCCATACATAATAACACTTAGTAAAATTCCCTCTATAAATGCATTCCCTCTATAAATACACCCTAATTTTGATTCCCCAAGGGGTGCATTTATAGAGGGTTCACTATATGTACTTATTTTTTAGTTTCTCGGAACTTGTAAATTTGTATTTCACATTAATCTTAAGCTCTTGCGAGTCTAATAAAAAAAATAAAAAAAAAAAAAAAAAGAACTTTCGACCAGTTTCGATATTTTTTGGAAGAGGTGATTGAGATAAATCTGAATGTCTATTGAAAATTTTTATGATTGAATTTCCAGCTTTATTACTAAGATTGTGTTTTGTAACAAGAGTCATTAAATCTGTATATGCCTCGTTTGGAAATTCTTTAATTTCAACTTCGAATTGTTCTATATTATCTTGTAAAGTCAAACTTTTAGGTTCAAATTCTTCCAGAGTATTACTCATATTGGTATCAGATTTTTCTGTATAATTTTACAAACTTTCAGATAAAATTTCATCAAAGTTTTCAAATTCTTCTGAATGAAGAGAAACATCACCAGTATAATTTGAATCACTTTCATATTGATAAGAAATTTCGGATACTGGCGGTAGGTTTTCTTCTCGAATACTTTGCAATTCTTCAATTTGACTAAAATTATTACTATCTAATGATATTTTATTTATACTCGAGACCGTATTTGAAATATCATTATTGGATTCCTCTGTACTGATATTAAGTTCTTTAAGTTCATTACAATATTTTACATGTTGGGAGTATGCATTTCGGCTCGAAAGATAACAATCACAATATAGACATTTAAAATTTACAGACATTGTTTTTAAATTAAAGTTTAATATTTTTACTGAAGTTTTTAGACATTTTTTAACATATTTTTTTCATAGTACTTATATATCTTTTCAAATTTTCAAATTTTCAAATTTATCTTTTCAATAATAAAGAAAAACTTCCGAACATATTTGATTTGTTTTGCAATTTTCTATATTAATTGATAAATATACAATAAAAAGAACATAAGATTTTATAATAAATATTATATCTGTAAAATTTTGTTTTGCAATTTTTGATATACACGATAATTTTGTGATATAAAAGAATTTAAAAGTTTTCGTTTTTGTTTTACAATTATTATAAAATCTTATATTCTTTTTATATCACAGAATTATTAAAAATGTTATATTTGTAAAATAAATATATATTTATACTTTCGAATATATTCGTATTTTGATAAGTATTATCAAATTATCCAATAAGTTATAATATGTATAAATGTAGATCCTTTAATTATGTCACGTGCAATGTGTCACGAATGTTTGTTTATTTTAGACCCTTACATTCAGTCGTCTATATTTTTATACTCCTAAGTTTCACATACTTTAGCCAGAATTAAAATGGACGTAAAATTGCGAAAGTGTACAGTCAATTTTTTTCGTTTATATTTTTATACTCCTAAGTCTCATAGTCAATTTTTTCGTTTATATTTTTATACTCCTAAGTCTCATAGTCAATTTTTTCGTTTATATTTTTATACTCCTAAGACTCATANATATATTTATACTTTCGAATATATTCGTATTTTGATAAGTATTATCAAATTATCCAATAAGTTATAATATGTATAAATGTAGATCCTTTAATTATGTCACGTGCAATGTGTCACGAATGTTTGTTTATTTTAGACCCTTACATTCAGTCGTCTATATTTTTATACTCCTAAGTTTCACATACTTTAGCCAGAATTAAAATGGACGTAAAATTGCGAAAGTGTACAGTCAATTTTTTTCGTTTATATTTTTATACTCCTAAGTCTCACATACTTTAGCCAGAACTAAAATGGACGTAAAATTGCAAAAGTGTATAATATTTTTAACATGTTTATATTCCTCTGTAAATATGATAGTTTTTATTCCAGTATTTGGTCAATTTGAACTATAAGAAATACATATTTTCTTTACATATTTTTTCAATTTGAAATACATATTTTCTCAATGAGTTTCAGTACTCTTATTTCAAGTACCTACAAAAAAACTTCACGACCTTCCGCAAGTTCTTCGCGACTTTCTGTAAGTTCTTCTTGACCTTCTGTAAGTTCTTCTCGACGAGCTGCAAGAAACAACGATATACAGTCAAACTCCTCTAAATACATCTCCTCTAAATGTATAACTCCTCTTAATGCATATTATTGGTTTGGTCCCATGGTAGGACTTAATGCTTATTACATAATCCTTTGAATGCATATACAATCGAAATTTTTATATAATAAATATATCTTCTAAACGTATATATCACGTGATATATTATAATTTTGACCAGAGCTAAGATTAAATTTGTAAGTCCGGAATAATTATTTTTTAATTTATCAATTTATTAAATAAAGATCATATGACATGAACGATCAATTTTCATTATGCGTAGTATAATATTTAATGATTGAAGTTTAATAAAGTAAACTTACAAGTCTAATTTATTATCAAAGTCTAAATTATAACAAAAAGTCTAATTAGTATAGAAAAATATAGAACCGTTTTCTTTATTTAAGTACTTTTTAAATTATTTACATTTTATTCCACTCATATACCTTTTTCTATTGTAAAAAAATAATAAAATTTTAAATTATTTCCTTTATATTTTTAATTACACTCTTATACCGCGTTTCTAACTAAATAATTTTTCAAACTTGTTTGTACAAGCGATCTCACCTTCAATATTCTCAATACATATTAAATTTTCATTAAACTATTAATCTCTTTTGAATAATTACCTTCCTGACTCAAAAAGAAACGTACTAATATGTCAAGTGATTCTGTTGCTTCTTTAATCGATACTGGCAAAAGTTCTGAGCTGTCATCCTCATTTTCTATGTCATTTTCTTCGGTTTCTCTTGAACTACAAACAAGGTCAACAATTTTCTCATCTGTGAACTGTTCATCAATTACATTTTCGTTTTCTGGATTTAAAAAATCATCAACTTTTATAGGATGTCGATAGCACAATAATCGTATATCTTGATTTATTGCTACTATAACTTCACCTTCTTCTTCAATATTATTACTTTCTGTTTCAGTTACTACCTCTTCATCTCAGATTTTGACATGTCGGAAACAATTGGTAATTGTTATGGGTGTTACGTCCTCTTGCCATGATTCGTGGATAAACAAGATTGTCTCCAAAATTGACAGTTTACTCAAAATTGACTTATTTTCGAATTGTTCCAACAAATGTCATACAAACTTCCTTTGATAATGTATCTTGAAAGATGCAATTATTCCTGCATCACAAGGTTGTAATCGTGATGTTGTATTTGGTGGTAAAAATTTGATGATTGTATTATTCAATTGTACACCAGTAACTATATGAGATGGAGCATTATCAAGAAGAAGAAGAACCTTCCAGCCTTGCATTTGCTGATCAAAATAACGTAACCATTCCTGAAACAAAATAGCTGTAATCCAAGCCTTTTTATTATATCGATACATTACTTCAAGGTTTGCAAGGTTAACATTTTTAAAACAACAGGGCTTAGCATTTCGACCAATAACAAGTAGTTTCATTTTGTGTGAACCATCACCATTACAGTAGAGAACAACTGACAACCTCTCTTTATTTTTTTTTTACCTGCCAATTGCTGAGTAACCAATGTTGTGTCAGATTCTATCCGATAAAAAAGTTCAGTTTCATCCATGTTGTAGATATCCTTCCATGCATAACTGTTTGTTAATTGTTTGAGATCGGTAATGATTTCTCTGATTGCTTGTTCATTCACGGAGCTACTCTCACCATGCATCCGAATTTGTTTTAAATTGTGCCGTTCTTTAAACTGACGAAGCCAGCCATTTGAAAATGTGATTTCGTTCTTGTTCACATCAAAGAGATTTGCAAAAACTCGTGCCTTTTCTACTAATAATTGATCTGTTAATGGTATTTGTCCTTGAGCTCGCAGGAACCATTCCAGTAATGCAGTGGGAATAATATAATTATATTATTCCCACTTAGTATAGGTTATTCTCACTCAATCAGTGACGCATGATTCAGTTTTGTTGCGTCAGATGAATGATGCTTGATTCAGTTTTGTTGTGTCATTGATGAGTTTTGAATTTTTTATATAGCAGCTTATTGTTTTTGATTGATTTCCATTGTATATGATAACTTTAATAGGTTATGGTGCGTAGTAGGCGCCCCCTTCTACATTATTCCCTAATCCTTTTAGAAACCCAAATTTGGTGACACACTTTTTTGATATGTGATGGCGCATCTTTTTTGACGCATTTTTTTTTTGATGCTACTTAAGATCCTAATCGATTTCCATTGTAAGGTAATATATGAATTAGGTTATGATGGTGTGTTGGTCAGTTTTTTGCTGCAGTTTTGCCGCGTTGAAGATGAGTGGTCATGACCTTTGAGGTAGACATACTATCAAAAAAAATGCTATCGAATATATTATATTAATGTATGTCGGT
Source organism: Diversispora epigaea (assembly GCA_003547095.1). NCBI lineage: Eukaryota > Fungi > Glomeromycota > Glomeromycetes > Diversisporales > Diversisporaceae > Diversispora > Diversispora epigaea. The sequence goes on along the minus strand of PQFF01000059.1, from coordinate 57,885 downwards.
TTCGATTGCCAGTAGAGGTGCAGACTTATAATGAGGTCATGACACCCCTCCAAGTCACGGCATAGACGTAGATGTGACGTATCTTTTTTATTTTTTAAAGGATTGTCATGAGTCATGACTGTAGTAGTAAGACGTAACTATAGTAGTAAGACGTGACTGTAGTAATAAGACGTGACTGTAGTAGTAAGACGTGATTGTAGTAGTAAGACGTGACTGTGGTAGTGAGATATAATATATAATTGTAGTTATATATTGTAATTATAGTCATATGTTATAACTATAGTTATATATATAACTATAGATAAGTATTTTATATAATATATAGTATAATTAATATAATTAAAATAAATAGTAAATTATTATTATATGTATTTAATTATTATATTTATTATTATATTATTATATTATATTACCAATTATTATATTATTATTATTATATTATTATATTATTATATTAATTATTATATTATATAATTAAAATTAAACTACTATTACTATATTATTAGTTATTATATTAATTATTAATATTATTAATTAATTATTATTATTTAAAATTAAACTATATTATTATATTATTTAAAATATTAAATTGAAATTATTAAAAAAAAAAATAAACTAATTAATTTGATTCCATTTCATCATTTCTTTCATTTAATTCCATTTCATCACTTCTGTTATTTAATTCCATTTCATTATTTGTTTCATTTAATTCATCAAATAAAAAATTATTAATTATATCTTCAGGATTATAATCTAAAGTTCCTATTTCATTATCATTAATTTCATCTGATATTTCATTTTCATTTTCAAAATTATTTAAATCAATAATATTTCCAATAATTAAAGAATTATTATTATTATCATTTAAAATATTATTATTAATATCTATTTCACTTTCTTTATCATCTAATTCTAATATATCTCCCATATTTGTATTATTGATTACACTTCTTATATCATTTTCAGTTAATTCTTTTCCATAATATTTAAGTTTATTACAAATATTAGATAAATAATATGATCTAACCTTTGTCATTCCTTCTAATTTTGTAATATTCATTCTAGTTCTGTGATCACCCAAAAGCCATTTTAATGTAGAAAAGTTTCGTTCACAACTAGCTTGTGAAGGAGTTATAGAAAAAAGTCTAATTGCTAATTGTACTAAATGTTGAGGTTTTTTTTTAATAGATCCCCACCAAACTTGAGGAGTATCTATTTCAGTATATGTAAGATCAAAAGGATTTAATTTTGCTTCATAGCGCCTTAATTGTGATAATAATTCTTTATATGAATTATCAGAATGTCTTAAATTTTGCCAAAGTTGAACAGCAGTCAAAGCAATTTCTCTAAATACACTATCTTTAAGACCCCTTCCTATATAAAATTATAATAATATATTATATAATTATAATAAAAATATCAATATAAATCAATAAAAAAAATAATAATAAAAATACCTCTATAATGTGGATGAAGAAAATAAGTTAATGTATAAATTGGATACAAAAATTCTTCATATCTTTTGTTAAAAATAATTATTGCTTCTCTTTTGAATGGATTCAGATTAGAAATTTGATGTATAGCAACAGCTAATTTAATTAAAAAAATAAAACAATCTGCAAGATCTACTGATTTTGACTCAACTCTGTTAATACTCTCTTTAATTGGTTCCCAAATATGACGAATAAATCTACATGTTGAAAAAAATTCTTCATCTTTAAGTATACGTATTATCTCTAAATTTGTAATTATTTCACTATGTTCACTTAAAATCTAATATAATTTAAATAAAATTAATTTTTAAATAATATTAAATAAATTAAAATAAAAAAATAAATTATTAAATACCCAGTCAAACACAGGTTGTGTTTTTAAAATAGAATTTGTTGTTGAATAAAGTGATCCCCAACGAGTTTTAATCCATGTTTTTAATCCCTCAGACTTGATTTTCATTTCTGCTAAGCCTTGTTTTAAATATGCATTGCTTTTATTAGAGTCATGAAAAAAACGACATAATTTGTTGCACTTTGTAATAAATTCTTTTATTGCATCTAATTTTACTAAATCTGATGCAATTAAATTGAATGCATGTGCAATGCATCGAATATTCCAAATATGAGGATATGAAAATTGTATTTTCTCTCGAGCAACTCTACAATTAGCAGCAGCATCTGTTACTACAGCTGCAAACTTTTCATTGCCAATTTTTTCAATAATTATTGCAATTTCATTAGCTAGCATTTCACCAGTATGACTTTCTTTGGAAAAATTTTTAAGAGCAATAAGATACTCTTTTCTTTCAGATGTAATAATTATAAAGTTGTATAAAGAATCAGATCTAATAGATGTCCACCCATCTAATACTAAAATAATAAAATTTTATTTAATAACAAATAATAATTATTTTTATTTTTAATATAATTAATTAATATTTACCTAAAGTGAGATTTTCTGCATTTTCCAACTCTTGATCTATATATTTATTTACTCGAGCAACTTCCTCATCTAAAAATCGTCCTGAAAGAGTTGTACGAGAAGGAGGTGCATATCCCGGATTTAACTCTTTTAAAAAATCTATTGTAAATGGATTTTCTATAATTTCAAAAGGTACACCTGTTATTATCCACATTTTTATTAATGATTTATTTAAACGTGAATTAACTTGTAAAGGAAGTGGCTGATTTGAACTAAAATGTTGAGTAATTGTAGCTTGATTGTGGGGTAGATTAGATTGTTTTGAAGTACGTGTATAATTAATGGTTTGTTCCGCCAATTTATCTCTCCAATATTTACTTATATCTTCAGGATATGATTTACAAATATTAGCTAAATGTGCTTTCATAACTGTTGGCTTTCCACGCGCCCAAGTAGTATCACAGTGATAACATGTAGCTGAATAGTGTCCATTTCTTTGATCATTGTCTTGAATAAAGTATTTCCATACTTCATCAAATTTCGCGCCTCCNAATAATTATTTCGAGAATAATTATTTCGAGAATAATTATTTCGAGAATAATTATTCCGAGAATAATTATTTCGAGAATAATTATTCCGTTAATAATTATTCCGATAATAATTATTCCGATGTTGACCGTGACTACCTTCGTGACCTGAAGTCAGGGTTACAAATCAACTACTAACAGGGATTATATCTTATATAAATGAACTAATATAAGTAATATGTTAAGTTGCGATGGTTTTATTACGAAGGATTTATTAATGCGGTTATATNTGTCGAAAGAGGCAAAGGGTGAGTTTTTATAAAAGTTTATTCACAAAGAATAAGAACAATAATTCACACAGAATTATCAAATCAAACTGTCACAGAGACTTTATTACAAATTTACTATAACTACGGGTTATTATACAATTATTACCTAATTGTATGTTAACTATATTATTTCAAGACTTTAACTATCTTGAACTTTGAACTCTATCCTCTCCTTCCTACTCCCACCTGTCTGTCAAGTTGAGGGAAAACTCAGCCTTTATATATATTTTAAACTATGTCTGTGTTTATGTCTAGATGTATGCTAAATACTACGTCTAGATCTAAGTCTGTAACTATGTCTCTTATAATGTCGAAGATCGTGTTTGTAATTATGTCTGTACTCTTGTCTAATATCTTGTTTGTACTACAGATCTACTTTAAAATTACAAATCTATTTAAGAACTATTTTTGGTAATGAACTATAATTCGTATTACATGACAAAATTGATTGACAATAATAATAGCTATAATATATAAAGTATAATAATAATAAGGATAATACATATGAGAACATAATAATAAATAATAATAAAGAAAAGATAAAAAAAATATGTTGACAATTCCTCCCAACTTAGTCATAAAGTTCCACTTATGACAAATCCAAAATTTGTTCTGAATTGTTCTCAAATAATTTAGAACTTTGTATATCAGATAATATCTAATCATGATATTATTTTCATGTACGCCTTATTTCCATTTTTGAACAATAAAGGGAAAATATTATGGCGTAAATCGATTTTGGTCTATCATTCTAATCTATACAAGTTTTGAGCCAATTTTGTATATCATGTGTATATGTATGTTATTGTCATCTCATGTTTTCCATGTGTTTTGTATATATTCCTTGTTATTAACTTGTATTTTTCTTGTTTTGATAAATAATAATTCTACCAGAACTTTCTAATTATTACTATTTTCCATTGAAACAAGTATTTTGCACATGTTTTTCAATATATTTCTATATTTTCCTTATGTTTTTCACGTTTTCTTCTAAAAATACATTTCTTATCGTATTCAAATTTGTCTAAATACAAATTTCTTTGTTTTTATTTTTCCCACCAATATTTTTTTGAACTCGAAAATTTTCCCACTGAAAAATTTTACACATTTATTTAAGAAGATATTATTTTAAGATCTGGTTCGTTAATTTTTCCCATTGCTTCAATCTACTTTTTGTTATTTGTAAGTCAAACTTACTTAGTGTTTTCTGGTATTCTCCTTTAGAGTAATTTATGGAAATATTGTTACTCTTTGCCAAGCTGGTGGATGGAGTTAACATGAGTGACCCAGCTTCCCTTAATGAAAAGGAGATATTAAAAGACTTTGCACTTGATGTTATGTCGTTGAAAGCTCGTCGTGGCCTCTTTTACTTTTGAAAACGTTCCTGCATAATCTCATATGTTCTTGAAGGAAAATACTAAATTGTAATTTATTTATCGTTTAAATTACTTTAGTTATAACAATGCCTAGAACCAATCGCTTTACTCGTGCGTGTCAACATTCGAATATTATTGTAGGGGGGATTATGATTTTTCAAGAAACAGCTAAATTCCTTCGTCGTCGTCTCCTTAACTGTCGTTGTTCTGAGCTAGAAGCAGAGTTATCATCTGTACAAGAAGAACTTATCATTCTTCAAGCTTTATATACTGACTATCAAGTTACCAATGAACAAAGGATAGAACAACTTCAAAGAGAAGTTCGTAACTTAAGAAGGAGTTGTGATGATATACGAGTAACTTTCATTTTACTCTTACAAATATTTGCTCTTTTCTAAAAAAAAAATATTAATACTCTTTTTAGAATCGTAATTTTTCACTAGCTCAGGAAACAGAAAATTTTCGTGATACTAATACTCGTCTCTCCCAAGAAAATGTTCGTCTTCGGGACTCTCTTCAACATTTTCGTAGTTTAGTGCGTCGCTTTCGAATAGAAACTTCAGACCAGATTATTTGTCATGCCCATGAAAATATTAGAAATAGTCAATAATAAAGATATGCTTGAATTATTAACTCCAATACTCTAGTACTGTGTTACTCTGTGGGTCGGTCTAGAGTCAAATAAAAGAGATGTTGCTCTGCGGGCCCTCTTTTATTTTCATATTTGTATTTATATCCTTACTAATTTTTCAATCTTTTAAGTCAATTTGTAGGAAATGCGTCGTAAACCTTCCACTATTACTTCCATTATTATTTTTCATCAAGACTTCTATTCAATATGTTATTGTCCCATCTATTTGCTTTACGAAATGTCTACTGTTAAAATAACTACTTTAATCNTTGCTTCAATCTACTTTTTGTTATTTGTAAGTCAAACTTACTTAGTGTTTTCTGGTATTCTCCTTTAGAGTAATTTATGGAAATATTGTTACTCTTTGCCAAGCTGGTGGATGGAGTTAACATGAGTGACCCAGCTTCCCTTAATGAAAAGGAGATATTAAAAGACTTTGCACTTGATGTTATGTCGTTGAAAGCTCGTCGTGGCCTCTTTTACTTTTGAAAACGTTCCTGCATAATCTCATATGTTCTTGAAGGAAAATACTAAATTGTAATTTATTTATCGTTTAAATTACTTTAGTTATAACAATGCCTAGAACCAATCGCTTTACTCGTGCGTGTCAACATTCGAATATTATTGTAGGGGGGATTATGATTTTTCAAGAAACAGCTAAATTCCTTCGTCGTCGTCTCCTTAACTGTCGTTGTTCTGAGCTAGAAGCAGAGTTATCATCTGTACAAGAAGAACTTATCATTCTTCAAGCTTTATATACTGACTATCAAGTTACCAATGAACAAAGGATAGAACAACTTCAAAGAGAAGTTCGTAACTTAAGAAGGAGTTGTGATGATATACGAGTAACTTTCATTTTACTCTTACAAATATTTGCTCTTTTCTAAAAAAAAAATATTAATACTCTTTTTAGAATCGTAATTTTTCACTAGCTCAGGAAACAGAAAATTTTCGTGATACTAATACTCGTCTCTCCCAAGAAAATGTTCGTCTTCGGGACTCTCTTCAACATTTTCGTAGTTTAGTGCGTCGCTTTCGAATAGAAACTTCAGACCAGATTATTTGTCATGCCCATGAAAATATTAGAAATAGTCAATAATAAAGATATGCTTGAATTATTAACTCCAATACTCTAGTACTGTGTTACTCTGTGGGTCGGTCTAGAGTCAAATAAAAGAGATGTTGCTCTGCGGGCCCTCTTTTATTTTCATATTTGTATTTATATCCTTACTAATTTTTCAATCTTTTAAGTCAATTTGTAGGAAATGCGTCGTAAACCTTCCACTATTACTTCCATTATTATTTTTCATCAAGACTTCTATTCAATATGTTATTGTCCCATCTATTTGCTTTACGAAATGTCTACTGTTAAAATAACTACTTTAATCAATAACTATAAAGGGATAATTATTAAATGTACTATTATAATATATAAACTGTATATAACTATAATAAAATATGCGTAAAAAAATAATTAAAAATTAAACTATGTTTTTATAATGTTCTAATAATTTGTTAAATAAATTCATTATGTTTTGAGTTCATTATGCATGCATTATAATATTTGCTATCATATTTTCCTCTCTTTTTCTAATATTAATTTTTATAACATTAGTATTTATTCTATTAATAATATAAGGTAGTGGTATGAAGACGTGCCAGATATTATTACTATTAAGCTTTTTCATCAATGTTGACTCACTCTTGTCTCTCGAAACTTTTGCCTCCTCTTAGGTCTTATTCAAGTTTAGCAGAGACTCATTCTTGTCATTATTGATCTACTATTGCTTCTCTCTCAAGAAATATACTGATTTACTATTACTAATATTAAAAAAAGATTATAGATAAAATAATTTCTAAAATCACGAGTCAAAATACTACTAATGTAAATGTGATTGAATTTAAATTAATTATAACAAGAACTATAATTATTAATGAATATTAAATATTCATATTTCTACTATTGTATTTCATTAACAAATTCTATTACCATTATAATAAATAAGTATAATTATTTAAAATTAAATTATCTATAAAAAATTAATATTATATATTTTTTTTTTAACCATTATCTTTGCCTAGTCGTACTAGTAACATTGATTCCACGATGAGCATCACATGGAGGTTAAATTACAATTACTAAAGGGNAATATGCGTAAAAAAATAATTAAAAATTAAACTATGTTTTTATAATGTTCTAATAATTTGTTAAATAAATTCATTATGTTTTGAGTTCATTATGCATGCATTATAATATTTGCTATCATATTTTCCTCTCTTTTTCTAATATTAATTTTTATAACATTAGTATTTATTCTATTAATAATATAAGGTAGTGGTATGAAGACGTGCCAGATATTATTACTATTAAGCTTTTTCATCAATGTTGACTCACTCTTGTCTCTCGAAACTTTTGCCTCCTCTTAGGTCTTATTCAAGTTTAGCAGAGACTCATTCTTGTCATTATTGATCTACTATTGCTTCTCTCTCAAGAAATATACTGATTTACTATTACTAATATTAAAAAAAGATTATAGATAAAATAATTTCTAAAATCACGAGTCAAAATACTACTAATGTAAATGTGATTGAATTTAAATTAATTATAACAAGAACTATAATTATTAATGAATATTAAATATTCATATTTCTACTATTGTATTTCATTAACAAATTCTATTACCATTATAATAAATAAGTATAATTATTTAAAATTAAATTATCTATAAAAAATTAATATTATATATTTTTTTTTTAACCATTATCTTTGCCTAGTCGTACTAGTAACATTGATTCCACGATGAGCATCACATGGAGGTTAAATTACAATTACTAAAGGGTAACTATTATTAAATCAAAAGAAATAGATTCATACAGAATCTCTTATTTGAAACAGTAATTTTAATTGTTCACAGATCTTTCGAAGTTCTTCTAAATCACTTAATTTCCAAAGGGGATCTTGGTCTTCTGGTGTTTGGTCAACGATATATTGTATCTTTTGTCGGTATAACGCAGCAATCTTAATGATTATTCTGTTCAATTCTGCAATTTGTTCTGAAGAGATCATATGAAACTCTGTTAGGGTATGGGTTTTAAATCTACTACTAAAGCAAAGGTTTACTGTACTAAGTAATTCTTTATTCTCGCAATTAATTTGCTGAAACTATTCTTAACTATTCTAGATTTCGTACAGAAATTCTATTACTAAATCTTCACTAAGATTTTACTAAAACTAATTAAAACTAATCTTAAGGGGTATGCTATTCCTATTATACTATACTACAAAATCAAATTCTACAAGGGATTAATCGGATCTCACAGTCACCACCAAATTGTTGACCGTGACTACCTTCGTGACCTGAAGTCAGGGTTACAAATCAACTACTAACAGGGATTATATCTTATATAAATGAACTAATATAAGTAATATGTTAAGTTGCGATGGTTTTATTACGAAGGATTTATTAATGCGGTTATATATGTCGAAAGAGGCAAAGGGTGAGTTTTTATAAAAGTTTATTCACAAAGAATAAGAACAATAATTCACACAGAATTATCAAATCAAACTGTCACAGAGACTTTATTACAAATTTACTATAACTACGGGTTATTATACAATTATTACCTAATTGTATGTTAACTATATTATTTCAAGACTTTAACTATCTTGAACTTTGAACTCTATCCTCTCCTTCCTACTCCCACCTGTCTGTCAAGTTGAGGGAAAACTCAGCCTTTATATATATTTTAAACTATGTCTGTGTTTATGTCTAGATGTATGCTAAATACTACGTCTAAATCTAAGTCTGTAACTATGTCTCTTATAATGTCGAAGATCGTGTTTGTAATTATGTCTATACTCTTGTCTAATATCTTGTCTGTACTACAGATCTACTTTAAAATTACAAATCTATTTAACAGACATAGGACATTTCCCCTGAATTGCTGTATTATAGTAAAAAAAAATTTTTTTAATAGTAATTTAATATAAACTTTAAGCTCAAGATCTTTTTTTATTTACTTATAAACTTTAAATATTTTTTTTTAATTTGATAAAGAATATAATAAAGAATCTTTGATTAAAATTTCAACTTGATATCTTTTAAACTCATAAAGTTTACTTAGAAGCAACTGAAATTTTCATAGTAAAATTTAAATTTTTAACTCAGCGAAAAGGATCTACATAAATTTTAAAATACTATGAAAATTTCAGTTGTTTCTAAGTAAACTTTATGAGTTTAAAAGATATCAAGTTGAAATTTTAATCAAAGATTCTTTATTATATTCTTTATCAAATTAAAAAAAAATATTTANTGTACTACAGATCTACTTTAAAATTACAAATCTATTTAACAGACATAGGACATTTCCCCTGAATTGCTGTATTATAGTAAAAAAAAATTTTTTTAATAGTAATTTAATATAAACTTTAAGCTCAAGATCTTTTTTTATTTACTTATAAACTTTAAATATTTTTTTTCAATTTGATAGAGAATATTATAAAAAATCTTTGATTAAATTTTCAACTTGATATCTTTTAAACTCATAAAGTTTACTTAGAAGCAACTGAAATTTTCATAGTAAAATTTAAATTTTTAACTCAGCGAAAAGGATCTACATAAATTTTAAAATACTATGAAAATTTCAGTTGTTTCTAAGTAAACTTTATGAGTTTAAAAGATATCAAGTTGAAAATTTAATCAAAGATTTTTTATAATATTCTCTATCAAATTGAAAAAAAATATTTAAAGTTTATAAGTAAATGAAAAAGGATCTTGAGCTTAAAGTTTATAATAAATTACTATTAAAAAAAATTTTTTTTTACTATATACAACATTTTGAACTCCTGTAAGGGGAAATGTCTCATAACTGTTAAGAACTATTTTTGGTAATGAACTATAATTCGTATTACATGACAAAATTGATTGACAATAATAATAGCTATAATATATAAAGTATAATAATAATAAGGATAATACATATGAGAACATAATAATAAATAATAATAAAGAAAAGATAAAAAAAATATGTTGACACTGATAATAATTATTCCGATAATAATTATTTCGAGAATAATTATTTCGAGAATAATTATTTAATAATTATTTCGAGAATAATTATTTAATAATTATTATCAGAATAATTATTCTCGAAATAATTATTATCGGAATAATTATTATCGGAATAATTATTTAATAATTATTCTCGAAATAATTATTATCAGAATAATTATTCTTGAAATAATTATTCTCGAAATAATTATTCTCGAAATAATTATTCTTGAAATAATTATTCCGATAATAATTATTAAATAATTATTTCGAAATAATTATTCTGATAATAATTATTAAATAATTATTCTCGAAATAATTATTCTCGAAATAATTATTATCGGAATAATTATTATCGGAATAATTATTTCGAGAATAATTATTTAATAATTATTATCAGAATAATTATTCTCGAAATAATTATTATCGGAATAATTATTATCGGAATAATTATTTCGAGAATAATTATTTCGAGAATAATTATTTAATAATTATTATCAGAATAATTATTCTCGAAATAATTATTTAATAATTATTATCAGAATAATTATTTCAAGAATAATTATTTCGAGAATAATTATTTCGAGAATAATTATTTTGAAAATAATTATTTCGAGAATAATTATTTCAAGAATAATTATTTCGAGAATAATTATTCCGATAATAATTATTAAATAATTATTCCGATAATAATTATTAAATAATTATTTCGAGAATAATTATTTCGAGAATAATTATTATCGGAATAATTATTAAATAATTATTATCAGAATTCTCGAAATAATTATTCTCGAAATAATTATTTAATAATTATTATCGGAATAATTAATAATTATTATTATTCTCGAATTATCGAAATAATAATAATTATTAATTATTATTATTCTCGAATTATCAAAATAATAATAATTATTAATTATTATTATCGAATTATTGAAATAATAATTATTATTAATTATTATTATCAATAATTAATTATTTCGAAATAATTATTTCGATAATAATTATTAATTATAATTAATTATTATCGATAATAATTAAATATAAGCATACGACTATAGTCACGACACACAACCATGGTCACAACACATGACTATAGTTACGACACACGACCATGGTTACAACACACGACCATAGTCACGACACACGACCACAGTCACGTCTTACTACTATGGTCACGTCTTACTACTATAATCACGTCTTACTACTATGGTCACGTCTTACTACATTGTGACAAATTGACGTGAAAATTGAGATGAAGACGTGACTCAGATCCTAGCATAAGTCTGCACCTCTAATTGCCAGAATTTTTATCTATCATTATTTAATTGTTGAGGATGAGACACTATGTATCGAATTGTTATCTGGTTATTTGTTTTACATGATATATTTGAGGATGAGGCACTATATGCCGAATTGTTATCTACCGAGTAGGCTTCTTCATTTTTTTTGATACCGACATACCTTGCTGAATTGTTATCTACCATCATTTAATTGTCGAGGATGAGGCACATAGTGCCGAATTGTTATTTGTCATTTGTTTTACATGATATAAGGCACTATGTGCCAAATTGTTAACATTTATTTGGTAACCCACCAAAGCATAATTCTATATTTTATATATCTGTAATAATTATACCTTGATGACCTACCGATTTTTATAAATTGCTAACATTTATTTGGTAACCCACCAAAGCATAATTCTATATTTTATATATCTGTAATAATTATATCTTGATGGCCTACCGATTTTTATAAATTGTTATCCCTACTTGGTAACCCACTAAAGCATAATTTTATATTTTATATATCTCTAATAATTATACTTTGGCGTCCTACTAATTTTCATGAATTGTTATCTCTACTTGGTATCTGATCAAAGTATAATTTTTTATATATTTATATTTCTATATCAATTATACTTTGACAGCCTACCAATTTTTCTTCCGAATTATATATCTAATCATATTCCATTACTTACTAAATCTTGACCTATAAATTTTAATATTTTGGCATCCTACCAAATTATAATATCTGATACTTTGATGGGTTATCGAATTATAATACTTTGATGTCCTATTTTTTTCTAGAGTACTTTGATGTCCTACTTTTTTTAGAGTACTTTGTATTCCGTGAAATATCTCTCAAAAAATACCTTTGATCAAAATCATGCGATACAAAAACAGTTATCGATCAACATACCTTACTCATATATCAAATTTCCGTAATTTTTCTTATTATATATTACCTTTAACCTCGACCAGGCAGGCACGTGAATCAGATGACAGTAACTACTCAAAAACCCTCTTTGATAAGTATCTGGTTATCCAAATCCTATCATTTAAAATTATATGACACAAAAATGGTCATCTATTAATTTACCTTCCCTATAAGAAGTTGTATTACTTAAAATATACTTAAATTTTTTTAAAATATACTTAAAAATTTTTAAAATATACTTAAAATATACTTAAAATATACTTAAAATTTCTTAAAATATACTTAAAATATACTTAAAATTTTCTAAAATATACTTAAAATATACTTAAAATTTTTTAAAATATACTTAAAATTTCTTAAAGTATACTTAAAGTATACTTAAAATAAACTTAAAACAGGTAATGATAAGTATATTTTAAGTATGTGTAAGTATATTTTAAGTATATTTTAAATATATTAAAAATTATGTCACTCGAATTAAATATATTTTTAAGTATATTTTAAGTATATTTTTTACATATATTTTTAAGTATATTTTAAGTATATTTTTTACATATATTTTTAAGTATATTTTTTAAACATATTTTAAATATATTTTAAGTATATTTTAAGTATTTCAACATATATATTAAAATATACTTAAAATATACTTACACGTACTTAAAATATACTTATTATTACCTGTTTTAAGTATATTTTAAGTATATTTTAAGAAATTTTAAGTATATTTTAAAAAATTTTAAGTATATTTCAGGTATATTTTAAAAAATTTTAAGTATATTTTAAAAAATTTTAAGTATATTTCAGGTATATTTTAAAAAATTTTAAGTATATTTTAAGTATATTTTAAAAATTTTTAAGTATATTTTAAGAAATTTTAAATATATTTTAAGTATATTTTAAGTATATTTTAAAAATTTTTAAGTATATTTTAAAAAAATTTAAGTATATTTTAAGTATACAACTTCTTATAGGGCTTAACCATATTGGAAGCACTTACCCCGAACTTTATTTCGATCAAAATTCCATGGCACAAAAACCCTCTTGTATGATCTAGGTATCAAAGTATTAATTTTTGATTTGAATTTTTCTGCATACTTATTGTAAGAGATGACAAAAACCCCCTTACCTAAAATGTATAGCTAGGTAAATATAGTAATATACTCCCAGCCAGAGTATTCTACTTAACTAGTTTGTATTATCTTTATAATAACAATTACGTGTATTCAATGATTGCTAAAGATTTATTTTTCAGTTCTTTTTTGTGTGGAATACCCAATTTAGCCTCAAACTTCTGCTTGTAATTCAAGAAATCAGCCTCACACGTTCTTTTTTTCAATATTTTTGATTATCCCGTATTTTAAAAACAATCTTGCTTCTCCATTGTTCTAATTTTTCTTGTGATATTTGAAATTTTTGTTGTAAAAGAAGAATAATCATATCTATGTCAGACTCGTTTTTAATGAGAAACTCTGAAGATAAAGAAATTAAGGATTCAGGTATCTCTTTTTTGGTTTTAGTAATGCTTAAGAATTGTTCAAAATTGGTAATAGAATTTTGGTAAGGAGGGCTGGTTGAAATTTAGGAGTCGAAGGATTCTCTTTTCCCACTATATTATTACAAGAACTCTCTTCACAAATTTCATTACTGGCGATATCAGTAGTAATGGGTATTGAATCAAAAAGTTCTTGAGTTTCATTGACTGATTCAGGCTTATATGATGGAAGAATTGGAGTTATAGGGTAATAATTAGGATCAAGTGACTTCATATCCATTATTTCTTCTTGAATTATAAAACCAGTACCATTATATGGTTTGCGATCAATCCAATAGGTACTTTTCCATACTTGTTGACCTTTAGGTCCTTCTTTTCTTCGTCTGCTCTTAATAGTATAACCACACCAATTATTTACTATTGTATTAATAAATTTTATTGTAGCATTGAGATCTGGTATTCCTTTAGCTCTGGTTTTAAAGCCAAAGAGTAACAATGCATTTTCTCGAATTTTAACAATTTTTTCCTGTGATTGTTTGAAAACTTTTATCACGTCATCGCCAGAAAGAATCTTTGTATCATCAATACCACTGAATCTTACTGATTGGAAAAGACCACGTACTGCCTCCTATTGTTTTGCCAAATAAAATTTATGTAAATTATTTGAGGCCGGATCCATAGAATTGTGTAAATCTTCCTATTGCATTGCTTCTTTGATTTTCAGATTTTCCAAAGCCTTTATTTCATCTGGACCTTGTCTTCGATAATAGGCAAGTCTTCTAAAATATTGTAAAGGTTCAGGGTTATTATATTTTTCTACGAAATCTTTATCACAAAGTTTAATCCAATTGTCATTGTTCATGCCTCAGTTCCGAATGTCATTCTTGTCACCAATATCGCCTGAAGCATATGTTCTCCATAAATAATGACGTTGTAAAGTCATGTTATCAGCAAAAGAGCGTATAGGATTCTGCTTAAGAATTTCAGCTTCGTTGGGACTAATATCTGAAGCATTTGCTATTGATTCTGCATCCGAGCTTTTAATCTTTTTCTCAATATTCTTAATAGTATGAGAAATTTTATTCCTGTTAACTTTTTCAGTATCTTCCGCCAAAATTAATTCAAGAGTTGCTCCAGTACTAGCAATAAGACTGCAAAGAATCTCAGGAAAATATTTGGCCGATAAGCGTCTTTGATATTCGACCTCAATATAAGTCTCTACGGCTGGAGATGAATCAAGTATATAACAGTCATTAATTTTATTCCATTCACGATGTCCTTTTATAGCAGTTGGCAAGTCGCCAGGTCTCAAAGCAGAAAGTTCAGCACGAATGAGATCACGATTCGGATCTTTGAAAATACCAGTTTTTTTACTATTATAGAGAGAAATAACACAAAATGGGCAATCACGAACTCGATAAAACATTTGTGCAGTACTCCTGTATTAATATTGCTTATTCCTACATCAGTAAATTTTTTTAAACGTAAGCCTTCGAAGTCCTTCACTCCGATAACCTTCGAATACCTCCAACATAAACGTAATATTTACGAAGGTTATTGGTACCGAAAACCTTCATTTTTATTAATAAAACGTAATACTCCGGAGGTTATTGATATCGATAACCTTCAATAACCTTCACTTTATCATAATAAATGTAATATTTGCAAAGGTTATTGGTCCGATAACCTTCAATAACCTTTGAAAATGAAATTATTACAATAACCTCCGATATAAAAAATTTCTTGATGTATAACTGCATCAAAATGATTGAAAATTTCAAAAGAGATGCCAGCTTCTACAGTATTTGTATAAACCATACAATCAAGACCACTTCAAGTAGCATTAATATCGGCAAAGTCATCCTGCCGTTGCTTTTCATCTATTTGGCCAAAATAAACTCGTGNAAGAATCTCAGGAAAATATTTGGCCGATAAGCGTCTTTGATATTCGACCTCAATATAAGTCTCTACGGCTGGAGATGAATCAAGTATATAACAGTCATTAATTTTATTCCATTCACGATGTCCTTTTATAGCAGTTGGCAAGTCGCCAGGTCTCAAAGCAGAAAGTTCAGCACGAATGAGATCACGATTCGGATCTTTGAAAATACCAGTTTTTTTACTATTATAGAGAGAAATAACACAAAATGGGCAATCACGAACTCGATAAAACATTTGTGCAGTACTCCTGTATTAATATTGCTTATTCCTACATCAGTAAATTTTTTTAAACGTAAGCCTTCGAAGTCCTTCACTCCGATAACCTTCGAATACCTCCAACATAAACGTAATATTTACGAAGGTTATTGGTACCGAAAACCTTCATTTTTATTAATAAAACGTAATACTCCGGAGGTTATTGATATCGATAACCTTCAATAACCTTCACTTTATCATAATAAATGTAATATTTGCAAAGGTTATTGGTCCGATAACCTTCAATAACCTTTGAAAATGAAATTATTACAATAACCTCCGATATAAAAAATTTCTTGATGTATAACTGCATCAAAATGATTGAAAATTTCAAAAGAGATGCCAGCTTCTACAGTATTTGTATAAACCATACAATCAAGACCACTTCAAGTAGCATTAATATCGGCAAAGTCATCCTGCCGTTGCTTTTCATCTATTTGGCCAAAATAAACTCGTGACAAAATGTGCGAGCCGTCTGGTTTTTGCAGTTTGGAAGTTTGGTTTGCCAAAGCTCGTATTTTTTTGCATGAGGTCATTGAAAAAGCAACTTGTTTACCTTCCTGAAGCATCTTAAGACCCCTACGTATAGCTTCTGATCCTTTATCTGGATTATAAAGAATTTTAACAGTCTCACCTTTACGTGGCTTATATTCGTTATCAAAAATTTTTATATCTCTACTTCGATATTGTCTCAAAAAGTTTAAAGTTGATTCGTTTGCAAATGCATCCATAGAAATAACATGAACAGCTGATTTTAATAAATCCTGCATAGCATTTTCAAATTCACGCGCATGAACTCCACTAGACATTTGTCGCATAATAGCATTATTTTCGTCTAAGATAACTACGTAAGAACGTTTTCCATAGAAATTGAGACGATGGGTACTTTCAACTTGGACAATAATAATATCCCAGTCACGTATAGCTAAATTACCCTCATTTTCCTGATAATGGCATACACGAAGCTCTGAATTTTGCAATATTTCAACTTTAGCTTTAGTTTCATTGCTAAGAGTTTTATGATATGAAACCCAGTTAAAACAAGACAAATCTGCTCCATTTTTGATTAAGGAATCGAGAATTTCTCTTAGTGTTTTTGTTTTGCCACTAGCAACAAGTGAAAGAATAAGAGTTATAGTGAGATTCTGCTTAAGAAATCAGGGTAAGCTTCTGGTGCGTCTTTCATTTCCTTTACATTAATGATTTTTCCAGATAATTTAACAAGTGGGTGTGAATTTAATATGGCATTAGGTAATCTTTCAATTAATCTCCACTTAGGCTTTTTTTTCGACTCAACTTTGTCTGATATCTTATCGAAACTAAGGCCTTTATGATTCGGCTTATATTGTTTTTGGTGATAACATTTAAATACGAAATGCCCATTTTTTTGAATAAATCTATAGAGTTGATTCTTATCATGTTTAATGTCACATATAGGACATACTTTAACGGATTGTACTTGAAAGTTGATGAATCCCTTCTCGATTCTGCCAATCTGAAGCCACCTATATTTTTCAATAACTAGATTAGCTCCTCTACTCAAAGCATTTTCATCGTCGATAGGTTGGAATTCTTGTTTTACTGACTCTTTAGAAGAAAAGGTCCGTGACCAGATTTCTGAATAATTTTCTTTAGACTGAACCAAATAATCATCTAACTTTTGAAATCTGTTTTTGACAGAAGAAATAGCAGGTCTTTTTGTGCGTCCTTCTTTTGCTGATCCAAGAAGCCGAAGACTAAAACGGGATTTAGGAAGGCCAACATCAATAAACTTTGAATAAGGTTCCCCAACTAATACTAGTCAAATGGAAAAAAATAGGATGGTTTTATTATGAATAAGATTCCGATTGATGGCTAAATTTGCTAAGATTTATTAAATATAGGCAGTCGATTTTTTCCAATTTATAAATAGGAATTTCCGATTTATGAATTTTCACAAATAGGATGTCCGATTTATGCATATTTGCGCCATTAATAGGATTCCGATTTTTGTTCATTCGACCAGTGTAATTTGATAACTTTTTCTGTAAAGCCTTTAAGTTCTCTATAATCTACGAATTGACCATAAAGATAAATAATATGCCAGCTACATTTATCAATATCTGATGAGCCAGCTAGAGTAAAATATTTTAGAGTAGGCATACACCCTGGAATAAGATATAGAGCATTTGCATAAGCAATTAAAATTCTCGACATTAAATCTTCGCGAGNAGGACATACTTTAACGGATTGTACTTGAAAGTTGATGAATCCCTTCTCGATTCTGCCAATCTGAAGCCACCTATATTTTTCAATAACTAGATTAGCTCCTCTACTCAAAGCATTTTCATCGTCGATAGGTTGGAATTCTTGTTTTACTGACTCTTTAGAAGAAAAGGTCCGTGACCAGATTTCTGAATAATTTTCTTTAGACTGAACCAAATAATCATCTAACTTTTGAAATCTGTTTTTGACAGAAGAAATAGCAGGTCTTTTTGTGCGTCCTTCTTTTGCTGATCCAAGAAGCCGAAGACTAAAACGGGATTTAGGAAGGCCAACATCAATAAACTTTGAATAAGGTTCCCCAACTAATACTAGTCAAATGGAAAAAAATAGGATGGTTTTATTATGAATAAGATTCCGATTGATGGCTAAATTTGCTAAGATTTATTAAATATAGGCAGTCGATTTTTTCCAATTTATAAATAGGAATTTCCGATTTATGAATTTTCACAAATAGGATGTCCGATTTATGCATATTTGCGCCATTAATAGGATTCCGATTTTTGTTCATTCGACCAGTGTAATTTGATAACTTTTTCTGTAAAGCCTTTAAGTTCTCTATAATCTACGAATTGACCATAAAGATAAATAATATGCCAGCTACATTTATCAATATCTGATGAGCCAGCTAGAGTAAAATATTTTAGAGTAGGCATACACCCTGGAATAAGATATAGAGCATTTGCATAAGCAATTAAAATTCTCGACATTAAATCTTCGCGAGTAATTTTTTCACTATCTAAAGAAGGTAATCCAGGATTTGTAGGATCAGGTTTTTGTCTTGCATCAATATCAAGTATTGGACGAAGAGCTCTATTTCCATTAATACATTCATGCGTATTTGAAATTCTATAAACTTCAGTAGGGTGATCGATTACTGTATAACCCTTTCCTACTATCCGGATTATATATTTAGAATTAATTTCTTCGGCTTGGTATGCCTCTGGAAGTGTCATATTATTTTTAGAATTGCAAGATTCTGTATTTCGCGTGTTATTAAATTCTGGAATCAAATATTGAAAATATGTATGCTATACCTGCCGCCCAAATTCAAAATCCAAATGCCGAAATCCCAAATGCTGAAATCCCAAATCCCAAATCCCAAATTATAATTAGTATCTTTTGTCGAAATTCCAAATCCCAAATCCCAAATACTAGTAATTTGTGTATTTTGACATCCCAAATTCCAAATTATTTGGGATTTGGGTAACATATATAATGTATGTTCAATGCGACTAGATTCATAATCAAGATCTGTTAAACCTGCGAAAAATCTTTTTGCTTCATTATATTCAGACATTTTATCGATTTGTATATATGTGTTGTTTGTATATGCAGTATATAGTTATAAATTAAAAGTATTATACTTAACCCGAAAAACTTCAAAATGAAATTAATTATACAATTATTATTGGAATAAATATGGGACTCTATCGTTGCCCTTATATTCTTAGAACTGGTAAAGTCTGTGATTGAGGCTGTAATTAACCAGAAGGATGTAAACTTCATAAGAATTCTCCGACATGGATTCCTTGTAAAGAATATAACTGTTGTAAGCTAACATATTCTACATATGGTGCATGCCAGAATCATGCGAGTAAGTATTGAAAAAGAGAATATTATCATCAAAAAAAGCAAGCTGAATTACGTGCAAAAATCGATATTCTTGAGAATTATATGCCTGACTTACCTGATTCTGGGCATGAATTATAAATATTTTAGCACCCTTGATACTAGTTCCACTAATATGTTCCAGTTCTGATAATTGTTCCAGCTGTATCTGATGGTAGATTTTTAATGCGTAATTCCATATAAAATTTTTTAAGTTTTGACATTTTTTTATCAGTGTTTTCTATTTCTTCTTTATCATATGGCCTTTTTAAAAAACATCGAAAATCATTTAGAGTTAACCTTCTGCGGTTATCTACTAATAAGGCAAGACCAAGAATTGGTGATAAATTATCTTGTCCTGTGAACTGATAAATTAGACGAGATGCCAATGGATTTTTAGGTAAGCATTTAACACTGGCATCATCATCATACAATAAAGCCAAATTAAAATCGCTTAGGCCATAGATAGTTATATGCCAATCTCTAGAACATTGTAATAACATCCGGAATTATATAGAGGCGTTCTAGGACGCTATATATACGAAACGTCCGGAGAACGCACTAGAACGGTGCGTTCTAGTACACTATATATATGAAACGTCTGGAGAACGCACTAGAACGGTACGTTCTAGTACGCTATATATACGAAACGTTCAGAGAACGCACTAGAACGATGCGTTCTAGTACGCTATATATACGAAGCGTTTGGAGAACGCACTAGAATGGCATATTTAATACGCTATATGAACGTAGGTGGTGTTCGTAGGACACTATAGATCGGTGTATTTTGGACGCACTAGAACGTTTATATTTAATTTAGGGTTCCGCAAAGTCGGATCGGATCAGATTTTATCAATATTCGGATCGAATCCAATATTCTAATTCTTAATCCGGATCCGGATTCGTCATATACGGATCCATTATTTTAAAATCCGAATCCAATTTTGATTATATTCGGATCGATCCGAATCCAATCCGAATATTCGAATCCATTAAAAAATATTCGAATC
>PQFF01000059.1:18390-34261 GCA_003547095.1 Diversispora epigaea | reverse complement strand
TATTTCGGAAAAATTACTAATTACACATTACACAAAAAATAACACATGATACATGGCTTGTATGTTCCTCTAATCAAAAATCTTTATTAATAAATATATGATAAAAATACAGGATAAAATACATGATATATTAATAATTAGGGGGAGGGGATGTCACCATTGAACTATCTAAATTTCTATTTGATCTGCGATCATGTACACTGCGTAATAGAAACATATTAACTATTAATGTATTGCAGAATATTAATAAAGTATATATAAAATCAATTAAAATGGAAGAATCGTTGGAATATCGAATAGGGATTTCTGTTTCATGTAATTTGTAATATTGGTGAACTTCAAGCTCATTTCTAATAAGGACATTCAAACTCAATCTACATCCAGCTACTTGGATCTCAATGATATTAAATTGTTCTTTTTCCAACCTACAACTTTTTTGCACCCAATATAATCAATCATTGCATTCACGCCATAATTTTATATCGTTATCTTTTTCTTTTTGTTTTGTACAAATAATCCTGAAACATTCTGCATATATTAATTTGTAATATTTATCATCTTCTTTACTTATAAACATGATATCAGGTCATCTTCATATTCCCCCATCTCCTCTTCTATTAGCACTTGCTATACTCTACAGTTCAAACCTAAAAATATAAATTAACAATATTTTTCTCTAGAAGATGATATATTATTCTTACTATAACTTACGCGGTAATAAATGCTGACTCTCCAAAAGTATTATTAGATAAGTAGACATTGATTTAGTGTTGTTAACGGTCCGGCTTGGTCCGACTTGAGACCCAAGTCAAGCCAAACCGTTAGCAAGTCAAGCTGAACCGGACCGAACCCCATTGACTTGAAAGTACAAGTCAAACCAAGCTGGACCGAACCGTTCAAGTCGATGGGGCCGAATGGGATTGATGGGGTCGATAGGTTGACTGACCCCATCAGCCCCATCAACCCCATCGACTTCGATTACAAGTCAATGGGGTTGATGGGGCTGATGGAGTTAATGGAATTAATTAATTCAAAATTATTATTATTATTTATTTTCCATCGGTTCCATCAACTTCAATTAGAAGTCGATGGGACCGATGGGTCAATTAAATTTATTAATCAAAAATTATTATATTATAAAATAAAATAAAACGTAAAAATAATAACATGTGATCGGCCCCATCGGTCCCATCGACTTGCCATCGACTTGGCGACTTGAAGTCAAGCCAAACCGCAAGTCGATCGACTTGAAGTCGAACCGGACCAATGACTTGAAACTCTCAAGTCAAACCGGTTCAGCCCCATTGGTCCGGTCTGGTTCGGTTCGGTCCAGCTTGGACTTAACAACACTATCCGTACAGTGCAATCCGGATCCGATCCGTGATTCAGATCTTTTTTGCGGAACCCTAATTTAATTCCTAATGAAGTGACAGATTTTATCAAAAGATATGTTAAATGTTTTAACCTCAGGAGGACCACACACATATTCCTTGGTATATTGTTATAGATAATTTTAGTAGATATACCCTCAAGTTCAATTTTGGGTATTGACACATACCGAGGTCTATTCCAAGCATTATAATCACGAAGTAGCTGCGAAACAAAAATAAAATATAAAACTTGATTATAGGCTAATGTATTATATAGCCTAAGTCGCCACAACTCGAGGTTATAAATTTTTTTCGTTATATTTGTATATTGACAGATCCGATCCGGCCAATTTTTTCCAAATATCGGGTGGCGATACCCGAATTTAAATATCTTATTTTAATATATAATTCAATTTTCTTGATAATTGCGCAGGCAATATTACAATTGGAAATATCGAGCTGCTGGATCTTCGGACAAGAATGAATAATATTTCAAATCGCTATTTCAGAAATTTCTTTATGATTAGAAATATTCGGATATTCTAATTTATGACATGAATTTGCGATTGCATATAGATCTTTATCAGTTATTAACCCGCTATAACACCCCTTTGCCAAGTTGAGATACTTCAGATTGGAGTGTGATTCTGCTATTCAATTTAATGTTTTATCACCCAATCCCGCACTATAACATCAGTAAATTTTTTTGAACGTAAGCCTTCGAAGTCCTTCACTCCGATAACCTTCGAATACCTCCAACATAAACGTAATATTTACGAAGGTTATTGGTACCGAAAACCTTCATTTTTATTAATAAAACGTAATACTTCGGAGGTTATTGATATCAATAACCTTCAATAACCTTCACTTTATCATAATAAACGTAATATTTGCGAAGGTTATTGGTCCGATAACCTTCAATAACCTTTGAAAACGAAATTATTACAATAACCTCTGACATAAAAAATTTCCTGATGAATATAAATTCAAATGAACTATATTTGGAAACAGGCGTATAATACCTTTGAATTTTTTATCTGAAAGTGAATGGTAGTNTTCTTTATGATTAGAAATATTCGGATATTCTAATTTATGACATGAATTTGCGATTGCATATAGATCTTTATCAGTTATTAACCCGCTATAACACCCCTTTGCCAAGTTGAGATACTTCAGATTGGAGTGTGATTCTGCTATTCAATTTAATGTTTTATCACCCAATCCCGCACTATAACATCAGTAAATTTTTTTGAACGTAAGCCTTCGAAGTCCTTCACTCCGATAACCTTCGAATACCTCCAACATAAACGTAATATTTACGAAGGTTATTGGTACCGAAAACCTTCATTTTTATTAATAAAACGTAATACTTCGGAGGTTATTGATATCAATAACCTTCAATAACCTTCACTTTATCATAATAAACGTAATATTTGCGAAGGTTATTGGTCCGATAACCTTCAATAACCTTTGAAAACGAAATTATTACAATAACCTCTGACATAAAAAATTTCCTGATGAATATAAATTCAAATGAACTATATTTGGAAACAGGCGTATAATACCTTTGAATTTTTTATCTGAAAGTGAATGGTAGTTTGGAATGCCCAAATGAGTTACATTTAAACAATAAACTGGCTTATGCTCATCACGTATTATTTTCATAAAAATTTTTCGTATATTATTCTTATTTAGCTCAATTCGTTTCCATAGAATAGGAGCACCACAACTGTACCACAGCTGGGAAACATATAGAGCAGGATAGAGGGATTTATCTATCAATAAGAAATATAAAATCTGTTCTAATACTTCTGGTATACTAAAAATTCTTGAATGTGACATAAATAATATGTGTATTAAAAATGCAAAGAACGATTTAAATTTCAAACTGATGACCAGTTACCCATAGGTAGGCATATATTTTCTTTTATTATGGAATAATGACACTTACGTGCTCCTGAGTATATGAGGAAAAAAACATAATTAATTTCGATTTAAAAAAATATGTTCCATAATGTATATAACCTAACGAACATATCATAAACTATCTGACCCACTATAACATTCAACCATGTCGGCTATAGCAACAAAAATTGTTGAAAAATATAATCTCACACCAAAGATGAGTTTATCTGAGCTCAGTTAGCATACCACAGAATTTCTTTTAAACTTTATCGATAATATAAAGCGGAATCAAGTACGCAGACGCCTGAAAGATGGCTTTAAATTTAACAGTGAGCAGGTAAGTATATTGATATCTAATCAGAGAAGCAGAAAAAATAAAACTATAAATATTGTCGAAGGCGGTTGTAGAATAGCTATAATTTCACCTTCAAAAAATTTGGAAGAAGAGATTATTAGAGAGATAGCTAAACGAATCTTGCAAAATAAATATGGATTTAGCGGAGATCAAGTAAATGTTTTATTCTCCAGCCAGAAAAACAAACAATATGAAAGTACCCATTGTGAAACAGCTTCTGGCAAAATCTTAAATATTGCGATCTCCAACCAACTCTCAAAAAGATTGGAAGAAGAAACTATCAGGGAGATGGCACAACGAATTTTACGAGATAAACTTAGTATTAGGGATATAAAGATTGAAGCTTATGCCTTAGCTCTATCAGCGCCAGATGCCAATGTTG
This sequence comes from Diversispora epigaea, assembly GCA_003547095.1. Lineage (NCBI taxonomy): Eukaryota > Fungi > Glomeromycota > Glomeromycetes > Diversisporales > Diversisporaceae > Diversispora > Diversispora epigaea. The sequence continues at coordinate 30,249 of PQFF01000059.1, read as the reverse complement.
GCTCATCACGCCTATACTTGCACGAAAAATTATTTTGGGGCCCCGAAATTGCAAATTTTGGGGAAAAAAATCGATATAGTTTTTCATAGAAGACGAAATTATTTTATTTAAAACCCGAAATTTTTTGACTACCCAGATTTATTCTTTAATTGAAAATACACATAACTGGATTCTGCATAAATCTCAAAAAGTCGAAATATCTCAAAAATCCAAAATCAATTTTGGGAACATGTATAATCACGCCTTTCCTGGCTTCGAAAAGAATTAAGAAATCTTGATGCTTCACCTGAAACAATTGAGGTCACAAAATTCCCCGATATTACAAAAAAAGCTAATGAAATCCAAAATGATCAGCGAAAAAAAGGTTATATTAGAATCGGTCAAAGAGAGGTTAGATGCATATGATGTTGAAACTTCACCCGATTGTTTAGCTCTTGCTGATATTACAATAATGCTTTGTTTGCGTCTTGCTGAAGTTACAACTTTGCATATCACAGATGCTGGAGTAACAGGCTATGCGAAAAATCGTGGACAGCCAGATATACCTAGAAAATTTAGATCATTAGAGAAGAACCAAGAACGTGCTAAGGAACTGCTCACTTGGTTACAGAATACGATATCTTCTGGAAAAATGGGAAATCCAGGAAAACCAGGAGTTAAATGGTTCAATAGATATTTAAAACCATATGGTCTTATTCCTCAACATTTACGTAAAATGGGGGCAGTTTATGGTGCTGTAGTACACGGAGCTGGAAATTCAGGACGTCTTATGACACTTGCTGGACAATGTTTACGACACAATCCTGACAGTATTACTTCTCCGACACAGAGATGCGTTGTGATAAATTACAGGAGAAAAAATTAAAAACCTGAAGAAGCAAGACTGTTTCAAATCTATGATGAAGATTAGTCATGCTAGCTTCCAGCTAATCACGCTTCTTTGCTTTTACCATATTTACAGTAAAATTTTTATCATTATCAGATCCAGAGTCGGACTCAGATGAAAGAGATGAGAAATCGTTAAAAATTGATTTTTTTCTAGGTATCTTGCGTTTTTTAGTAATATCTGGGTTTGCTATCGAATTTATAATATCTTGTTGAATCTCGGGCTTCACTATCAAAAGTAATTCACGGAGAGATATTTGAATTTCTTTATATAGTACTTGTCTGGCAAGATCTATCACCATCATATCGTTAATTCAAGGTGAGATTTCATCTATTTCCAAGCCCAGCTCTTTTGCTTTTTCAAATGTAATAATTAAACAATCTGAACCCGAATCGCAAACCGCTTCTGTATCCCTACCATTAACTGATATAGATATTTTTTTCATTGATTCTATTAACGATGCGATTTTATCACCAGTCTCTTGTAGACCCTTTGGGTCGTGATTTGAAGTATCACCTAAAGGCTTGTTTTGCAATAATTTTTGATGAGTCGATTCAGTATTGTTATTAGCTTCGACCATTGTATATGTTAAATTATGTTTATGTATCTTGACACTAGCTCTGCTATTAATATGCAATAAAAAAAATGCAAAATTAAATATACTATTATAATAGAGCGTCGTAATGAAAAATTTTCTTAAGGAGAGAAATCATTTTTACGTAATCTTTGATGGAATTCACTTCATGTAGTTTGAAATTTCATGTGCGAGGATAGAGGTTCTTTACCTCTATATTTTATATCGCGTGAAACAAACTCGGTAATAGCATAAATAGTATCTAATTCCGGGTTTGTAGGTTGATAATTAATTTTCTCTTTAAGGCCATACATACTTACCATTAAACCGAGTCTTTCAGCTGTACCTCTCATATCCCGCTCCAATTCCACAATTGACTTTTGATAATGTTCATCTTTAATCTTGTCTTCGTAGTATTGTACAATATCTTCAAGATTCGCATAACTTAACCATAAATCCTGCACTAAATAAACAAGTGATGTCCGGAGATTATTAAGTTCTTCTTCCGGTCCCATGTCAAGTGTTGAATCCTGCTTTATCTTAATCTTTGGATTAAGTTTGATCAAAGCATCTTTACTAATATTTGTGCCTACTATAGAAAGAAATTCCAAGTTTGAACAATGCTGAGCGATTTCATTGGTAACTATATCAGTGACAAGACGGCAACACCTGATATCGAGATATTTTAAATTTTTACACGAATGTACAATATTACAGATAGATATGTCAGAAGCATCGCAAGTACCAATATCAAGATGTTCGAGCTTCGGGCAAAAGTTAGCAATATTACGGATAGATGAATCAGTAATAAATCTACACTGATCTAGTTTTAGGAATTTTAAATTATGGATATGTTGCAACAAATTATTAACCGAATTATCAGTAATATTATGACAACCCTTTAAAGAAAGATGATAAAGATTAGGACATGAGTGGGCTATTGCGGATATTGTTCGATCAGAAATTGGCTTATACCGTTTTAATCCACCAATACACAAAAGTTCTAATCCACAACTTGCTTTTACTGTTTTATATACGAAATCATCAGTGATATTCCCGCAAAAACCAATATCAAGGTAACGTAATTTTTTGCATGATTGTGCAATTTTATATATGTATGGATTGGCCTGTTATATTTCGATTACCGTGGATATTGAGAGATTCTAAGTTGGGGTATGATAAGTAACGCATCAGTAAAACTTTCACTTTGTTCAAAATTTAGACTGGTTATATTTGGGTATAAGCGTAAAACATAAAGAATTTTATTATCCGAAAGTTTAGAATAATACGTAATTTTGAGACTTCTTAGACTTGAACTATAAGATGTTTTCTGTTTTTTACATGCAGATTCTAAAAATTTTTCCATAAGAGTAATATCCTTACTGAAGGTAGATACTTCGTGATCATAATCTGATGCACTATCCCCTACGAACTCGAGGTGTGTAACTTCATCGCTAGTATCAATTCCGTTTTCATTTATTTCGAATGACATTTTTTTGAGTTATATTTGTAATAATATATATTCAAAGTGAAAAATATTTTCTTTCAGTGGAATTAAGATTAGTTGTTTTTTCGATTAAAGATATATAATAATACATTACTCAAGAATGTCGCAACTATTGCGGAGCAATGACCCAAAGGGTCTAAATATTTTTGATTTACCAGAATTACTAGAACAGATCTTATATTTTTTAGATATCAACCATTCCCTCTATCCCGCTTTATTCGTTAACCGCCTTTGGTATCATTTCAGTGCTCCAATTTTATGGCATCGCGTTGAGTTTTTCAACAAAGATTATCAGCAGAGCTGGCGTGCCCTAAACATGTCTCGGGTTCTTACTCGGCGATTGATAAACTTTGAAAGAGTTATGCGTGGAAAAATAAAGCCACTCTATTGTTCAAAGATGGCATATCTCAGATTGGAAGGTTTAAAAATCTCAGATACATTTATCAGTGCAATTTTGCATTTATGCCCGAATATACGCTTTCTTATTCTCGATAAAAGTAAGGGTTTCTCAAACATACCAATTATAGAAATTGCGAGATTTTCTCTGAAACTACAGCATCTGAGTCTTAATTCATGTACATGCCTCACTAATCGATGTATCACTGAAATAGCGCGTTCTTGTCCAAAACTTAGACATCTTGAGCTTGGCGACTGTTCGATTGGTAATAAAGCTGTCAAGGAAATAGCCTGCAACTGTACTAATTTGAAATATCTTAGTTTGGAGGGATGTGAAGGGATTAGCAAAGAAGTGATGAAAAAACTTAATCCTAAAATTAAAATCGAATATCCTGATTATTCCGATGATGAATTCTCAGATTCTGATCTACCTCCACTTATTCCAGATGAAACAGATTTTATTTCTGCATTCGGGGATTATATCCGAGTATCATCGGGTTTAACTAGACCAGAACGAATTAATATATTAAATAGTCTTGTTCAAGCCATTGATCAAAGATTACGTTGATCGTGGCAGATCTTTAGGGTGGATAATTAATTATCTAAACTTTAGTTATTTTTTCGACTAAAGATATAGTATATAATATAATTATTTTACCATGAAAATAGTCAAAGCTAAAGTAGGATCGCGAAAAGTTAATTGTCACCTTGAACCAGGATTTTTGGGGATCTCCCAATTTATACCTTTATTTGAGATAATCTCCAACACTGTATTAATCTATAAGGGGTATCCGTTGATCTGATTTTCATGATGAATCATAGTAACGTAATTTCTCCAAAGATTTATTTCCAAAATTAAACCCACTACAAATCATATAAAAATGAGGCCTTATTTAGTGAATTCATTTATCCGCCTTGTGCAAATAAAACAAAAATTAAGCGAAGCATTCAAACTTACCATTATTTACATCATCATATCCAACAATCACGATGCTAATCATTTTTCCCAACTCTATAGATGCTCAAAGATAAAGCGGACATATTGCCTCTCTTGATTCTTTCCGCACATTTGATAAAATCGTGATCATTTTCATGTGTCTGTCACCAAATTTTCGTCAAATGCTGATATACATTGCGCAGTATATCGTCCCGGTGACGTCTGACGCAGTATCGAGCTGAGATACAAATTTATTGGTTATGAGGCGGTATGGAATATTATAAAAATGAAGTGTACCGGTAAGTGTGAATCGGATATCTCATTTTTTTTTTATCTCGTTGCTAATCTTCATATAGATTCGAAATTATTTCATCTCTCCTGCGAAACTTAGCTAAAATCGATACTTTTTAAGTATTTACTATTGTTGTGATTAATCCATTTACTGTAGGAAGTCAACTTTATAATTTTCTACAAGATTCCTCTTCCTGAAAAGATGCACGAATATTTTTCATCAGCTCCTGCATGTTCGAAGCAAATATGTCTCAATTGGTGGTGCAGACGTTGCTAGAGTGCAACGAGAAAATAAGTAAGTCGCTCACCTGTGCTCGACAAGAATGTGCTCATTCCTTGTCTCGATAAAGAATTAGCTTTCAGCTTCACACACGGAATATAAGCGTTGATCGATAGCATATACATTTGTTATTTTGTTGAGTTTGTTCTTGTCAAAGGATAAAACGTATTTAAATATAATAAAGAAACATCCACCGCTCCGCCGTCAAGCTGACAGGCGCGGGACACGGTGGCCTACCTTTACGTGCAGAACGTTCACCGTTAGGCTGACAGGCATGAAGTCGTTTTGCACGTACCTCTACCACACCACCGTCAAGCTGACAGGCATGAATGTGGTAGGCGACTGCAAGGAAGAGGTCACCGTCAAGCTGACAGGCATGATAGTCTCCCCTTGCACTTCCAGACAACTTGCCGTCAGGCTGACAGGCGCAAGTTGCGTGGGCAAAATACAAGTTCTGGAAGATAGTAATAGATGATCGTCTGATTATCATTGTATATCATGTTGGCCATAAAAATCAAAAAGTTCGTACAACATTAAAACGCGACGCGTTTTCATCCTTGAAACTGCCATGTCTGATATTATCAGAGAACCACGACTAGAAGCAACCAAATTCTTCAAGTATCTGATAGGCAAGAATGCACGTTTCGTTCACGAATTTTTTAAGAATGTCTCTGCCTCACAGTGGTCACTAAGTGCCTTTGTCAAGTACATTGCTAAGTTGGAATTTTGAACAACTCTTCAAAGTGTTTGCTAAAAGTTTGGATCAAATTCATGTGTTACTTGTTGTTCCAGTTTGTGTTCGAACATTTGCTCAAAACTATTTGGAATGGCTGGAGGTACGTGATTATTAATTCCTAGACTTTTATGACATGTATACTGATATTCGTCGTTTCAGACGTGCACGGGCAAGGCAATAGTAAACGAATGCAGAGAATATTTTTTCGCTAAAGTGACGTTGCAAGAAAAAACTGAACTAAAAGACGTATTCAAAGTATGTTGATGGGTACAATACGTTACATAATACATAATGATACTCATGTAATTTTTATAGGATACGGTGAATGTTACTGCGCAAGCGGAGGCATACCGCGCATATATCACTGCACCAGCTGTGCCAACAAAGTCAAGCACATCCTTCTCGGAAGATCAACTCACTCAGCAAACAGACGGGACATACACAGGTGATGAATCTGACCGGGGTACTGACGAAGATGTTCAAGAAAGGGTTAGTTGATTTCCTTTGAATTCAATGATTCTTATTGACATTGCATGTTACTATTGCTCTGTTTTTGAGATCAATATTAAAATAACTCTGTGTGTCTTTATAGCACAGTGATAAGGTAGACGAAGAATTAATAGAATCTTCCACAGAGAAAAAGCGAAAAGATGAGGATGACGTGACATCGACACCACCCACAAAAAAGGTAACGACACAACTTTAGCGGTGTTTTTCACACTAGTTCACGTGTTTACATTGGTTGAAAATAACTGATATATATCAATTTTTAATTCAGTCTAGATCACGTTATGAATCACCGTACTCGCCATCATTACCTTCGCTAACAACTGACCTTCATCTTCAACACGAACAAACTCAACAGGCACATACTCCCGAACGACATATTATTACTCCGGAAGATGAAGAGGAAAAAGAGAATTCTCTTTATGATACTTTCCCGGTTCACATTCATAAACGACCTGAACCAAATCCTTTTCTAGTTGGAAATCAGAATGACCATAATATAGACGAAGAGGGTGATGAATTCAATGCAGATTTAACTATTGTCGGTGGGAAAAGCACCGATTGGATTATTAGTGGGATTAATATCAGAGAAAATCTAACAGCATTTCGATGATTAAGATTTTCTTTAGTCTTCTTAATATCGCGATCAATAATACTGAAACAATTGACTCATTTGAAAAGAGGTTCACGTTGCATTTTGTGAGCCATATGTAAATATATTTATTTGATTATTTGATTCACCGAGAAGTGTGATAAGACTAATGAAACCTACCTTATATAGGGTAAAAGTGATGGAAGATGTGAATTTGTTCCATGATCCTATGTCCGAGGGGACCTATATCGTAAAAGTTCTGGCATCCATTCTTGATTACTTCTTTGACAAAAAGAAAAAAGATTGGCGTGTTTCATATGGAGAAACTTGCCTCAAGGCATGTGCGAAAGATGTTAATTCCAGTAAAAAAGATGATGAACGCCGATCTTCAGGAAAAAAGATTGATACAATTATTTGTATGAGAGAAGAAGATAAAGAGTTCTCAGTAACTGAAGTCAGTGGGTCCCCACTGAAAAATGATTGGACACACTTCATGGGTGATCGTATGAAGATCATGAAGATGTTGAAAACTTTAATGAATCAATTCGCCAAACTCAATCCAAGCTCCGATATCACATTAATCAGATTATTTGGGTTACAAGCTTATTGTAAGTTTTTAATATTTTTTGTATATTATTGTTATTATGCATTGCTAATTCTTATGTTTTTTATAGAAAATGAGTTGACTATATACGAATTCAAACTAAAATATACCGAGGTTTACACTACAGAAGCAATACTGACATTTCCTCTACCTAAAACATGGGCAGATATGATGAATGCTGATAAAGCTATAATGGGCTTGTTGAAGTATGAGGTTCGTATAAACGGATTTCAGAAAAAGAATACGGAGAACACAAAATTAATTTTTAATTTTTTTAAATTAGCACTTATTATCTGAAAGCTCAAAAACTATACGAGATTTTTTGTGGGCCGGTGATGGTATGATTGAAGCTATTAAGATGACGACCAGAATTATTCACACTCCTGAAAGCACCAAGAAAGCTAAAAATATTAAAAGTACAAAAAAAATGAAGAAAAAGAATTGAGTTCGGGATATTTTTCATTCTGTAAATTGAAGTTCTCAGCTATATATCTAATTAATATGCCAAACATTGTATCTATATTGCATAAATAAAGATTTTTTTACTTAGGGGTGATGTGTATATGCATCGGAATATAAAATGCGTATGATCAAGAACAAAAAAAACCGTTCCCTTGGGGAACGATCAGAATCATGTGATTTTTATCTAGCCCAGAAGCAAAAGGTTCATTTTTGATAGACTTATGGTTATTTTTTTGATATATCAAAATACGCGTGAAAAAAGTGGTTATTTTTTTGATATGCCTATAATTGTTTATTTATAGATGCATCAAAAAGATAACTATTTTGTCACATGAAAATTTAATATATCAAAAAAATAACCCCTGATCTATCAAAAATGAAACTTTTGCAGCCCAAAAATGTATATGCTGTGTGATCTAATCCCCAGGATACTCCTCGTGAAATCTAATTAGCCGAACACCTCGTGATTTCGATAGTCAGGAGGTTTCTGTACTACATTTTTTATGCGAAGCGCCGGCTAATATAGATCTGAAAATAATTTAGCCGTTACACTGATTTCGAACATTCCAGGATAAACCGCACTTTTCGTATTACAAATCCACTTGATTATTAATACAGTTTTGTGTAAATCTCTGCATTTTATATCAAATGTAAAGGAAAAGTAATTTTAATAAACACGGTTCTGTCAGTAGCTCACATTTCNATTTTTTTGATATATAAAAATACGCGTGAAAAAAGTGGTTATTTTTTTGATATGCCTATAATTGTTTATTTATAGATGCATCAAAAAGATAACTATTTTGTCACATGAAAATTTAATATATCAAAAAAATAACCCCTGATCTATCAAAAATGAAACTTTTGCAGCCCAAAAATGTATATGCTGTGTGATCTAATCCCCAGGATACTCCTCGTGAAATCTAATTAGCCGAACACCTCGTGATTTCGATAGTCAGGAGGTTTCTGTACTACATTTTTTATGCGAAGCGCCGGCTAATATAGATCTGAAAATAATTTAGCCGTTACACTGATTTCGAACATTCCAGGATAAACCGCACTTTTCGTATTACAAATCCACTTGATTATTAATACAGTTTTGTGTAAATCTCTGCATTTTATATCAAATGTAAAGGAAAAGTAATTTTAATAAACACGGTTCTGTCAGTAGCTCACATTTCTTAACAAAAACCACCTTTTTAACTTTTTTAACAAAACCACCTTTTTACAATCTGGCTCAACTCAATACTACTTACCAAAGTGCGCACAAAATCCAAGAGACGTATGACGTCTCAGTTGAAACATTGCGACGATGGGCCGACTCCAGAAGAATTGCTATTGTCAGGACACCTGGTGGAAAACGACTCTATTCAATTACTGACATACAAGAAATCTTTAGAGATAACCAACAGACACAAATCACGCAAAAGGCCAAGATCTGTTACGCCAGAGTCAGTTCAAAACATCAACGAGACGACCTTGAACGACAAATCGCAAATCTTCGACAATACTACCCAGAATATGAAATCATCAGTGATATTGGATCGGGACTTAACTGGAAACGCAGGGGGTTTGTTGCCCTTTTGGAACGAATACACACAGAAGGAATCGAAGAAGTGGTGGTTACCCGAAAGGTTTAATTTTTTTTATTTACTCTGATTTTTATTGCCTTTATTATTTTACTAACTTTTTTTATTAGGACCGATTGTGCCGATTTGGATCCGAGCTTGTGGAATGGATCTTTGAGAAAAATGGGACTCAGCTCGTGGTACTCGGTACGGATGTCAGTGCTGAAAGTAGTGAAGCCGGAGAACTTGCGGAAGACTTACTCTCAATCGTCACGGTATTTGTGGCAAGACATAATGGAATGCGTTCCGCCACCAATCGTAGAAGAAGACGAGAAGTTGCCAAAGCCCAAGAAGAACAAGAGCTCCAAGATTCCAGCAGGCAAGACACAACGTATCCGTCTCTTTCCTACGCAAGAGGAGAAGTCAAAACTCAAACGCTGGATGGGAACAGCGCGATGGACTTACAATCGATGTCTCGTAGCAGTCGAAAAAGAGGGTATCGAGCAAACAAAAAAAGCTCTACGAGCACAGTGTCTCAACGCCGCAAACTTCAATAATACCGAACTTCAATGGGTCCTTGAAACTCCTTACGATATTCGCGATGAAGCGATGAATGATTTACTTAAATCATATTCATCAAATTTTGCTGCAAAACGGAAGAAATTTAAGATGAAATTTCGCTCTAAGAAAGATCAACAACAATCTATTGCAATTTTATCAAAACATTGGGGTAAATCTAAAGGAGTTTATACATTTCTTTGTAAGATGAAGTCAGCCGAAAATCTCCCAGCAAAACTCCATTACGATTCACGACTTGTGATGAATCGGCTTGGAGAATTTTATCTTTGTATTCCTCAACCACTCNACAAAAAAAGCTCTACGAGCACAGTGTCTCAACGCCGCAAACTTCAATAATACCGAACTTCAATGGGTCCTTGAAACTCCTTACGATATTCGCGATGAAGCGATGAATGATTTACTTAAATCATATTCATCAAATTTTGCTGCAAAACGGAAGAAATTTAAGATGAAATTTCGCTCTAAGAAAGATCAACAACAATCTATTGCAATTTTATCAAAACATTGGGGTAAATCTAAAGGAGTTTATACATTTCTTTGTAAGATGAAGTCAGCCGAAAATCTCCCAGCAAAACTCCATTACGATTCACGACTTGTGATGAATCGGCTTGGAGAATTTTATCTTTGTATTCCTCAACCACTCAAGATATGGGCCAAAAATCAAGGTCTTACACAATCAGATGCAGTGATCGCTCTAGATCCAGGTGTACGAACATTTATAACTGGATACGATCCAAGTGGACAAGCTGTAGAATGGGACAAAAATGATATTAGTAGAATTTATCGGCTTTCTCACATATATGACAAGATTCAAAGCACACATGACTCTATTCACGGAAAAGTACACAAACAAAAACGCTATAAACTTCGCAAGGTCATGCTTATACATGTTCCCAAAATTGATTTTGGATTTTTGAGGTATTTCGACTTTTTGAGATTTATGCAGAATCTATTTTATATATGGAAGTAAAAAAAGTATCCAGTTATGTGTATCTTCAATCAAAGAATAAATCTGGGTAGTCAAAAAATTTCAGGTTTTAAGTAAAATAATTTCGTCTTCTATGAAAAACTATTTCAATTTTTTTCCCCAAAATACCAATTTCGGGGCCCCAAAATAATTTTGCGTGCAAGTATAGTCATGCTTCGTATACATAAAAAAATCTGTTGTCTTATTAATGATTGTCACCATAAACTTGCTAAATGGCTGTGTCAAAGTTATCGTATTATTTTGTTGCCCAAGTTTCAAACACAGGGAATGGTTAGGCATGGAAAACAGCGGATTTGTTCTAAGACTGCATGGATGATGTTAACATGGTCCCACTTCTGATTCCGCCAATATCTTCTACATAAAGTTTGTGAATATCTATGGTGTCGGGTAATTATATGTACTGAAGAATATACCAGTAAGACATGTGGATGCTGTGGTCATATCCATCGAAAATTGGGTGGATCCAAAGTGTTTCGTTGCCCAAGTTGTATAGCTGAGCTTGATCGGGATATCAACGGTGCTCGCAATATATTACTTCGCTATTTTACCGTTACATCTAAAGAGCCGGTTTATGCCGGCGCCGGGACCACTGGTCGAATGAACAAAAATCGGAATCCTATTGATGGCGGAAATATGCATAAATCGGACATCCTATTTGTGAAAATTTATAAATCGGAAATTCCTATTTATAAATCGGAAAAAATCGACTGTCTATATTTAATAAATCTTAGCAAATTTAGCCATCAATCGGAATCCTATTCATGATAAAACCGTCCTATTTTTTTTCCATCACAGGTCGAAATATTAAAAATCGGGTACTTATCTGTCACATATCGGGTACCCGACTCGTGCCTAATTTCGGGTACCCGATAAGGCCCCGATATGTGTAAAAAAATATTTTCTACACTTATCGGGTACCCGATATGTCACCGATATGCCATATCCTACACATATC
>PQFF01000059.1:3387-18306 GCA_003547095.1 Diversispora epigaea | reverse complement strand
GATATGTGTAGGATATGGCATATCGGTGACATATCGGGTACCCGATAAGTGTAGAAAATATTTTTTTACACATATCGGGGCCTTATCGGGTACCCGAAATTAGGCACGAGTCGGGTACCCGATATGTGACAGATAGATACCCGATTTTTAATATTTCGACCTGTGCATTGGACCAGTGGACCTACCCCTGAGACCTTCATGATCCTTGAGAACACGTATATTTCCTTATTGGGCATGATCAAAAATGTGATGTTTGATTAGGAATATATAGGTTTAATTGTAGGAGTTATATTGTCACAGATCACAAACTTTATTCAGTTATAAGGGCGTGGGTGTAATCAAATAAAAAATGAATCCTACATTATTATAATATAAGTTGATAAAGAAATCGCCAAAATCGTTATAAATCGATATAATTGCTATAATCAGCTATAAACTATTTATAATCGTAAAAATGGTTAAAACTAACTATTCTGATTTAAATCCTGTAGTAGTGCAGGCATTAAACAATCTGCAATATAGGTATAGTGGTGAAACACTAGAAACATGGTGTTCTCGTATTCGTTCTCCATTTAAGAAACTTATTGAATATAATCCAAAATACTTTTCAAAGAATGGATTTATCCAAATGATTGAAAGATCATTATATAAAAATGGGGAATTTAAAGCTGGAAGGTGTTCATTTTATATTATTGCACTATATGTGACTCCTTAGCATTTATCCGAGAAAATACTATAGAATGTGCAAATGATCACCTGAAGAAATGCATTGCCGAAAGGTGCCTTGCATATTCTAAACCTGTACTTATATTGTATTAATAAATAACAGAAAAAATAATTATTATCTCATTATTGTGAATCACACTCTATTGCAAAACAATGACTCAAAGAGCCTACTCATTAGAAAGATCAAGAGGTTGGTCCCATCCCTTGCGAAGATAAAGAGCATCCTCTTTCGCTCTGGTTAAATCGATTACAATGAATTCTCGACCTTACAGATTTTTATCAAGTATATCAACAGCATTACACCTATACATGTCGTCAAAACTATTGAATTGAGTCAGACACAATTAAAATTGAGAAAAATTGAAGTTGAGTCAAAACAAATTTTAATTTTTACTAATAATTGACGCAATTAGTTGAGTCAGACGCAATTAAAAATTGAAATTTTAAGAGTTGAGTCAAGGCCAAATTAGTTTTGACGACATGTATAATTACGCCAATTTTTTGTATATCGTCGAACAATATTAACTAGCTTATCATATGTTCCCAAACCATTAAAGAGTACAATATAATCGAAATTGTTTCTTATTAATTTCGGACACTCAAAAAAGCTCTGTGTTACATATATTGAACTAATATTTTTATGCTTCCCTTCAGTAAAATAACATGCAATTTTTTTTTGTATTTTTTTAGGTTCAGTACATACATCTTCGAATACAGCAACTGTCCCTCTTTTAGGAGAAAAGTCATCAACTTTTGGCATTTTATCAGATTTCATTGATCTGAATGTAACATCTTCATGGTATAGTTTGGGGCTATTTGCAATTATTTTATAACAATCTCGGAGATATTTATACTTGGGCTCATTAATTTGATGACCGATCAAAACCAAATCATCATTCTTAATATACCTCATTCCACCCTTTTTCCCACTAAATAATCGATATATTTTATTTCCAAGTAAAAGGTTGATAACTTCATTGGTTTTCCCTGATCTAGTTCGCCCACTTACTAGTAATGTGAAAGGCCATTGAGGTGTTGAATTAAGGCTATTAAATCTTTCTGGATTTTTGTATTCATCGATATTTAAAACCATTCTCTCGACTGGGTCAAGTTTTTCTATTTTCATCTTGATCAAGATAAGTAGTACTAATTATTATATCGAAAAATAATGATCTTTATTACTATATATATGTTAGAGATACTTGGTTATGCCCATATATATTCATCCAATTTTTTATGTGTCTTGAGTTGGAAACTCGTGGCTTTGCCACTGACACTAGCGGAGCTATAATGATATACCCGACTCACTATTCACATCTGTATCTGACTCATTATTTATATCTACCGGATTCCAGCCAGGAATAATAATATTAGGATTTCTACTTATTAAAGTATTAATGGCAACATCAGAGAGATAATGACAATCTTTAATATTAAGACCCTGCAAATTATGACACAAATGTGCTATTGTAGTTGAAGGCCTTCGAGCTTAGGGCAGAGTCGTACTATCTCACAAATTGACTCATCAGATATAGGGTAACACCAAATAAGATTGAGATATTTAAGATTCAGATTTGATTGTGCGATTTTTTTAACCGATATATCAGTAATCCCTTCACAGTCCTCTAAGGTATATAATTGCATATTTGGACAAGCTGAAGAAATTGCACATATACCCTCATCTGTTATTTTTTGGCATCCAACTAAACTTAGAATGAGAAATTTTGGGCACGATTCGGCAATCTGTTTTAATGATGCATCGGTAATATTACTTGTCTGTAAACTAAGATATTCTAAATGTGAGCAGTTTTGTGCAATCTTGATTATATATATATCAGTAATATGCTTACTATATCCCAATTTCAGGCAACGCAAATTAATACATGAATGAGCAACTGTTCTCAATGATATATCAGTTATCTTAGAAGATCCAAGATTTAGGTATTGTAGATTTAGACATGAATTCGTGATTTTACATAAAGTTGTATCCTTCATATTAGTAATATTACTGGATCGTTTTATACCTTTACTATTATATGAAACACTGAGAGATTCCAGGGAGCAAATTTGTGCAATCTTACTAATGACTCTATCAGATAAACCACAACACTATTTGATCTTTAGATGGCGTAAATTGGGACAGGATCTAGCGATTTTATATAACATATTGCTGGAAACCTTGCATTCAAAAAGATGAAGTTGAAGTAAATATGAAGCATGAGGTTTTCGTCCCCTACACATTACCTTTTTGAATTTATCCCATTGCATACATGATCTTTTTGGATCACCAGTAAATTCAACTTTTCTCCATATAATTGGGATAGAGCATAAATACCAAAATCGGTTAACGAATAAACTCGAGTATAATGATTTATCTATAACAAAATATGAGAAAACTTCGGTCAAAAGTTCAGGTAAGGCAAATGGATGAAGTTTGTTATATGTCATACTTATCTTTGCGAATTTATTCTTTATCACATAAATAACTTTTTTTAATAAGTGTACTTTTAATAAATTCATACAAATCGACATCAAAGCCAATTTCGATGAGATCTATGCCTTCTCGAGCACATATTTCCCACTTTTTTTGATCTCGCTGTTTTTGTTCTTCCAAATCTATTTGTCCTCGCCTGTGGAACATTGAATTTTTATGATAATGTTGTATGTCCTGAAATTCGTATGCCAATTTTAGTTCCTCATTATAGCTATCTAATTGCATCCCATTCAAAAATAATGGTTTACACGATGGAAACTTCTTATCCAACAGATCCCCAAAAATATATTTACATCTCCATTCATTGGTGTGATGGAAACAAAGTGGGCACCATTCAAATTTACACTCTAATATTTCTAATGGATATTCAAACTGATGAAGTCCATTTCCACATGTCCAGAGGTATACATCAAAGCTATTTATTTCACCAGTTTTCCCAAGACATTGATTATCACGCTTCTCTGCGTATTTATGAACCTTATCCATTTTATTAATAACACAAACTATACGTGTTGCCCAAATCCCAAATAATTTGGGATTTGGGATGCCAAAATGCACAAATTACTAGTATTTGGGATTTGGGATTTGGGATTTCGGCANGCGAATTTATTCTTTATCACATAAATAACTTTTTTTAATAAGTGTACTTTTAATAAATTCATACAAATCGACATCAAAGCCAATTTCGATGAGATCTATGCCTTCTCGAGCACATATTTCCCACTTTTTTTGATCTCGCTGTTTTTGTTCTTCCAAATCTATTTGTCCTCGCCTGTGGAACATTGAATTTTTATGATAATGTTGTATGTCCTGAAATTCGTATGCCAATTTTAGTTCCTCATTATAGCTATCTAATTGCATCCCATTCAAAAATAATGGTTTACACGATGGAAACTTCTTATCCAACAGATCCCCAAAAATATATTTACATCTCCATTCATTGGTGTGATGGAAACAAAGTGGGCACCATTCAAATTTACACTCTAATATTTCTAATGGATATTCAAACTGATGAAGTCCATTTCCACATGTCCAGAGGTATACATCAAAGCTATTTATTTCACCAGTTTTCCCAAGACATTGATTATCACGCTTCTCTGCGTATTTATGAACCTTATCCATTTTATTAATAACACAAACTATACGTGTTGCCCAAATCCCAAATAATTTGGGATTTGGGATGCCAAAATGCACAAATTACTAGTATTTGGGATTTGGGATTTGGGATTTCGGCAAAAAATACTAATTAAAATTTGGGATTTGGGATTTGGGATTTCGGCATTTGGGATTTTGGCATTTGAATTTTGAATTTGGACGGCAGGTATAACACAAACAAAATTAACGGATCTGGAGCGAGTATTTTCTTCTAGTATACTCTGGGACGAATATTGAAGCTTTTCTAGATCGATTAACATTAATTCTTCACATACAAATCTCCTAAAAAGTGCATATTCCCCCTCTAAGTAATATAAAACTGGTTCATTCTTTGTTACAACAATTTTGCGGATAGTATGGAGAGAGGATGAAAACGTGGGATCCGTAGCTCGTCTTTAATTTTCCATACCACCCTCCCACTCTGCATTAGCAAGTAAATAACGAACAGTTTCACCTTTTTTTAATTTTACTTCATCCTTTCCAACAGGGCGCTTGTAGTTTGTAGATGGCCTAGATTCTACCCGTTCTAACCGAACGGCCAGCTTGGGAGCTAAACCCCATTTCGATGAACCTGGAGTTCTAATAAGACGCGTAGGATAATTATTGAGGTGTTCAATAATTTTTGGTAAATACTTAACCCATGCTCTTATTGATCTAGAGTCTTGAGTTCTACTTTCGACAGCATATTGGATTTTATAGAGAATTTTCAAGAGCGTTTGATTGAATCTCTCCACAATTGCCATGCCACAATGGCTATATGCGCCAATCACTCGAATTGTAACATTATATTCTTTTATTAACCGGCTCACTGATTTTTTGAACTCTGATCCACCATCGCATTGTAGAAACATCGGATACGTAAGAGGATTATTGCGATCATTATAAATTTTTCTGAACGCCTTAGTAACCTCTGAACTTTTCTTCGATCTTAATGAAACTGATGCTTTGAATCGGCTAGAAATATCCACTATGTTGAGAACTGTTATCCATTCTTTACCTTTGTAATAATCATGAGTAAGAAAAAGTATATCAGCCATGTGTACACAATTTGGCTTACTAATTTTCCCATAACTCACTCTGGAAATGCGTTTCGGAGGTGAGACAAATTTCTGCCACTCATTTTGATTTATGAGCCATTTTTTAATCGCAGAAAGCTTAAACTTATACCCCTTTTTCTGACATGCATCTCTTAACGCTTTTGCATTGGAGAAAAAACTAGTAGGTTGATAAAAAAATTTTCATAATATTATATTCCGATCAAGTTCTTCAGCTCTTGATGAATCTACTAAAATTTGTGGTTCTTCCATTTATATTTAGAAATATGCAGGTGAGTAAGTTTATATAGATGTATTTATCTTTATTCTATGAAGGATGTAATCGGCATATATATATATTGCATTTTGATGGATAATCTTGTTGCGACCATTAGAAAATTACGCATACAGATTCAAAAAAATGAAGATTATATTATTTATCTGGAAAAAGAAATTACTACGAGAGACGATGAGATCGATATTTTCTGAATACAAGTAAATGATCTCAAAATAAGACTCCGGAAAGCAGAGGCAGATGCTCAGTCCAATGATAAAAATATATCTGTTCTCGAACTCCAATTATCTGAAATGAGTAACGAATTATTATCCCTTTAACATAGAATCCAAAAACTTCGAGAAACAATAACATTGGATATGATTTACCTACCAGCCACAAATACACCGGTTTTCAATTTAATAACAGATATGAAAGCGAATATTAGAATTTTAGTTGATTTAGCTAGAGGGGATAATACTCTTTTAATAGATGAAATCAATAATCTCCAGACTCAAACTGAATTAAAATTAACGCAAATTCAAAATGGGTGTTATACTTTTGAAAATGAGGTAACCCAATTAAGGCAAGAAAATATAAATTTTAGGAATATAAATCGCAATCAGCAGAAATTAACAAATGAACTGGGCACATTAAACGAAACTCTCAAAGAGCAAATAGATGGATTATCTGAAAAAAATGAGACTATACAAACTGAATTAGATGAAAAAACCAGATTATATGNGATCGATATTTTCTGAATACAAGTAAATGATCTCAAAATAAGACTCCGGAAAGCAGAGGCAGATGCTCAGTCCAATGATAAAAATATATCTGTTCTCGAACTCCAATTATCTGAAATGAGTAACGAATTATTATCCCTTTAACATAGAATCCAAAAACTTCGAGAAACAATAACATTGGATATGATTTACCTACCAGCCACAAATACACCGGTTTTCAATTTAATAACAGATATGAAAGCGAATATTAGAATTTTAGTTGATTTAGCTAGAGGGGATAATACTCTTTTAATAGATGAAATCAATAATCTCCAGACTCAAACTGAATTAAAATTAACGCAAATTCAAAATGGGTGTTATACTTTTGAAAATGAGGTAACCCAATTAAGGCAAGAAAATATAAATTTTAGGAATATAAATCGCAATCAGCAGAAATTAACAAATGAACTGGGCACATTAAACGAAACTCTCAAAGAGCAAATAGATGGATTATCTGAAAAAAATGAGACTATACAAACTGAATTAGATGAAAAAACCAGATTATATGGGCAAGCTCAAGACCGGTTGGACGAAAGTCGAGATGAATGCTATCAAATAAGAGAATCCTTGGAAGGTGCTATACCTGCCGCCCAAATTCAAAATCCAAATGCTGAAATCCCAAATGCCGAAATCCCAAATCCCAAATCCCAAATTATAATTAGTATTTTTTGTCGAAATCCCAAATCTCAAATCCCAAATACTAGTAATTTGTGCATTTTGGCGTCCCAAATCTCAAATTATTTGGGATTTGGGCAACACGTATAGAAGGTGCACATGAAGATATTGCAGAAAGTGAATTTGCATATGATGAGTTAAAATGAAAATTGCGTATCTTAGAATTAATACATATAGCATGGCGATCTCGTAATTTAAGGCAGGCTCAAATTTTAAATATAGAATTTAATACAGCAAGGAATGCTTGGAAGAATCAAAGAGATAGAAATCAAAATATTATTCGAGAATTACGAAATTGCTGGAATCAATTGCAACAGTGTCAAGCTGATAAAGGATTATTAGAATATAATCGAGATCGGCTCTTTGATAGATATTACAATAAATTCAAGGACAGAAAGACAAGTCATATTAAGTAAAAAAATCGTACTCGAAATTTTGAGCAATTAATTAATAATTTGAATCAGCAAATATTTGTATTACAGAATATTTTACCTATAAATAATAACAAACATACAGGTATGGCAGGATACCAACTACCCAAATTTTGTGGAACAACAGGTGAAGATCCAGAAGAATTTATTAGAGATTTTCGTCGATGGTGTGAATGTGCTAATTATGATCTAGGTGTTGGACATGTTATGTGAATTAGAATTCATGGAATTTTTGAAAATTGTCTTGAGGACTACGCAAAAGATTGGTATAAAACTAATATCAAAAATAAAAATTGGGAATTACAAAATCTTAGTGCTACTTTTGGCGCACACGCAAATCTTCATACTATTAATGGATTAAATAACAATGCAATACGCGCCATTGCTATTGATAGGTTTAGAAGAAGAGCTTGTACCATTTGAGATACTGCTCCTGCTGATAATAACCCACCCGCTAGACTGTTAGTTCCAGCTCACACAGTATGGGATGAAGACTGGTTAACTTCGGGTGAACGATCAACTGATTTAGCTCCCAATACTCCAAATGCTATTAATAATCGCAATATTATAGTTCCTGATATTTTTATTGATCAGATAATAGATTTTTTCAAACGTGAATTTCTCACTATTACTGCTCAAAATTCAGAAGTACTATTTCAAACTTTAGTTCAAGGATCTGAACCAGTTAATCGTTTCTATGCGAAATTAAAAAGATTAGTTAGGCTTGCATATCCAACATTACCAGATACAAACCAAGAAGTAATGGTTAGACAACAATTCTTTAAGGGAATTTCAAATGATAATAAAGTGGAATTAACTTGCATTGGTCTTGAAAATCCACTCTCTATTCTGTTGCCGAAATTAGAAGAAATTGAAAGGGGAAGGCTGAATTGATGTTAGGTGGGTACAGCCCCGAATCTCATCCTGTCACTTCCCGATCACAATCTAAAGCTAGCACAAAAGACCCTTATATAACAAGTAATACAGATATGAATAAAGATGAAATGAAAAGCTTTATAAAATCTGTAATAGCATCTTCGCAATCTCAACCTGTTTCTTCACAATCAGTTTCTCAATTGCAAGATAGTAAGTTGGTACGACCCAGTCAAATGGAACCAAATAAAATATATCGTGACCCAAACCTACGCTTAAATGATCAAGAATGGATGCGAATGGCTGATACTTTAGACCGTCTTAGTGGCACAGCCAAAGATACATCTTACTTACAAACTATTATGGATACAATTAGCAAAGGAGTAATCGATAAAATTTCACCTCTATTATCAAAGAAAACTGAAGTCGACTCTGATGAAAAACTGGCTAATCTTACACAAAAGCAATTAAATTTGCATATAGCTAAAGCCATTAAAAAAAATAGGAAAAAATCATCCCAACACAAGTGTTCAGGATGTCACAGAATTGGACACCATTCAAATTCTCCCAAATGTTCGAAAAATAAAAAGAAAAGTAAATCCAAGAAAAAAGGTACAGTCAATATTGCTACTATAAATTCAAGTTCTGAATCGAGTTCAGATACTAACTCCTTCAGCAATTCATCCGATACTGACTCTGGGACGGAATCTGATTCTGAGAATGACTTTACTGAGACTGAAATCGCGAAAATGATCAATACTGTCAGAGTAAAAAAAAAGTAAAGCAAAAGAGAAATGAGTTAAAAATTTGAAATTCTGATTCTTCCAAAAAATCGGCATCTAAGAAAAAGTCTAAAGTTCGCAAAATAAAACAGAAGAATACTTCCACTTCTGGTAAGTCTTAAAATAAACCAACTCACCTTGAACAAGATATTTGACGAATTTTATTGGACATGCTTGAAAAGGTCTTACTTCCACATCAGTTAGAGAAACTTAGATCTAAAGATAAGTGCTTAACTATTCCAGATTTTATAAACCATTGAGAACCGGCTTCAGAAATACCTGAATCAGATGGAGAGGATGATATTATAGACGATCCTATGGAAATTGATTTTGTCCGAAGAAAAGAGCCAGCTACAGATGTCGCAACTGCAAAGTGTAAAATCAAACGTTTAATTATTCCTGGCGCTGGGCTCGATTCTTGTGCTAATTTTCCAATTATGAGTGAGGATATTGCTAAACGTGCCAAGTTAGTAATTGATACAAAGGAAAAACATGATCTCAACGGAATTGCTACCACCCCTACTGAATCTATCGGAATCGTTCGTAATGTTCCTGTGACTTTTGCTCCGGGTTGTACCACATCAGTAAATTTTTTTAAACGTAAGCCTTCGAAGTCCTTCACTCCGATAACCTTCGAATACCTCCAACATAAACGTAATATTTACGAAGGTTATTGGTACCGAAAACCTTCATTTTTATTAATAAAACGTAATACTCCGGAGGTTATTGATATCGATAACCTTCAATAACTTTCACTTTATCATAATAAACGTAATATTTGCGAAGGTTATTGGTCCGATAACCTTCAATAACCTTTGAAAACGAAATTATTACAATAACCTCCGACATAAAAAATTTCCTAATGCATATATTCTGATTTTGCAGTCATTAAGTATCGCAAACCAATGTTAATTTTACCTAATACATTACTTGATAAATATGATTATGATTTACTTGCATCAAAGCGTGAGTTGAAACTTATATGTAATGGTAAGGAACATTTTATTCCAGTTAATATGCATCCAGNGGAGAGGATGATATTATAGACGATCCTATGGAAATTGATTTTGTCCGAAGAAAAGAGCCAGCTACAGATGTCGCAACTGCAAAGTGTAAAATCAAACGTTTAATTATTCCTGGCGCTGGGCTCGATTCTTGTGCTAATTTTCCAATTATGAGTGAGGATATTGCTAAACGTGCCAAGTTAGTAATTGATACAAAGGAAAAACATGATCTCAACGGAATTGCTACCACCCCTACTGAATCTATCGGAATCGTTCGTAATGTTCCTGTGACTTTTGCTCCGGGTTGTACCACATCAGTAAATTTTTTTAAACGTAAGCCTTCGAAGTCCTTCACTCCGATAACCTTCGAATACCTCCAACATAAACGTAATATTTACGAAGGTTATTGGTACCGAAAACCTTCATTTTTATTAATAAAACGTAATACTCCGGAGGTTATTGATATCGATAACCTTCAATAACTTTCACTTTATCATAATAAACGTAATATTTGCGAAGGTTATTGGTCCGATAACCTTCAATAACCTTTGAAAACGAAATTATTACAATAACCTCCGACATAAAAAATTTCCTAATGCATATATTCTGATTTTGCAGTCATTAAGTATCGCAAACCAATGTTAATTTTACCTAATACATTACTTGATAAATATGATTATGATTTACTTGCATCAAAGCGTGAGTTGAAACTTATATGTAATGGTAAGGAACATTTTATTCCAGTTAATATGCATCCAGTCAAAAATAAGCTCGAAATAAATTGCGCAACTGTAAATCAGGATGATAAGTCTGTGGTTATGTCAGTCCCACTGGTATCCGATCAAATTTCTCAAGAGTCAAATTCTGATAATCTGGTTTTAAAAAAAAACGCATGAACTGTGAAGAGTTAGAAAAATCGCTACATACTGCTCTCAAGTCTAAGGCTGAAATAAATGATCTTTGTGAAAAGTTGCAAATACGTTATGAAAAGCTACTTGAATATATCTCTGGAAGAAATTATAATAACAATAAACAAAAGATAGATTAAGTAGCTAATAGGCAAGTCATATTTGCTTTATTTTTCTCATCTCTTCTAGCTTCTTTTTCATATAATGCATCCAGATCCTCATTATTTATTTTTTCTGTCTCACTAAGTGTGGATGCTACCATATTAGATATTGGATTGGATATGCGAATAGATTTTGTTCTAGGTTTGGAATTAGATTTGAAACTTCTCTTTTTTATTTCTTTGTTAGGGAAGGTAGTGGATTCCAGATGTAAAACCTTGCTTTCGATTTGATTAGATTTTTCAAGTAAGATTGTTGGTATAGGTAATATTTCAGAGGAAATGGTACTTTGTATTATTTGCTGCTTACGCTCACGATTTTCTATATAATCTAAGACGCAATAGTGATTTATGCGATATTTTTTTGCCATTACATTTATGGCATTAGAGACTCTACCCATGGACCCTTTAATCTCTCGAATTGCCTCATTTGATAAGTATCTGGCATTAGCACTATAATATTCTTTATGGATACGACCCATATTTTGATAATATATTATTTTTAAAAAATGGAGAAATGTTTTGAAATGTTCCAAAATATTTGATCACACTTATAGTAGGTATATAATGAAAAATGTACAATTATCTCAAAATTTTTCAAAACGTTTTGAAATATTTCATCATATTTAAAGATATATGTACATATATAAAAATAAAAATTCCAGAATATTCATACATGTTTATATTTATTAACTAGATTTTTTTTAGTGCTCTGTACTAGTTTGCTAATATGGAAGTTCATTATATAAAGCATATATTTTCTCAATTTCCTTATTCCAAAAGTCATTAGAATTCCGATGAGATAATATACTTAAAATTACTACCTGTTGCTTGTGTTTTCGATTCTTCATATATTCCTTAACACGAGAAGGGGATATCTGATACTTTCTTGCCATGGCATAAATAATATTAGGACCTTTACCTGTTGTTAACATAGTTTTTATCTTTATTATTAATATTATAGTTATATTTTCTTATCTGTATTTTCTTATTATTATATTTTATATCTTATCTTTATTATAGTTATTATTATTATTGTAAATCAATTTAGTTATGTATTGCGAATTATCAGTTGTTATCTAAATTAGTATATCTAGATTAATAATTTATTGTCGATCAGTAACGCGATGGCATAAGTGATGACAAGAGCCATGACATAGATGGTGGCATGCATGATAACACGCATGATGGCATACTTGATGACATACGCGACGATATAGATGATGGCAAGAATTATTAATTATAAATAAGCTGAGTTATACGTGTTGCCCAAATCCCAAATAATTTGGGATTTGGGACGCCAAAATGCACAAATTACTAGTATTTGGGATTTGGGATTTGGGATTTCGGCATTTGGGATTTCGGCATTTGGATTTTGAATTTGGGCGGCAGGTATAAGCTGAGTTTTCCTTTAATCTCAGTCTTCAGTTAGATACAAATCAATATAAGTTCCAATACACTTTAGTATAAACCTATAAAATGTATTTAGCTCGTAGTGAGTAATAAATTGATAATAAAGTCTTGGTGACATTGAATATTATAATTTATATACTTTGATCCTATTATTCTTGGTGAATAATAATCTTTTCATTTGTTGAAAACCCCGTAATTAAAGAATTAGTTTTTTTATTAATTGTCTTTGTGACGATAGAGATTTGTTCTCTATAAACCCCTTTAAAACCTCACTCTTGCCTCTTTTGAATAAAACCACATACTTAAATCCTTCATAGTTGTATTTATTTACAAACTCTNATTTGGGATTTGGGATTTGGGATTTCGGCAAAAAATACTAATTGTAATTTGGGATTTGGGATTTGGGATTTCGGCAAAAAATACTAATTGTAATTTGGGATTTGGGATTTGGGATTTCGGCATTTGGGATTTCGGCATTTGGATTTTGAATTTGGGCGGCAGGTATAAGCTGAGTTTTCCTTTAATCTCAGTCTTCAGTTAGATACAAATCAATATAAGTTCCAATACACTTTAGTATAAACCTATAAAATGTATTTAGCTCGTAGTGAGTAATAAATTGATAATAAAGTCTTGGTGACATTGAATATTATAATTTATATACTTTGATCCTATTATTCTTGGTGAATAATAATCTTTTCATTTGTTGAAAACCCCGTAATTAAAGAATTAGTTTTTTTATTAATTGTCTTTGTGACGATAGAGATTTGTTCTCTATAAACCCCTTTAAAACCTCACTCTTGCCTCTTTTGAATAAAACCACATACTTAAATCCTTCATAGTTGTATTTATTTACAAACTCTTCAACTATAGCACATTACATACATCAGGAAACTTTTCAGGGCGTAAATTTACAGAAAATTTACGGGACCTACAGAAATTTACACCTAAAAAAATTAATTTTTTTGACTTTGATCACTATTTATAAAACATGGAGCGATTTTTTACTAAAATATTTCTATAACAGATCGAAAGATCTGGTTCTTAGCTACAAGATGATATGTGTTTCATTTCTGTAACATCAATATTCGCGAAGATATTCAAGTTTAAAGTTTCACATCTGTGAAAAAATTTCCGCGTAAATTTTCCGAAAATTTTCGTAATTCTGCCGGAAATTTCTATGACGTCACGTGAATTTCCGGCAGAATTACGGAAATTTTCGAAAAATTTACGCGGAAATTTTTTCACAAATGTGAAACTTTAAACGTGAATATCTTCGCGAATATTAATGTTACAGAAATAAAACACATATCATCTTGTAGCTAAGAACCAGATCTTTCGATCTGTTATAGAAATATTTTAGTAAAAAATCGCTCCATGTTTTATAAATAGTGATCAAAGTCAAAAAAATTAATTTTTTTAGGTGTAAATTTCTGTAGGTCCCGTAAATTTTCTGTAAATTTACGCCCTGAAAAGTTTCCTGATGTATGTAATGTGCTATAGTTGAAGAGTTTGTAAATAAATACAACTATGAAGGATTTAAGTATGTGGTTTTATTCAAAAGAGGCAAGAGTGAGGTTTTAAAGGGGTTTATAGAGAACAAATCTCTATCGTCACAAAGACAATTAATAAAAAAACTAATTCTTTAATTACGGGGTTTTCAACAAATGAAAAGATTATTATTCACCAAGAATAATAGGATCAAAGTATATAAATTATAATATTCAATGTCACCAAGACTTTATTATCAATTTATTACTCACTACGAGCTAAATACATTTTATAGGTTTATACTAAAGTGTATTGGAACTTATATTGATTTGTATCTAACTGAAGACTGAGATTAAAGGAAAACTCAGCTTATACCTGCCGCCCAAATTCAAAATCCAAATGCCGAAATCCCAAATGCCGAAATCCCAAATCCCAAATCCCAAATTACAATTAGTATTTTTTGCCGAAATCCCAAATCCCAAATCCCAAATACTAGTAATTTGTGCATTTTGGCGTCCCAAATCCCAAATTATTTGGGATTTGGGCAACACGTATAACTCAGCTTATTTATAATTAATAATTCTTGCCATCATCTATATCGTCGCGTATGTCATCAAGTATGCCATCATGCGTGTTATCATGCATGCCACCATCTATGTCATGGCTCTTGTCATCACTTATGCCATCGCGTTACTGATCGACAATAAATTATTAATCTAGAT
>PQFF01000511.1:153414-194045 GCA_003547095.1 Diversispora epigaea | reverse complement strand
GGTCGAATTGAAGCTTCCGCATTTTTCCACCAATTTCCGGAATATTGTTCACTATATAACATTTCTCCATCGGACTATTTATTAATAATATATAAAATAAATAAATAAATAAATAAATAAAGAATGCTTCATATATATTGTAATATATATATAATAATTATCTGCAAAAATTGATATTTATATATAAAATTTTTGATTATATCAGGGTTTGATAATAGACTCTCGATACAACTTTTAATAGGACGGTAATATACGAAATATTCTTTATTTTTATAATCTAGTATACAATGTTTTGAATATGGTAATTTTTGTACATTCATTATGTCCATAAGTTTTCGACCAGCCTCGATATTTTTAGGAAGAGGCGAAGTAGATAAATTAGAATGTTTGTCAAAAAATTTTATAATTGCGTTTCCGGTTTTATTATTTAAATTATGCTTTATAAAAAGTTCCATTAAGTCAGCATATGCCTCGTTTGGAAATTCCATGACATTTTCTTCTCTTTCAGGCGAAACTTGTTCAAAATTATCATAATCTTCTATATTTGACTCTTCAAATCGATCAGGTGAAACTTGTTCAAAAGAATAATAATCTTCCATATTTGACTCTTCAAATCGATCAGATTGATCGAAATTGCTTTGAGAAGTTTGATTTATGTCGTAATTTTTCGAAAAATTACTTACAACATCAGTATTTTCTAAGACATCTTCATATTCATGAGACGCAGGTGGCATATTTTAATCTTCGTACTCTTCGTTTTCATTAGTTATAGATGGCAAACTTTCTTCCCAACCAGTTTGCATTTCTTCAAATCGATTAATTCGATTAAAATCTTTGTCATCAAGCGACGTATCATTTATGTCATAATGAGTTCTATTAACATGTTGGGCATATGCTTGTCGGGATAAAAAATAACGATCACAGTATAGGCATTTGAAATCTTTGGGCATTTTTATAAAATTATATTTGAAATACTTCGAAATTTTAAATTTAATTATTTTGAAGATACTTTACAAAATATTATCATTTCTTTTATACTTTTCAAATTCTTATGTTTTTTTTTAGCAATCAAGAAATTTTTCTTTACAACTATACTTTCGCGTCAAGAAAAATATTCATTACCTTCATTTATTTTCTATAATAGAAACTGGGGCAATGTAAAGAATGTAACTAACTAAATATAGTATATATTCGAATATATTTATCATTTTCAAGTTATAATTTGGTAATATTTATTTTTATTCATTCTCCTTACATATCCAAACCTGCTATGCTTTATACTCCTTCAAAATAAATTTTTAAATAATTTTTCATCTTCAAAACGAATTTTTATATAATTTTTCACTTTCCTACCTTTTTTTAAATAATTTTTTTTTTACAACTAAGGTACGTAGTATAACAAAAATAACAAAAATGTAAAATAATTGAATTAAACCTTTGACCTTTTATTTAAAAGGGATGAGCAATTTAAATGCTCTTTTTTCTACAAATTCGAAAGCCTCCAGAAGTAGAGCCTCCGCAAATAGAGTCTCCACATCCACAAGTAGAGCCTCTGCAAGTACAGCCATTCCCCTCCGCTTAATTTCACAGTCTTCTGGTTCCTCTATACAATCCTTCGAAAGTGATGACTCAATTACACCATTATCTTCTGTATCTAATGTGCGAGCAAGAAGTGACGACGGTATAATTTTACTAATATTCGTATTTATTCGACAAAACTTAAATTGAAAAGCTATCTATTTTATTAGTTCTATTATTACGTCGAATTCTGACGAAAATTGAACTTTTTCAAAAAATAAATGAAGACAACCAAAAGAACTTATGTAAATTGGGAGAAGATATGAAATCAATAAAAGAAAAAATATCTGTGCTTTCATTTAATAAAGAATTCCTGGATGTAATAAAGTTAAATTCATAAAATATTTGTAGTTATAATTTAAAAGAGCAGTCTTTGAATTGCAATATTATATATTTCAGTAGTAATTTTTAATAAAATATTCAAAATTTATTTATTATACAGGTTATTATTAAAAAATCCTCAGAAGAACTTATAGAACATAGTATATATCCAATTCCCGGTGATTATAACGAAATGGCCGAAGAAGTTTTAAGGAAAACAAATAATGACTTTTTTTTGAGTTTGAGTGATCAGTGGGATGGTTATTTTGAAAAAAAAATGAAAAAAGCCGCAAGTATCATTCTATAATTGTTTATAATTATAAATATTATTAAATATTAAATAGTTATTAAAATTTACAAATTGGCGAAAAGATACGAAATTTACGCAGCAATTTAAGTACAAAAGTAAAAGCATCTATTTTTAAAATCTTCGATAAATTACCACCTATTAACAGCAATGCGACAGCAGCCGAAATTACTGTATGGAAGAGAAGTCCTATAGTACTAGAATGTTACAAGAAATTGTTTACAGAAATCGAAAACATTTCTGAAAAATATATCGTACGTATTATAAAAAATGTATGGCTCAAAAAAGAATTCATTCCAGATTCTCACACTGCCTGGTGTGTGTCGATTGCTGAAATCTTTCTAAATCCCAATAATGAATATATCCAAATCACTGAAGATGTTGTTCAGCCTTTTGTCGAAAAAAATTTAGTGAGTAATTGAAATAATTAATATTGTTAAATAAAATTCAAAAACTAACGAAAACATATAAAAAAATATAAAAATATAAAAATATAGAAAAAAATTGAAAATAAGATTGGATTTAATAATGACTCTGACTCAGAAGAAATTGCTGAAACTTTTGAAAGAAAACGAAAAAATCAAATGAATGATGATACAGAACTTCCGACTCTTGGAGAAACGCAAGCAAGATTAGAAAAAGTAATAAATAAAAAAAAGATGAAACAAACCGTAACCCTTCGAAAATCCCAAAAAAAAGATGACAACGGTGATGACGATGATAATTATAATAATAATAATAATAATAATGATTATAATAATGATGATTATAATAATAATAATAATGATTATAATGATTATAATAATAATAATGTTAATAATGAAGATGATTTTCAAATAATTGAAGACGATAGACGATTTACAAATAATTGAAAAAAAATAATGTAAATAAAAATAAATATTAATAAAATAATGCGTAAATTTGCAAAACAAAATGAAAAATAAATTAATTAGCATGTTTTCATCCAACTATATCCCATGAATTTATTCGAATAATATTCGAATAAATTCGCATAAATTCGCGAATATATTCGCATATATTCGAATTGAAACTATCCAGATATATCCGGATAAAAATATCCGGATATATTTGAGAATCGAATAAATTCGAATATATGCGAATATATTCGCATAAATTTGCGAATTTATCCGGATTTTTTTTAAATTGAAAAATATCCGGATATTTTCGACTCCAACAATTTCCTGATGTTGNATACAGAACTTCCGACTCTTGGAGAAACGCAAGCAAGATTAGAAAAAGTAATAAATAAAAAAAAGATGAAACAAACCGTAACCCTTCGAAAATCCCAAAAAAAAGATGACAACGGTGATGACGATGATAATTATAATAATAATAATAATAATAATGATTATAATAATGATGATTATAATAATAATAATAATGATTATAATGATTATAATAATAATAATGTTAATAATGAAGATGATTTTCAAATAATTGAAGACGATAGACGATTTACAAATAATTGAAAAAAAATAATGTAAATAAAAATAAATATTAATAAAATAATGCGTAAATTTGCAAAACAAAATGAAAAATAAATTAATTAGCATGTTTTCATCCAACTATATCCCATGAATTTATTCGAATAATATTCGAATAAATTCGCATAAATTCGCGAATATATTCGCATATATTCGAATTGAAACTATCCAGATATATCCGGATAAAAATATCCGGATATATTTGAGAATCGAATAAATTCGAATATATGCGAATATATTCGCATAAATTTGCGAATTTATCCGGATTTTTTTTAAATTGAAAAATATCCGGATATTTTCGACTCCAACAATTTCCTGATGTTGTATTTGGATGAATTTATATAATATAAAAAAATTATCTGGATAAATTCACGGATATGTACGAATATATTTACATAAATTCGAAAAATTATCTGGATAAATTCGCATAACATGCGAATATATTTGCACAAATTCGAATAAATCCGAATGACTATCCGAATAAATTCGCATAACATGCGAATATATACGAATATATTTGCATAAATTCGAATTTATTCGAATGATTATCCGGATAAATTCGCATAACATGCGAATATATGCGAATAAATTCAAATGATTATCCGGATAAATTCGAATATATTTGCATAAATTCGAATAAATTCAAATAATTATCCGGATAAATTCGCATAACATGCGAATATACGCGAATATATGCATTTTTTTAATACGGATAAATGCGCGGGTGGTCGAATATATCCGGATATAATGTAGTTCAAATATATCCGGATATTTTCGCCTTCAAAAATTTCCTGATGAATCACTAGTAAAAATCAAAATTTGCCTTGACTCAACTCCAATTTTTTTCAATTTTAATTGCGTCTGACTCAATTCAATAGTTTTGACGACATGTATAATCTATAATAACTACAATATATCAGTTTCCTCGTGGGGTAACTGGTAATGGTCCTACGATATCAATTTCAATTTGTTCAAAAGGTTGTCTAACAAGTATAGTATGTAAAGGTTCTGTCCTTTTGGTCTTCCAAACCTCTGGCAAAAGTCACAACTTTGAACATACTCTTTAATGTCATCGAACATTTGATTTCAATAATATTTATCCTTAACACGATTATAAGTGGTTTTTATGTCTAAATGTCCTGATGTGGGGTGATTATGCATCATGTATAACAGAGGTTCCATTTTATGTCTCCCTATTACTTTGATGAATTGCTAGTTATTTTTCTATGGTTTCTTAAATAACTGTCCATTATATAACTGAAAATGTTTCACTTTATTCAAAAATTGTTTGTGTTCGCAAGGTGATTGAGGTTCAGAAAATATTTGATTATTTAAATAATTATAAAACTGTTGGTATAGGGTTAAATCCATATTGGTTTGGTTACTTTAATAAATTCTAATAAATGTTTTTGTCAAGACACTGACAACTTGGTCCGAATTGTAATTTTACGTTGGATTTGTTTCTCTTATAATTATTTGTTCAATTAAAGACGGGATAACGCATTAGTGTTGGTATTTTCTTTTCCTGGTTTTTGCTGTACTTCAAAATTATATGGTTGTAAGTGTAATATCCATCTCATTAATCTTCCTTTCGGTACACTTGAATATAACCATTTTAATGCAAAATGGTCAGTTATTAAAACAAAATGTTTAAATCCCAAATAGGAATAGAAATGTTCAACTGCTCAAATAACAGCTAAACATTCAAGTTCAGTTGCACCATACTGCTTTTGCGCTCCCACAAGACTTTTACTAGTATAAGTAATAACTTTTTCGTGTCCTTCATCATTGCGTTAACTTAGGACAGTTCCTAATCCTTGTGCAGAACCATCGGTAGTTAAATAGAAGGTTCGGGTAAAATTAGGGTAGGATAAAATTGGTTCGGTAATTAGCTTTCCTTTTAAAGCACTAAAAGATTATTGACATTTCTTAGTCCATTCTAATTCGGAATCTTTTCGCAACAATTTATTAAGTGGTTGGGCAATTGTTAAAAAGTTCTTAATAAATTTTCTATAGTAGAATACCAATTCTAAGAAACTACAGATTTTAGTTCTAGTGGTTGGTATTGGAAAGTTTTTAACTTTTTCAATTTTTGTGGGGTCAGCTATAATTTCATCTCCACTAACTATATATCCCAAAAATTTTAATTTAGGTTGTAAAAAGTGACATTTGTCAGGTCCTAATTTTAATCTGGCGACTTATAGTCATTGAAACACTTTTCCCAATTTATTTAAGTGTTCGTTGAAAGTCTTCAAATAAATATTAATGTCATCAAGATAAACAATAACTCCTTGATATAACATATCATTTAAGACATGATCCATGAGGCGTTGGAAGGTAGCTGGGACATTGGTAAGTCCAAATGACATCACAGTGAACTTATAAGTTTCCTGTTTTGTAATAAATGTAGTCTTATCCTGATCTTTTGGATCCATTTCCACTTGTCAATATCCATTAGCAAAATCAAGAGTAGTAAACCATTTTGCATCTCGAAGTGTATCTAACATATCTTCAATATGGAAAATTGGATAGGCATCTTTTTGTATTTCGGTATTTAACTTTCGGTAGTCAACACAAAATCTTAATTTGCCATTTTTCTTTTGAACAAGGAGAACAGGAAAGGTTCAAGGGCTTTTAGACCTTTTTATTAAACTCTTGTCCAACATTCAGTCGAGTTTTTCTTTAATAAATTGGTTTTCATCGGGGTGTGTTCGGTAGAAGCATTGTTTAATTGGTTTTGCTTCTTCTATATCGATTTGATATTTAATGATATTCGTTCGTCTCAACGAACTAACATCATTAGCGAATAAATCTTTATTTTGCTTCATTAATTTATCAAATTTTTGTTGTTGGTTGTTATTCAATTGGCCAATATCCAATTCATTTTTATTTAACTTTTCACTCAAGAATACAGGTACAGTATCCTCATCATTTTCGTCATCATCATCTTCAATCGTTGTATTTTTGAAAATGATTTCTTCATTGTTTTTTTCAAATTCTTAGTGTCAGTATCACTTTCATTAGCATTTTCTTCGTCAGTAATTTCAGTAAGTTTGGAAAACTCTTCTTTAGTTTCCTTTGAACAGTTGACAGGAACAGTAAGAGTTTTTCCCCGCCATTTGAAAGTTAATTCTTGTTCATTTCAATTATATGAAGCATTAACTTTCATTAGCCAATTGTTTTTTAATAACAAGGAATAGGTAGCGACATCGATTATTTCCACATTGATAGGAATAGTTTGACCTTGTATAGTAATTGGTAAATCACGAATAACTTCTAAAGGTTGAGTTTTTTTTCTAGTGGCAGATAAGATAATGCTTTTAGAAGCTTCCTCAATTTCATAACTTAATTGTTCCATTGCATCATGAGTAATAATATTAATGGTTGCGTCACTGTCAACAATAATTGGCATGGTGTAGGTTTTTACTGTGACATTACATTTTAAGGCGGTAGTTTTCAAGGAATATTCCTGGTCTGCTAATTTAATTTCCTTTTCCTTAGGTTTTCGAAGAACTTCAAAGAAACTTTTTCTGATAGATAGGACTTCTAAAGTATTGACCCAAAATAAATCAGCAGGTTGGTTTTGTAGCTGTTCTACAATATTAAAATTCTTTTTTCTGAAGAGAGGTGGTCGAGTTGCGTTCTCCTTTTTCTTTTCTTTATTCCCTTTCACCATTTTAATTACTTCCTTTTTCTTGAACTTTTTCCTTGGACTTTTTCCTTGGAGTGATTTCAGTTTTAACAACTTTAGATATTGGTACATCGTAGTCTTAAAAAGTTCAAAGGTATTCAAGCTTGGTTTCAGCTCAGGAATATTAGTTTCATGAGGTTGTTTAATGGGTATATCCTCGTCACTACTGTCATCTCTTTCTCGTTTTTCCAGATAAGCATCATAAGCATCGAGAAGGTATTGTAAAAGTTTATTTTCCTCCTTTTTACTTTCCTCTTCAACTTCTATTAATTTAGCATGTACAGAGTTGTCTGAATTATTCTTTCGATCGGGACAGTCTCAAGAGATATGTCCTTCCTTTCCACATTTGAAACAAGTATGAGTTTCTCGATTGTTATTTCGGTTGTTTCGATTATTCCAATTGTTTTGGGAAGAATTGTTACGATTATTTCCTCGGTTATGGTAATTAGGTTGTTGGTTGACTTGCGTAGTTAGTTTTTCCATTTTTTGAATTAAATTCAATTGCATCTTTTCAAATTTCTTTATCAAATCGTCGAGATTGTGAACAGGATTAAAAGTTACTTTAGCTTCCTTCTTTTTCTTTTTGAGTACTGTTTTCTTTGGTTTCCTTTCCTCTTCTTCCTCTTCATCTTCTTTGTCTGAACTTTCAATAACTTTCTTTTTACCTTTTCATTTACGAGGTTCTATTTTATTTACCATATTCAATCTTTCCTTGTAAGCTTGTGCTTTTTCTAAGGCAGCAGCTAAGATAGCTGGAGCTTGCATGATTACCAATGGTGCGATGTGAAGTAACAATTCTTTTATGAAGAATCGTTTATGTTGGTCAACATGAATATCCACACGTTTCACCAATTGTTTAAACCTTGCGTAATAGGCATCAATAGTTTCTCTTTGTCGTTGACGATTGTTTTTTAATTCATGCAACCATTTATTTCTCCATCGGGTATTACAATATTTTTCTACAAATCTGACTCTCCAAGTGACCCAGTCAGCTATAGTATCTGCATCTATTTTCTCATACCATTCTTCAGTATCGTCTTCAAGGTAGGTAACATACTTACAAATCTTCTTCGCTTCGTCTCATTGTTGCGTGCCTTTTACGACAATGTTCTGAAGATTAAAGAATCTTTCCTAACAAAAACTATCCTACAAGTTAAGTAATATTGTGCTACTTCAGAAAATCCTCTTGATCAATCCACAGCAAATTACAAAGTTAGGTAAGAGAGGTAAAGGTGAGTGAGTTCTTTATTGTGACGGGGTCTTTTACACGCAAGTTAGTTTGTATTACTTGTGCAAAGCGTATATGTAAAAGGTTTAAACAACGATAAAATATATAAAGGTTTCAATAAAATGATAACTTTATTAAATAATAAATGCAGGATAATATATATATAAAGATTATACGTGTTGCCCAAATCCCAAATAACTTGGGATTTGGGACGCCAAAATGCACAAATTACTAGTATTTGGGATTTGGGATTTCGGCAAAAAATACTAATTATAATTTGGGATTTGGGATTTGGGATTTCGGCATTTGGGATTTCGGCATTTGGATTTTGAATTTGGGCGGCAGGTATAATAAAGATAATAAATAAAGATAAATAATATAAAGAAATTAAGAAATAAAATAGAATAAGAATTTAAAAGATTAAGAACTGAAAAAATTAAAAGACTTGTAAAAACTAAAGGAAAACTATCTAACTGAACTCTAACTTCGAACTTGTCTCGAACTCAATCAAAAAGGACCTGTATTTATATCTTCTCAGACACTTCCTGCATTACAGATAATTNTTTACGACAATGTTCTGAAGATTAAAGAATCTTTCCTAACAAAAACTATCCTACAAGTTAAGTAATATTGTGCTACTTCAGAAAATCCTCTTGATCAATCCACAGCAAATTACAAAGTTAGGTAAGAGAGGTAAAGGTGAGTGAGTTCTTTATTGTGACGGGGTCTTTTACACGCAAGTTAGTTTGTATTACTTGTGCAAAGCGTATATGTAAAAGGTTTAAACAACGATAAAATATATAAAGGTTTCAATAAAATGATAACTTTATTAAATAATAAATGCAGGATAATATATATATAAAGATTATACGTGTTGCCCAAATCCCAAATAACTTGGGATTTGGGACGCCAAAATGCACAAATTACTAGTATTTGGGATTTGGGATTTCGGCAAAAAATACTAATTATAATTTGGGATTTGGGATTTGGGATTTCGGCATTTGGGATTTCGGCATTTGGATTTTGAATTTGGGCGGCAGGTATAATAAAGATAATAAATAAAGATAAATAATATAAAGAAATTAAGAAATAAAATAGAATAAGAATTTAAAAGATTAAGAACTGAAAAAATTAAAAGACTTGTAAAAACTAAAGGAAAACTATCTAACTGAACTCTAACTTCGAACTTGTCTCGAACTCAATCAAAAAGGACCTGTATTTATATCTTCTCAGACACTTCCTGCATTACAGATAATTTTACCATTCCTTTCTTTAGATTGGTTCCTTTCTAAATAATACAATTTCCTTTATCTTTACAAGTATTTACCTGAGTATCTCCCTAGGTATCGTACCTGGGTATATATCTAAGTAAATTCATAATGATAATCTTTCAAATGTAGTACTTACTAATTTGTACTACTGATCTACTCTATTTATAAACTTAAGAATAATATATATAAGAATAAATATAGATAAATAATAATAAATATTAATAAATATTAATTTAAAGTGTCACACTATGCATTACTACAGGTGACTTTCTCAAAATAGATTATCCATTGAAGAGGGTCTTGGATTCCGTCCCTATAAAATGGATTGACTCGGAGGGATGTGTGATTATGTAAGTTGTCTTCTAAGTAATCAAGTATAGCGTTTGCCATTTCGTCTTCGGTATCACTACTGGTATTTATACATGTTCCCAAGATTTTTGAGGTATTTCGTCTTTTTGAGATTTATACAGAATCTATTCTATATATGGAAGTAAAAAAAGTACCCAGTTATATGTATCTTTAATCAAGAAATTTATCTGGGTGATCAAAAAATTTCAGGTTTTAAGTAAAATAATTTCGTCTTCTATGAAAAACTATTTCTACTTTTTTCCTCAAAATTGCAATTTCGGGGCCCCAAAATAATTTAGCGTGCAAGTATACTGGCATTACTATCAGAGGTAATATCCAAATTAACCTCTGCTAGTTGACGATTAAGAAGACTAAAATCTAATGGTTGATAAAAAGTTCGGAGATTTTGGAATTGGTTCCAATTGTTTGGAGAGGTGGCTACATATGAGGTGACTTGTTCTGGTGATCGCTTAGAAGATACTGTTTGTGAGAAACTTTGAGGAGTTTCGTTAGATCGGCATCTTTGTCAAGGAATAGTTCTAGCAGTTATAGATGACGAAGTTGTTAGTGAATTACTTGACTAATTTTGGGTAGGGTTTCTTATAGATAATCTAACAGTGATTGGGTTCTGACTTTCTCTTTGAACTTGTTGCTCAAATTGATGTTGTTGATATAGCTGTCTCGTTTGTTCTCTTTCTTCTGGAGTTAACTGTTGACCAGTTCGCCTTGTTGAGTTTCGAGGTGTCGACTCCAAAGTATCAACTTAAGAATTTCAATTATTCTTTGACTTAGATTTGGTCAGTATATTGAAGACAGTTCTTCTGTTATCAACAAGAATGTTATCACGAATTTATATGTAATGTTTAATTAAATCAAGATGATCCTTTACTCGATTAAGGTCTTTTAGGGTATAGGTTATTTTGTAGTTAGGATCCTTTTCTTCTCGGGATAGTTCTCTTTCAACAATTTCAGAGAGAGCTTCGTTCTTTTGTTTGATTGCTTCGTCTATACAATCGTTGCGTCTTTTGGCAATAACCATTAACAGTATAATTTCTTTTTGCGTTTCCACTAAAAGACACCAAATTGTTACCGACAGAGGTTTATTCTTCTTAATAAATACGTGGGATGAACAGGAACTCTTGAAATAATATTAAAGATATTATTCAAGGAAACTATTAGTCAAAATAGATACAATTACTATGAATAGGTAGATTCTAGAAGTTAAATAAACTACTGTTAATAAGTGTATTGATTAGCATTAACTACTAATATCACGAAACAGCATTCCAAATAATAAAGTAGGCGATTCAATACAAAAGGTTTGACTATTATTAATAATAATACTGATAATTTCAAGATAATAATAACCTTTATATGGTAATTGCAAATACAAAAGAAACTAATTTACAAATAAATTAGTTATAAAAGGTTTCCTAATTAAAGGATAGAATCCTAAACTAACAAAATAGAACTTGAACTTAAAACTCCCTATAAACTGACTGCCTTTACCTCAAGCCAAAATTCATCCTTTATATAATTAATTTTTGGGTCCTTTAGGTCCTTTAAGTCCTTTGGGTCCTTTGGGTCTTCGTAATACATGATCTACATATTAATTTACTACTATCTATGGTAAATTTATTACAGGACACAGTTACACTACACAACTAAATCAATTTATCTTTTGTATTACAGATAAGAATATAAATAATAAATAAATAAGTAAATAAATAAATACTAACTAATTATAAATATAATAATAATAAATTAATAATATAAGTTAATAATAATACTAAAAATATGTTTACTACAATATTACTACGGTAACAATGTCATATAAATTTCCAGCAGAATTACAGAAATTTTCAAAAAATTTATGTGGAAATTTTTTCACAGATGTGAAACTTTAAACGTGAATATCTTCGCGAATATTGATGTTACAGAAATGAAACATATATTATCTTGCAGCTAGGGATGGTAGGTGCTGTTGACCTATTTATACCTTCAAAGAAAATAGGGGAACGACAATTAAAGCAGGGAAAAACTATATATAAAAGATCACACAGCAGTTATATGTAATATGCTATAGTTGAAAGGTTTGTAAGTAAATACAATAATGAAGGATTTAGATATGTGGTTTTATTCGAAAGAGGCAAGGGTGAGGTTTTAAAGGGGTTATAGAGAACAAATCTCTATCGTCACAAAGACAATTAATAAAGAAACCAATTCTTTAACTACAGGGTTTTCAACTAATGAAAAGAGTTATTATTCACCAAGAATAATAAGATCAAAGTATATAAATTATAATATTTAATGTCACCAAGACTTTATTATCAATTTATTACTCACTACGAGCTAAATACATTTAATAGGTTTATACTAAAGTGTATTGGAACTTATATTGATTTGTATCTAACTGAAGACTGAGATTAAGGGAAAACTCAGCTTATTTATAACTGATAATTCTTGCCATCATCTATGTCGTCGCGTATGCCATCAAGTATGCCATCATGCATGCCACCCTCTATGCCATGGCTCTTGTCATCACTTATGCCATCGCGTTACTGATCGACAATAAATTATTAATCTAGATATACTAATTTAGGTAACAACTGATAATTCGTAATACATGACTAAATTGATTTACAATAATATAATAACTATAATAAAGATAAGATATAAGATATAATCATAATAAAATAATAAATATAAGAAATACAGATAAGAAAATATAACTAAAATATTAATAATAAAAAACTATGTTAACAGCGCAATACGAATTGAGCCAGGAATTTAGCCAGATTTAATTTAGCCAATTGAGCCCAGAATTTAGCCACGGCGCAATCAGGCGCAATGGCTAAATTCTGGCACAAAGGCTAAATAATGGCACAATTCTGATTGGCTGGTGCAATTATAAAA
The DNA here is from genome assembly GCA_003547095.1 of Diversispora epigaea. Taxonomy (NCBI): domain Eukaryota; kingdom Fungi; phylum Glomeromycota; class Glomeromycetes; order Diversisporales; family Diversisporaceae; genus Diversispora; species Diversispora epigaea. The sequence continues at coordinate 180,880 of PQFF01000511.1, read as the reverse complement.
TTTATTAAATAATTATTTTTAAATTTTTAAAAATAATTAATTTTAACTTTAATTTAAAATCAATTTTACGTAACTAGGAGCGATTTTTTACTATGATATTTCTATGACAGATCGAAAGATCTGGTTCTTAGCTACAAGATGATATATATTTCATTTTTGTAACATTAAAATTGACCAAATTATAGCTGTTTTAAAACAATATATTAAAATGTTAATATTGGTAAAATTAATTAATAATTTTATCTGATCAACCTTTTGTCACGTGACCAAAATTGCGCCTGAATTTAGCCAGAAAAAAATTAATTAACCTTTGAGCCAGAATTTAGCCAGTGCAATTTAATTAGCCTTTGAGTCAGAATTTAGCCGGCGCAATTTAATTAGCCTTTGAGCCAAAATTTAGCCAGAATTTAGCTGGCGCAAAATTAATTAGCCAAAGGTGCAATTATTGAGCCAGCCTTCATATCAATTGAGCCTTCCACCCTTATTTGTAGCTAAGAACCAGATCTTTCGATCTGTCATAGGAATATCTTAATAAAAAATCACTTCTTGTCTTATAAATAGTAATCAAAAATTGATTTTTTTAAGCATAAATTTCTATAGGTCCTGTAAATTTTTGTAAATTTACATTCCGAAAAGTTTCCTGATGTACCTGATAAGTATAAAAAATATTTTTTCATATCTATCAGATACCCTATACATATTGTCAAAATTATTGAATTGAGTTAAACATAATTAAAATTGAGAAAAATTGAAATTGAGTTAAAGTAAATTTTGATTTTTACTAATGATTAAAATTGAAATTTTAAGAGTTGAGTCAAGACCAAATTAGTTTTGACAATATGCATAGAATACCTGATATATATACGATATTAGACATGAATATTACACTTATCTGGTATCTAATAGGTGTAGATTTTATAAATTTTCAATTAATGTATTTAAAAAATGAAATATATAAAAAATTATTTTTTTCTTTTAAAAAATATTATTTTAATTAAATTAAAATTAAATTAGATAATTAATAAAATAATATTTTTTTTAAAATAACAAAAAATTTTCAAAATAATCAAATTTTATAAAACAAAAAAAAGTAAAAAAAGTAAAAAAAAGCAAAAAAATTTTCTATTGTACATTAGGAAATTTTTTATAACAGAAATTATTGTAATAATTTCGTTTTTAAAGGTTATTAAAGGTAATCGGACCAATAACTTTCGCAAATATTACATTTATTATAATAAAATGAAGGTTATTAAAAGTTATCAATATTAATAATCTCTACAGTATTACGTTTTATTAATAAAAATAAAGGTTTTCAATATCAATGACTTTTGTAAATATTATACATGTCGTCAAAACTAATTTGACCTTGACTCAACTCTTAAAATTTCAATTTTTAATTACGTCTGACTCAACTAATTGCGTCAATCACTAGTAAAAATCAAAATTTGTCTTGACTCAACTCCAATTTTTCTCAATTTTAATTACGTCTGACTCAATTCAATAGTTTTGACGACATGTATAGTAAATATTACATTTATGTTGGAGGTATTCGAAAGTTATCGGAGTAAAATACTTTGAAAACTTACATTTAAAAAATTTTACTTATGATAGAAGTATTGATATGTAAAAATTAGGATTAATCAAAAATAGTAATTTATAATCTTAATATAGAAGATAAAAAAAATAAAAAAGATGAAGAAGATATATATATCGTCAAAACTAATTTCACTTTGATTCAATTTTTAAAATTTCAATTTTTAATTGTGTCTGACTCAACTAATTGTATCAATCACTAGTAAAAATTAAAATTTGCTTTGACTCAATTTCAATTTTTCTCAATTTTAATTGTGTTTGACTTAATTCAATAATTTTGACGACATGTATAGAAGAAGACAATAACAAAAAGGATGATAATGATAATAATAGAAATAAATTAATTATAAATAATAAAAAAAAAAAAATTGTTATTATTATTATCAAATAAAAAAAAAAACCAGAATTTTCAAAAAAAGATTCTGATAAAAAAAAAAAAAATCGTTATTATTATTATCAAATAAAAAAAAAAACCAGAATTTTCAAAAAAAGATTCTGATAAAAAAAAAAAAAATCGTTATTATTATTATCAAATAAAAAAAAAAACCAGAATTTTCAAAAAAAGATTCTGATAAAAAAAAAAAAAATCGTTATTATTATTATCAAATAAAAAAAAAAACCAGAATTTTCAAAAAAAGATTCTGATAAAAAAAAAAAAAATCGTTATTATTATTATCAAATAAAAAAAAAAACCAGAATTTTCAAAAAAAGATTCTGATAAAAAAAAAAAAAATCGTTATTATTATTATCAAATAAAAAAAAAAACCAGAATTTTCAAAAAAAGATTCTGATAAAAAAAAAAAAAATCGTTATTATTATTATCAAATAAAAAAAAAAACCAGAATTTTCAAAAAAAGATTCTGATAAAAAAAAAAAAAATCGTTATTATTATTATCAAATAAAAAAAAAAACCAGAATTTTCAAAAAAAGATTCTGATAAAAAAAAAAAAAATCGTTATTATTATTATCAAATAAAAAAAAAAACCAGAATTTTCAAAAAAAGATTCTGATAAAAAAAAAAAAAATCGTTATTATTATTATCAAATAAAAAAAAAAACCAGAATTTTCAAAAAAAGATTCTGATAAAAAAAAAAAAAATCGTTATTATTATTATCAAATAAAAAAAAAAACCAGAATTTTCAAAAAAAGATTCTGATAAAAAAAAAAAAAATCGTTATTATTATTATCAAATAAAAAAAAAAACCAGAATTTTCAAAAAAAGATTCTGATAAAAAAAAAAAAAATCGTTATTATTATTATCAAATAAAAAAAAAAACCAGAATTTTCAAAAAAAGATTCTGATAAAAAAAAAAAAAATCGTTATTATTATTATCAAATAAAAAAAAAAACCAGAATTTTCAAAAAAAGATTCTGATAAAAAAAAAAAAAATCGTTATTATTATTATCAAATAAAAAAAAAAACCAGAATTTTCAAAAAAAGATTCTGATAAAAAAAAAAAAAATCGTTATTATTATTATCAAATAAAAAAAAAAACCAGAATTTTCAAAAAAAGATTCTGATAAAAAAAAAAAAAATCGTTATTATTATTATCAAATAAAAAAAAAAACCAGAATTTTCAAAAAAAGATTCTGATAAAAAAAAAAAAAATCGTTATTATTATTATCAAATAAAAAAAAAAACCAGAATTTTCAAAAAAAGATTCTGATAAAAAAAAAAAAAATCGTTATTATTATTATCAAATAAAAAAAAAAACCAGAATTTTCAAAAAAAGATTCTGATAAAAAAAAAAAAAATCGTTATTATTATTATCAAATAAAAAAAAAAACCAGAATTTTCAAAAAAAGATTCTGATAAAAAAAAAAAAAATCGTTATTATTATTATCAAATAAAAAAAAAAACCAGAATTTTCAAAAAAAGATTCTGATAAAAAAAAAAAAAATCGTTATTATTATTATCAAATAAAAAAAAAAACCAGAATTTTCAAAAAAAGATTCTGATAAAAAAAAAAAAAATCGTTATTATTATTATCAAATAAAAAAAAAAACCAGAATTTTCAAAAAAAGATTCTGATAAAAAAAAAAAAAATCGTTATTATTATTATCAAATAAAAAAAAAAACCAGAATTTTCAAAAAAAGATTCTGATAAAAAAAAAAAAAATCGTTATTATTATTATCAAATAAAAAAAAAAACCAGAATTTTCAAAAAAAGATTCTGATAAAAAAAAAAAAAATAAAATAAAAAAAAATAAAAAGAAAACAAAAAAAAAATAATTATAATTATAATAATAATAATTATTATTATTATTATTACAATATCAGATATTATATAATTTTTTTTAATTTTTATTAAATTTTATAATAAAATTAGTTATCAGGATATATAATATATTAAAAAAAAATTGTGTAATATTTATATACAGTAATATTTTTTATGATTTTATTTAATAAATAATTGAATTTTAGTATAAAAATTATATTATTAGACATTTGATAGATGCAATATAAATAAAATATCTGGTACTTATTGGTAACTAAAAATTGATGATAAATTCTTGATAATATTTAAAAAAATTACATCAGGAAATTTTTAATGTTGGAGGTTATTGTAATAATTTCGTTTTCAAAGGTTATTGAAGGTTATCGGACCAATAACCTTCGCAAATATTACGTTTATTATGATAAAGTGAAGGTTATTGAAGGTTATCGATATCAATAACCTCTGGAGTATTACGTTTTATTAATAAAAATGAAGGTTTTCGATACCAATAACCTTTGTAAATATTACGTTTATGTTGGAGGTATTCGAAGGTTATCGAAGTGAAGGACTTCGAAGGCTTACGTTTAAAAAAATTTACTGATGTAGGTACCCGATTGATTTTAAAAAAATAGTTAAAAATTAAATGTTCAATATGTATAAAAAATATAACCAGTAAGTTTGTAATAAGTATATGATATTAGGCACGACTATTATACTTATTAAATATCCGATAGGTGTAATATTAATAGATATCGAGAATCTATCTAAAGGGAGATAGATACCCGATAAGTATCCAATATTTCAAATTTCGACCAGTGATTTTTTTAACAAAAAAAATACAATTTGATTCAAAATAAAATTACTCATCTAAATAAAAAAAAAATTCAAGAAATATACAATGTTTCAATTAATTAAATATAAATAGTTATATATAAAAAATGGCAAATCTATTTCAAGACTGTGCAGATAATGTTAATATAGTTACACTTTCTATATAAAGATAAACATTTGTGATGTTAGATAATTATATGTATAACATCAGGAAATTTTTTATGTCGGAGGTTATTGTAATAATTTTGTTTTCAAAGGTTATTGAAGGTTATCGGACCAATAACCTTCGCAAATATTACGTTTATTATGATAAAGTGAAGGTTATTGAAGGTTATCGATATCAATAACCTCTGGAGTATTACGTTTTATTAATAAAAATGAAGGTTTTCGGTACCAATAACCTTCGTAAATATTACGTTTATGTTGGAGGTATTCGAAGGTTATCGGAGTGAAGGACTTCGAAGGCTTACGTTTAAAAAAATTTACTGATGAAAGAAATGTACAATATGTAAATATTGTAGTCATATCTATTAATGTGGATCCAAAGTATTTTATTATTTCAATTATATAGTTGAGCTTGATCAAGATATCAATAGTACTAAAAATATTCTTCACTATTTTACTTTGTCACATGCCAACTAAAATTAAGAGTCAATTTATACTGGTGCTGGATTCTATCTCCTGGGATTTTAATAATTCTTGCAAAACTTGTATTTACTTATTGAACATAATAAAAAATGTGAGGTTTAGTAAGAAATATATAAGTTTAATTGTAGGCATAACTATATCTATCAAAAATTAGGTGGATTCAAAGTATTTTGTTACACCAGTTGTACAGCTAAGCTTGATTGAAACATCAACAGTGCCTGTTATATACTTCTTCACTATCTTACCCTGTCACATGCCAATCAAAATTAAGAGTCATATGGATGATTTATTCTGATTTATGACTAGGAATTTCTGTTTCATGAATTTTCATAAATGGATGTCTGATTTGTGCTATTCCGATTTTTGTAGTGTTGGGATTTAATGTCCTTGCAGAACTTGTATTTCCTTATTGGACATGATCAGAAATGTGAGGTTTAATAATTTTATTTAGTTGACAAAGAATTTAATAAATAAAATATTGAAAATATTTGAAGATAATGAAAATAATAATAATGATGGTAGTAATTAAATCTAGAATTTAGAAAAATATTTACAAAGAGATTTTAATTAATTGTACCTTTTTTATAACAAATTTTTTTTTTAATATTTACATATTTTTTACATTTATGTCACGCAAAAAGTTCTTTGGATGTCAATATAATAAACATTCACATATCTAATCTTATATCTGATATTTTATTTGACAAGCTGAAAATTATCATTTTTTTCGTGTTTATTAATATAACTAATAAGGTTTAAACTTTACATTATTATTGTAATAAACTTTATGATTAATTTCTGGATTTCTCGAATAATCCTTATTTTCATATTTTCATATTTTCGTATTGTAAGATGGTTTAAGTATATTGTATCAATGAATTTAGTGAATTTTTTCTTTATTGTTAATAAACGATACTTGTAAAAATTTGAAATATTGTAAATATTCGATAATTGTAAATATTCACAAAATGACCTTTTAATTTTATTCTTTTTTCCCACAAATATTTTTATAACATTTTATAATACCAATTTGAGGACACCGTGAAACAGTCTAAAAATTATAATAACTATAACAATTATAACAATACCGAGCAACTATTTAGAAAGAGTTATCAAACAGAAACATTATCTCTGGTAACAAGATTTTCCACCGACATTTTTGAATTTCTTGTCTTTGGTCCTCGCTTTTTTATAGGAGGGACGTACTTGCAATTGAGATTACGCCTATTACACCTTGAACAACGTGGTCTCTCCGTAATATGGTTTTTATTAAGATTTTTATTAAGATTTGGATTGGATGTGAAGGTAGGGGGAATTATGTGTGGATTACATTGGTTGCCTGTTTCTTGAATATTAGAATTTAATTTATTATCTTTTTCGCCCATATCCATCTTCGTTTCATAAATTTCAATTTTCGTTTCTTTATCGTTTGAATTGATGATAGCCATAGCCTCAGGTGAATTCAAATTATTGCTGTTACTATTAACATTATCGTTACCATAGTTGTTATCTTTGTTATCTTTATGAGAAGAAATGCTTTCAATACTGATTGGGATATGAACTTCAAAAGATTGCACACATCGAGTTTTTGATTTTTTACAATTTTCGCAAGCAAGAGTTGTGTAATTACGGGATACCTTTCCTTTAACAGATGGAGACATTTTTGTGTAAGAAATTAAAAAAAATTTTTTTTAGAATATTTTAATGTGATAACACTTATATTTTATATTAGAAATATTTAGAGAAGAAAAATTTTTATAAAAAAAAATGGTGGGGAAATAATTCACACTATATATTTATATTTAACTTTCTAATGAATTAATTTGTTTAGTGTATTGCAAATTTTTGCATCTTTTGTCTCACTTATTTAAACAAAGAATAAATAATTATTCCGTTACATAATATTTTTATTTTAACCATAAAAGATAATTTTACATTTGATTGGTATTTTAACTTGTATAATGGAAAATTTTGGAATTATTCCGGAATGAAAAATCCGATTATTCCGAAGAATCGGAATTTCTAAATAATATTCTTGGTCATTGACGAAATTTATTTTCCTCATAGAAATTTCCATAAAAGGAGCTCTTTATTGACAGTCAGATGTTGTTGTTTCTATCGGAATTATATTTTACACAAGAGAAGGAATTATTTAGAAAATTTTGTAACACATGATTATTTATAGTTCAAAACTTTGCATCATTGTTTAATAATTGTTTTATTATCATTATGAAACTATGACATACCATAACTTTTTTATTAATTTCTAAAATTGGGAAATTAATGAAACATATGAATTTTATTGGTTTTATTCAAGTGCCACCGAAATGTTGCAAATTCTAATTATTCCGTTAAAAAAATTTTTATTCCGAGAAACTACTAAATTGACACAACTTGACTGACAACAAACGGATTGGACGAAGTATAAAAATTTTATAATTAATTACTTTCTCACCTTCATCATTCATCATCTCATCTATCTTCTTCATTCATCTTCTCATCTATGGATAACCATTTCTTTTTAATTAATTAAATTCTTTAATTAAATATTTTATTTGTAATTTTATTTTAGACAGAAAAATATGAATATAATTGTATATTTCATATTAGTAATGATTATTGTCATTTTCGGTTAAATTCTGTTTATAATCCGGATAATAATTTCTATTTATTATTAGTATTATAATAAATGCATAAATGAGATAAATGATAAATGAGTGGAAAGTTTGTTATGCTTAATTTACCGTTTAAATTCTTTCAACTTAATAAAAGCTTAAAATTTAATTAATCAAGTTTCTTAATGAAAAATCTATAAATAAATGCATATACTGTAAATGTGTTTGCATTTAATATATATATAATATACAAATGAATCTAAATATTAACGTCATTCTAATGAAAGTATATATTAGTATATATTAGCATCTATTAGCATATATTTAGTATATATTTAGTACATATAAAGGTATTATTATATTATTATATTTAAACTATATTTTTAGACTGAATTCATGTTTCAAAAATAACATTATTTCCTTATAGAAAAAATAGAAATAAATTACAAGGGAAAAAATATTCAAATGAATTTTTACATTATGCGTAATATTTATTATATGCATCTTTATGAAACAAAGTAAACAAAGATTTTAATTTTTGTTTCAGAAATGTAAACAATCTTTAATCTTCAATAGCATTATGTCATTGAAATTTTTTTTTTACCAGGATTTTGTTTTCCACGAATCAAATCTTTTTAATTTAATTTCCCTTATTTTGTTGTTATTATTATTAATTTATTTATTTGATTCCTTCGTGTCGGTATGCAAGTAGAAAAATCCACAGTCCGCAATCAATAATCAAAATAAAATAATTTAATTTCATATTTAGTATTTTGAATGTATATTATATCGATATTATTTTATTTTATAAAGGATAGTTACAAACATATCGGATATTATTCACGATAATAACCAACTAATGTATTAAAACTTTGCGAAATAAATAAATAGTTGCATTTTTTAAAATTTATGAAATGTATATTCAAATTTCGTGTATTCATTGTTTAATAAAATTGTATTGTTAATCATAAATCAATTGCCCTGTCCTAAAAAAGTTAGTTATTCTCATTAGATATTCATTAAATAAATATTCATTAAATGTTTATTAAATAAATACTTATTAAAATAACTAGAATTTTAAGTGTAACGTATTATATGTTTGAAATGCTATATTTAGATTTAACAAAGGTAAACGCGGAATAGATTTTAACACCGCAGGCGTATGTGGATGTATAAATAGGTATATTTTTTGCTTGTTTTAAAAAAAACCAATACACTTACCTTTTCTCATTTACCTTACCTTATCCCTTTGGAGTTGGGTTCACAGGTTTCGCGACGGGATTTTTTTAAAAAATGGACTTACCTCCTCAATTTTTAACAATAAAAATTTATAAAATGATTTGTCGATTATCAATTAATATTATTGTATTTTTATATTTTTTTATGAATATAAGGGAAAGTAAGTTTAGCAAATACTTTATTATTATCTCACATTCTTAACAAAAAAAAACAAATACTGTATTACATTCTTAAACAAAAAGTTCTTTTAGCAAAAAAACAATTACTATATGTTATTATTTCACATTCTTAAACAAAATACAATTTGGCTCAAAACAAGATTATTTACTTAAATGGAAGAAAGGTTCAAGAGACTTTTTTCTGAGGTTGATTATTCGAAATGATACCTCAACCACCTCCATTACAAAAGAAAGGTTTCCTATATGCATGTGTCTCAAGTAACAAACAGAAAAAAGATCTTGAAAGATAGAAACAGATCCTTAAATCCATAACTTCAAAAAAAAAACAGACTTAAGATACTAGAATAATCAAGTAAAGGAATGGTCTCAGAAGTTGTGATTATTCACCTTGCAAATTTACATTTGACCTCATCAAATCATACTCTACAAGATACATGGTTCTCTTCAACAAATCAAATATGAATTATTACAAGATATCAACTATTGATGATGGTTGCAACCTAAAAAAAGAAAATTAAAAGAATAGACACCATTGTTAAAATTTCCTTTTTTAGATTGTAACTGTTATCAATAATATTAACACTATCTTTATTTGTTGAATGAAAAAAGAGTAGCTATATATTAAAGAGAATAAAAAACAAAACTGACAAAAACACAAAACAAAAAAAAACAAAAACAAAAAATTGAAATAACAGTAAATTAAATATTATTAATTAAAACATATCCAAATTATTCTTAGAAAAAAATTTTAAAAAAATAGTTTGGATTAATACAATTACTTATAATATACTGGTTGAATGAAAAAATATAAACAAAATTTTTGATACAAATAAGCAAGAAGATTTGAAATAATATACAATGATCAAAAATTGATAAAATTTTTGGTGCAAATTGATTTGTCTATTTACAAATTGGTTATAAATCTTCTTGCCTATTTATAAATTAGTTACAAATCTCCAAATCAGCTAAAAATCTCCTGTTTATCACTGATTGAAAATTCACAAATACTATACATATTGAATACCAGACTATACTTGCATGCAAAATTATTTTGAGGCCCTGAAATTGAAAAAAAAGTTAAAATAGTTTTTTATAGAAGACAAAATTATTTTATTTAAAACCTGAAATTTTTTGACTACCCAGATAAATTCCTTGATTAAAGATATATATAACTAGATACTTTTTTACTTTCATATATAGAATAGATTCTACATAAATCTCAAAAAGACGAAATACTTCAAAAATTTAAAATCAATTTTGGGAACATGTATATATCAAACTATACATGTCATCAAAACTAATTTGACCTTGACTCAACTTTTAAAATTTCAATTTTTAATTGCGTTTGACTCAACTACACTGGTTGAAAATTTATAAAACCTACACTTATCGGGTACCAGATAGGTGTAGTATTCGTGCCTAATATCGTACACATATCGAGTACTCGATAGGTGTGAGAAATCATTTTTCACACTTATCAGGTACCCGATATATGTAAAAAAATATTTTTTACATCTATCAGGTACCCGATATGTGTACGATATTAGGCATAGATACTACACCTGTCTGGTACCCGATAGGTATAGGTTTTATAAATTTTCGACCAGTGCTAATTGCGTCAATTACTAGTAAAAATTAAAATTTGCTTTGACTCAACTCCAATTTTTCTCAATTTTAATTGCGTCTGATTCAATTCAATAGTTTTGATGACATGTATATTATATATGTCGTCAAAACTAATTTGGTCTTGACTCAACTCTTAAAATTTCAATTTTTAATTGCGTTTGACTCAACTAATTGTATCAGTTATTAGTAAAAATCAAAATTTGTTTTAACTCAATTCCAATTTTTCTTAATTTTAATTGTGTCTGACTCAATTCAATAGTTTTGACAACATGTATAATGTATATATTAGACACATATCGAATAATTAAAAATTAACAAATTTTTAATACAAATTGATTACAAAAATTGGTTATTTATTTATATATCGTTTTGTCTATTTACATATTATTCATAAATCTTTTTGTTTATTTATATATCATTTACAAATTTCCTTACCTATTTGTATATCTTTCTGTCTAATTGTACTAAAAATTTTGTCTGTTTTTCTTCATTCGATCAGTGAGATAAGTATAATATTTGTACCTAATTATACTTATCAGGTATCCTATAAGTACAAAAAATATTTTTTACATATATTAAATATTTGATAAGTGTAAAAAATATTTATTTACACCTATAAGATATCTAATAAGTATATAAAATTAAACATAAATATTATACATGTCGTCAAAACTATTGAATTAAGTCAAATATAATTAAAATTAAGAAAAATTGAAGTTAAGTGACAAATTTTGATTTTTACTAGTAATTGATGCAATTAATTAAATCAGATATAATTAAAAATTAAAATTTTAAGAATTAAGTCAAGATCAAATTAATTTTGATTATACTTGCACGTTAAATTATTTTAGGATCCCGAAATTGTAATTTTGGAAAAAAAAGTTAAAATAGTTTTTTTTTGATCACTTAGATAAATTTTTTGATTAAAGATACATATAATTAGGTACTTTTTTTACTTCCATATATAGAATAAATTTTGCATAAATCTCAAAAGGACGAAATATCACAGGTTAAAATCTGTATTTCAGGTATCTATCAGGTACTTATCGAGAACCTATTAGGAATCTATTGAACCCTCAATAAATGTAAATAAATACTAGTCAAAGAGATATTGGTCATTTATAAAAAATTAGGTCCCTGATATATTAAAGTGCCTAATATTTTTTTTTAATCAAATTTTTTATATTCCCGATAGGTATATTAAATATTACTGATATTTATTAAGATACCTGATTTTTATAATAAATATTAGTTATTTGATATTTATTTACAACTATTGAATGCACGATATTTATTTTACAACTATTAAGTCACCGATATGTGTAAATAATATCAGGTACCCGATATACATTTTAACATATCATGTTTTTAACCTTTATTTATGCTTATCAGAAACACTATATTGAATTTCTCGTGTTTAAATATAATATTTATTTCTTAAATCAAGTTTAAATCAAGTTTTCATATATGCTAAGAAATTATTTAAAACAATAAAAATATAATTATACTTTATTATTTATATGAAAATAATTAAATAAAATAAAATAAATTAAACAATAAATCTTCTATTCAATGGAATTATTGACATATAATTATCGCTTTTTTCCACTCGATAATTTATTTTAATTGTTCAATTATATATTCTATGTACTGCTATAATTGAATCTTGACCTTTTTCACAGTATTCTACTTTTCATAATTTTGAATTTGGCTTTTCGGGTTTCATAAATTTATATTTAAATCGTATATTAGAGAAAGACACATTTTTATACCATTTGATATATACTAAAAAATGTGTTTTGAGTTCTTTTGGAAGTGTTAGAGTATGTTCGAAATAATATTGTACCTTTCTAGGATAAATATCACTGCTTCTATCTTTATATACTTTTCACTTCACTAATATAATTGTACTATTTTCATGTCGTTTAGCAATTATGAATCCAAATATTTCATTACCAATTATTAATTTTGTATATTGGTTCATAGTTATTTCCATACATACATTTACATTTTTCTTTTTTTTATTATATAATGTTACATACTACATCAGGAAACTTTTCGGGGCGTAAATTTACAGAAAATTTACAGGACCTACAGAAATTTACGCCTAAAAAAATCAATTTTTTTGACTTTGATCACTATTTATAAGACAGGGAGCGATTTTTTACTAAAATATTCCTATGACAGATCGAAAGATCTGGTTCTTAGCTACAAGATGATATATGTTTCATTCCTGTAACATCAATATTCGCGAAGATATTCAAGTTTAAAGTTTCACATTTGTGAAAAAATTTCCGCGTAAATTTTCCGAAAATTTTCGTAATTCTGCCGGAAATTTCTATGACGTCACGTGAATTTCCGGCAGAATTACGGAAATTTTCGAAAAATTTACGCGGAAATTTTTTCACAAATGTGAAACTTTAAACGTGAATATCTTCGCGAATATTAATGTTATAGAAATGAAACACATATCATCTTGTAGCTAAGAACCAGATCTTTCGATCTGGTATAGAACTATCTTAGTAAAAAATCGCTCCCTGTCTTATAAATAGTGATCAAAGTCAAAAAAATTGATTTTTTTAGGCGTAAATTTCTGTAGGTCCCGTAAATTTTCTGTAAATTTACGCCCCGAAAAGTTTCCTGATGTATTCGCATAATATTTTTTGAATTTCTATAAGAATATTTATCTTTTTATACGAAGGCGTCAGTATACGTTTTGATATAAGTTTAGTGCCATAAATCTTATTAGATATATCATGTTTCATTGAGATAAAATACTATAACTCTTCTCTATCAAATTTATTAGTTACAGCTAAACTGTTAGCAATTTTTTTTGGAGAAAAAAATTGATGGAACTTTTCTAAAAGACCAGATGTCCATTGACGTGTCAGATAATAATTCACAAGCGAATTTTTAAAAATAATTTGTATAAGTTCAGATTTAATTTGTTAATTACTGTTGGAATATGAACCTATGAAAAGATTTGTATTAAAATTTTATTTATTATAATTTCGTACACCCGATATGTGTGGCTTACCTATATATCCATTTAATCGCTTATACAGAAATAATCAAAAACTATAAATAAAGCCATAACCCCGTATGCATTTAAGAATATGTATTGATAAATGAATATTACTTGTAATAAATTTAGGTTCATAGGTTCTTTTTATATTTATTAACATATCCTTTAATTTTTCTTGAGCTTCTTGCAGATCATCTTCAATAACAAATCTAGTAACTAATAAGTTACACGTCCGAACAAAATATTCCAATATCTTTTTATCATTATTATTTAACATGTCCCATAAAATTGTTGTTGCATATATTATAATAAAGGTCTTTCATTGGTCAGCAGTGAGCTTTGAAAATTCTTCTTTGATAACAAATTTTTAGAGGAATTTAACCAATATTAGATGGAAGTTGAACGTTATTCATTCTTTTTTATGCTATACAAAATTGCTCAGAATTTAATTTATTTTCTTTAATAAATATGGATTGAATAATCCATTTTGCAATTCCAAGAAACAAGCAATGCATTGGATTCATTATTGCAAATCTAATTAGATCCATATAAGAAAGATGAAGCAATTCAAACTATTACACTTCGTTTATTTTAAAATGAGCTTCTCTTGTTCCTCTGGTATCACATTTAAGCCATTCTTAAACATATTATCTATGTTTTTGGGGTCTGCAAATTTTGTAATCCATTGTTTATAATCATGCTTGTCACCATAATGAGTTTTTTTGAACTTTTCACTATATTGATTTCTTTTCGGGCACCTGTGACTAGGGATGGTAGGCGCAATACGAATTGAGCCAGAAATTTAGCCAGATTTAATTTAGCCAATTGAGCCTGGAATTTAGCCACAGCGCAATCAGACACAATGGCTAAATTCTGGCGCAAAGGCTAAATAATGGCGCAATTCTGATTGGCTGACGCAATTATAAAATTTATTAAATAATTATTTTTAAAATTTTAAAAATAATTAATTTTAACTTTAATTTCAAATCAATTTTACATAATTAGGAGGGAGCGATTTTCTACTATGATATTTCTATGACAGATCGAAAGATCTGGTTCTTAGCTACAAGATGATATATATTTCATTTCTGTAACATTAAAATTGACTAAATTATAGCTATTTTAAAACAATATATTAAAATATTTTTTTTTTTTTTTTTTTTAACGGTGAGTGCGGCTTGCTTTATTTATAACATGTTATTAAACTGTAAAACAATTTACATATAAAAATAAAACTAACTAGGAATTTATACAAAAACCACTGTTGAACCTACCACTCCGAAGGAAAAAACCAACGAAACTATCGGAATAACCCGACAGATTACCTAAAACAAAAAAATTTATTTTTCCCTTTCGGTATGTTGTTATTAACATCCGAAGGTCCCTCCTATTTTAAACACCTTAAAGGAACAACATCCTTCACCACACAAGAATTTAAAAAAATTCCTTTTCACGTGACCTACTCATCTATTATGGTATTATAATATTTCACTGCCTATATTTTAAAAGAAAGCCCATCAGATATTCTTCCAGCAAGGGACATATTGGTAATAGCGGCGAGTCCTTAGAAACTATCCTCATTGTTTGGCTCCCNCTATGACAGATCGAAAGATCTGGTTCTTAGCTACAAGATGATATATATTTCATTTCTGTAACATTAAAATTGACTAAATTATAGCTATTTTAAAACAATATATTAAAATATTTTTTTTTTTTTTTTTTTTTAACGGTGAGTGCGGCTTGCTTTATTTATAACATGTTATTAAACTGTAAAACAATTTACATATAAAAATAAAACTAACTAGGAATTTATACAAAAACCACTGTTGAACCTACCACTCCGAAGGAAAAAACCAACGAAACTATCGGAATAACCCGACAGATTACCTAAAACAAAAAAATTTATTTTTCCCTTTCGGTATGTTGTTATTAACATCCGAAGGTCCCTCCTATTTTAAACACCTTAAAGGAACAACATCCTTCACCACACAAGAATTTAAAAAAATTCCTTTTCACGTGACCTACTCATCTATTATGGTATTATAATATTTCACTGCCTATATTTTAAAAGAAAGCCCATCAGATATTCTTCCAGCAAGGGACATATTGGTAATAGCGGCGAGTCCTTAGAAACTATCCTCATTGTTTGGCTCCCTCCCATTAACATGGTATTCGAACTTTAAGTTCTCCCAGTATGTATTGTTGGTATTAGCGGTAGTCTTTATAGATTGGTATCAATAACGGATCCAAAGATCCTTCCAGGTTTCCGCAGTGCATGGCCTCGGTCTTCAGATAGTCAGATTAGACTTCAGCATAAGCTTACTTAATCCCTTACCCTAGGCTCCTATTTCAAAAAGCACGGACCTATCCATCGTAATACGCTGGTTTAACGAAACAGACGTTTCTTCCAGACCCATAAAACTCCGACGTCTGTGCGAATTAACAAGCTCGCTCCAAATATAGGAAGCTAGTATTATAACTTTGAAAAAAAAAATGTAAACTACTGACAAACACCCAGCAACCCAACTACTAATCCTCTTCTCATTAACAGCAACTCACATCCCGGCGACAACTAAAAAACTACACCTTCCTCCTCCTCCCACAAATCATCACATCCCCTGCATCCCCTCCGATCATCCCCTTAGGTATCACCATACCACACTTTTGTATCAATGCGTCACCCCTTGATCGACAGATCAACAATCAGGGTCAAACCGAAATTTGAGAATTCCCCAAAAACCATCCAAATACATGAAAAATGAAAATTTGTGGCGCAGACCCTTCCCCTACTCAAGAAAACCAAATAGTACCATATGATATCTTTAGTTTTTACGTTCATCCAGATACTCACGTAGACGACGAGGCAGAAAAAAATCCTTAAAAAACCCGAACTCCCCATCAGGTCTTAACCCCAGGCTTTCTCCCTGAGCTAATACGCCCAGTACCATCCAAGTACGCAACCCTCCGTTGTTTACGCTTCTTTCTAAAGAAAACAGAACCAGCTCAACAGCGCCAACGTTCGTAACTGTTCAGGTTGAAGCTACTCCGATAGTTTAGCCTTATCCGGTCCAAGTAGAGACCTCCGCACTAAACAAGCCCCCTAGTAGTCACTTAAGTTTTTACTGCGGAACCATAAGTGGAGACCGAGAGAGAGAAAGAGTTACAATATATTAAAATATTAATATCGGTAAAATTAATTAATAATTTTATCTGATCAACCTTTTGTCACGTGACCAAAATTGCGCCAGCAAATCAGAAATTGCGCCTGAATTTAGCCAGAAAAAAATTAATTAGCCTTTGAACCAGAATTTAGCCAGTGCAATTTAATTAGCCTTTGAGCCAGAATTTAGCTAGAATTTAGCTGACGCAAAATTAATTAGCTAAAGGCGCAATTATTGAGCCAGCCTTCATATCAATTGAGCCTTCCACCCTTACCTGTGACATTTCATTACTATAGATCTATATCCAAATAACTTTTGTGTAGCTAAAATATCAGAAGAATCTACTACTATTGCAACTCTTATATCGAATCTATCTTTATTTTCACATGTAATAGGAACTTTCAATCTTTCCTATAATTCCTTAAGTTCATCAACTATCAGAGATAGATAATAGTTTATTTGATTTTTATCAGCTTCCTGTCCAGGTAAAAAGTCTAAATAAATAATATTTTCAGATTTATTTCTTTCTGTCCTTGGAAGATCATATATCGAAGCATAAATAGTACCAGTACTATGTTGTGTATATTTAAAGGGTTGGAACCAGTTCAAATTTATTAATAAGCTTAAATTTGAGATAGCAGTTTCTTGACTAAAAAATTTGTTTTCATCAAAAGAAAATATATTCTATACTTTTCCGTCATATATATTAGCATAAATATTATTATTATAATTTCTTGTACCCGATTGTTTTAGCATTTTTTCAAAATTAGATCTTTGGTACAAAAGACTTAATTGTTACTTAATTGAGAGTTTAGGATATAACATTTGAAAAATAGCTACCATATTTTTTATATTTTTTTTGAAGGAGGAGAGTTCATTATTGTATAACTTCTTACGGGAAGATACCAGATTATTAGAATATTCCTCATAATAATAATTTATAATTGCCAACTTATTATTTTTTTTAATTGCATATAATTTTAAAATTATATAATTTATGACAGTTTGTACAAACTACCATCTTTAATTTTGGTTGAAAAATTCCTAACCTCTTTTTTGCTAAATACAAAGACACAGAAAATTTTCAGAACTTAAAATCATCTATAGATTTGAGCATAACATTTAAAAATTTAATTAATGCCTCCAAGGTATTATCAAATAATCGATATTGTTGTTAAAACTTAAATAACCAGATAAGTATCTTTATATCTATCTTATCTTCTAGTTCTACTCCTTCATAATCCTTCATAATTTTCGTTTTCTTCTTCTAGTTTAGGTGTAATAAATAAATTATTTTCTTCAAATACTTCTTCGTATTTATTTTCTGATTCTACATTCATATCTAATTCTTTATCACTCTCTTAGTTATCAATCAATTCATTATCATTATTACAATATTCTTCAAGGTCATCAATTAATTCATTATCTAAGGGTGAAAGGCTCAATTGATATGAAGGCTGGCTCAATAATTACACCTTTGGTTAATTAATTTTGCGTCAGCTAAATTCTGACTAAATTCTGACTCAAAGACTAATTCAATTATGCCAGCTAAATTCTGGCTCAAAGGCTAATTAATTTTTTTCTAACTAAATTCAGACACAATTTCTGATTGGCTGGTGCAATTTTGATCATGTGATAAAAGATTGATCAAATAAAATTATTAATTAATTTTACCAATATTAATATTTTAATATATTGTGTAATATATTATAACTCTCTCTCTCCGTTCGATAAATTATTCAAAAAACACGCAGTAAAAAATTATTATTTTTTTTTTGGTGCCTGTTAGTTGGAGGTTAAGTTCGACCGGATAAAACTAACTATGGTGGACGGTCCTAAGAAGAATATATGAAGTTTGGTCTACGTGTTTTGGTTCTGGTTCTCTTGACGAAAGGCGTAAACAGCGAACTTGACATTTTTTCTGTGAAAATAGTCTTCATGTAGATAAGCCTGAGGACGAACTGGCGACTTGGTCTAGTTGTCTTTTTCCGTTTTAATGTTTTAACCTTGAATGAACGCTGAAAACAGGAGTTTTCCCTGGGGCTGTATAATTTTTGTTTGATAGTGGGAAGGGTCTGCGCCACGAATTTTTTTTTCATGTTTTTAGATGGTTTTGGGGAATTTTCAAATTTTGGTTTGACTCTGATTTGTCATCTTGTCGATCGGAGGTGATGTATTGATAAAAAGTATAATACATTAGTATTTAAGGAGTGATCGGTGGTGATGAATTAATTTTGTGGGGTACGTTGGTACTTAAGGGGTTGACAAGGGAGAGTGGTTAGCGGATTAGTTGTATAGATGTTGGGTTTTTATTGGAAACTCTATATTGGCTACCTTAAATGAGTGATAAGGGAGGAGGTTAGATATGTGAGCTGATGACTTAACTATTTCTGCCAAAGCTGAGGGGATATATCTTATATGAGTGATAAGGGAGCATTCTTTTGATGTGAGCTGATGCAGAAGATTTTTGCGAATTGGTATCTTCGAGTTTCCCTTTTTTATGGGAGCGGTAGACTCTGATCAAATACTTTTTTTTTTAGAAATACCCGCACAGGTTAGGCTGGGTATGTTCGAGTGCCGGTTAATGGAGGCATTAGTCTCGAGATATCTTGTATTCAGTTTGACTGCAGGGTCTTGGGGATGAAGTTGAGATTAGCTTGCTATGTAAAATTGATGAGGACTTAGTTTTTATTCTGCAAAAAATATTTACAGAAAGTTTTAAAGTAATTTAAAATGGAGGGAAATCTGAAATTTTTACATTGGTGGTTGGTCTAGCGGTGACGGTTGAAATATATTTAGCCTAGTTAGTTTTTATTCTTCAGTATGTATTAATTTGTTTTTACTGATATTTGAAATGAATAAAGATGAGATCTCACTTTTCGGTTAAAAAAAAATATATATTTTAATATATTGTTTTAAAATAGCTATAATTTGGCCAATTTTAATGTTATAGAAATGAAATATATATCATCTTGTAGCTAAGAACCAGATCTTTTGATCTGTTATAGGAATATCATAGTAGAAAATTACTCTTAATTATGTAAAATTGATTTTAAATTAAAGTTAAAATTAATTATTTTTAAAAATTTAAAAATAATTATTTAATAAATTTTATAATTGCACTAGTCAATCAGAATTATCCGAATTGCGTCATTATTTAGCTTTTGTGCCAGAATTTAGCCATTACGCTTGATTACACCGTGGCTAAATTCCAGGCTCAATTGGCTAAATTAAATCTGACTAAATTCCTGGCTCAATTCGTATTGTACCTATCATCCCTATCATTATCATCATCACGATATTATTTAAGGTCATTAATTAATTCATTGTTTTCATTGTTTTTATTATTACCTAAATTATACAAAAGCATATTATCAAATATATCAAGAGTCTCTTTTATAAGTAAATTATAAAATTGATCATTTCTGAATCGCAATAATAATGTCACAATGATTTCATTATCAAAATCCATCTCTAAAAACATATTGCTTATTAATGTATCCCTTTTTAACTTAAGTAAACGAGCAATTTCTTCATCTGAAATAAACTGTTGGGAGCTTTTTTTTCTTTTCTTACTACTTGTGATTAATAATATATTTTCATTTTTTAAGAAAGGTAATAAATGGTACACAAAATAAAATTGATATATCGGGCACCCAAAAAATAAAATTTTAATATATGTATCAAATATCTGATTTGATAATAGTAATGTTGCAATTTAATAAACTTATTATATTTTCTTGATTTAATCTTTGCTAACTGATTCTTTCTTGAACTTTTAGATTTTTACAATTCTTTATTATTAGCATGCTTCTCCTGAGTTCTTGCTACAACTAGTGTTAGGAATCGTGTATATATTTGTACTCGATTATTCGTCACGATTATACTTGCACGCAAAATCATTTTGGGGTCCCGAAATTGATATTTTGGAGAAAAAAGTCGAAATAGTTTTTCATAGAAGACGAAATTATTTTACTTAAAACCCGAAATTTTTTGACCATCCAAATTTATTCTTTGATTGAAGATACACATAACTATACTTGCACGCAAAATTATTTTGGGGTCCTGAAATTATAATTTTGGGGAAAAAAGTCGAAATAGTTTTTCATAGAAGACGAAATTATTTTACTTAAAACCCGAAATTTTTTAACCACTCAGATTTATTCTTTGATTGAAAATACACATAATTGGGTATTTTTTTTACTTTTATATATAGAATAAATTCTGCATAAATCTCAAAAAGTCGAAATACCTCAAAAATCCAAAATCAATTTTGGGAACATGTATACATATAACTGAGTATTTTTTTTACTTCTATATATAGAATAAATTCTACATAAATCTCAAAAAGTCGAAATACCTCAAAAATCTAAAATCAATTTTAGGAACATGTATAGTCACTAAGGGTAAAAGGCTTAATTGATATGAAAGCTGGTTCAATAACGCCTTTGACTAATTAATTTTGCGCCAGCTAAATTCTGGCTAAATTCTGGTTCAAAGGCTAATTCAATTGCGCTGGCTAAATTCTGGCTCAAAGACTAATTAATTTTTTTCTGGCTAAATTCAGGTGCAATTTTGGTCACGTGACAAAAGGTTGATCAGATAAAATTATTAATTAATTTTACCGATATTAATATTTTAATATATTGTAGTAACTCTCTCTCTCTGTTCGATAAATTATTCAAAAAACACGCAGTAAAAAATTATTATTTTTTTCTTGGTGCCTGTTAATTGGAGGTTAAGTCTGACCGGATAAGACTAACTATGGTGGACGGTCCTAAGAAGAATATATGAAGTTTGATCTACGGGTTTTTGGCTCTAGTTCTCTTGATGAAAGGTGTAAATGGTGAACTTGATGTTTTTTTATGAAAATAGTCTTCATGTGGATAAGCCTGAGGACGAACTGGTGACTTGGTCTTAGTTGCCCTTTTCCATCTTAACGTTTTGACCTCGAACGAACACCGGAAACAGGAATTTTTCCTGGGGCTGTAGAATTTTCATCTGGTAGTGGGTATATATGTTCCCAAAATTGATTTTAGATTTTTGAGATATTTCAACTTTTTGAGATTTATGCAAAATCTATTCTATATATGGAAGTAAAAAAAGTATCCAGTTATGTGTATCTTTAATCAAAGAATAAATCTGGGTGGTCAAAAAATTTCAGGTTTTAAGTAAAATAATTTCGTCTTCTATGAAAAACTATTTTGACTTTTTTTCCTGAAATTACAATTTTGGAGCCTCAAAATAATTTTGCGTGCAAGTATAGTAGTGGAAAGGGTCTGCGCCACGAATTTTCTTTTTTCATATTTTTGAATGGTTTTGGGGAATTTTTAAATTTCAGTTTGACCCTGATTTGTCGATCTTGTTGATCGGAAGTGACGCATTGATAAAAAGTGTAACACGTTGGTATTTAAGGAGAGATTGGTGGTGATGAACAAATTTTGTGGTGGTACGGTGATACATAAGATGTGATCAGGTAGAAAGAACGT
Organism: Diversispora epigaea; assembly: GCA_003547095.1. Classification (NCBI taxonomy): domain Eukaryota; kingdom Fungi; phylum Glomeromycota; class Glomeromycetes; order Diversisporales; family Diversisporaceae; genus Diversispora; species Diversispora epigaea. The sequence goes on along the minus strand of PQFF01000511.1, from coordinate 158,255 downwards.
ATGATGTGATGTTTGATTCGATGGACGGGAGTGGTAGTTTGTAATAACAAGTTGAAGGGTGCGAGTTGTTGGTTTGTTGGATTGTGATGATGTAGAGAAGGATGCTGTTCCCTTAGGAGAGTTTGTAGGAGGGGATCTTTGGATAGTATCAACACTACACCAAAGGAAAAAATTTTCTTTTTTTTCGCTTTTTTCCTAGATGGCTTGGCCAGGTTGGTTTGGTAAGTTTCATGAAACTGATGAGAACTTAGTTTTTATTCCACAAGGAGTAAATACGAAAAGTTTTGAAGAAATTCAAAATGGAGGGAAATCAGAAAGTTTCGTGGCAGTTGTTGGTCAAACGGTGACTTCAGTCTAGTTTGTTTTTATTCTTCAATATATGTAATTTTTTTTTACTTTAAGTATTGGAAATGAATAAAGGCAAGACCTCACTGATTGCTGAAAAAAAAAAATTTTAATATATTGTTTTAAAATAGCTATAATTTGGTCAATTTTAATGTTACACACAATTCTTTCTCTTTTGTCACAAAAATCGAAAAAATAATAAAAAAATTTAAAAACGGTTAGGTGCCATAAAAACGTTAACAACGTCATATAAGGAAGACTAAAGCTTAAGTATATAATACCACTCTTTCTGAGGCAAGGGGCTCTGCCAGACGAGACTGAGTTGGGGGCCTAATATCTACTATTAAATACTTTTGCGGTGGTCTTCCTCTAAAAAGAAGTTCTTTCGTCCTGGGAAGAAACACTAACAAAGAAGACTTCGGGTAACTACCACAACACTCTGGAGCGTAGTGAGGAAGTGCGACTTTGCGAGTGGTGGAAACTTGGGACACTTTTCACTCAAACGACACAGTACAAAAAATTTATAAAAAATATTTTCTTTTGTCTTTTACTTGGGATTTTACTTTTCATTTTATTTTGAGTCTTTCTTGTGTCTTTAATTTTGGGAAACAGCGATATGGGTTCACTCTTTAAAAATAACACAAAACACTTAAAAATATTTCCTTTGGCTTTTTGTGACTTTTTAACTTTCATTTTATTTTGGTTTTCTTGGACTCTCTTTGGTTTTCGTGGGAAATTTTCGAATATTGGTTTACCCCTATTTTTTGGTCACGTGAGAGAATTCGTTACACTTGAGATATAAACAAATTAAATTAGATGTGACAATAAGGGTAAAATTGGTCACATGCGAGAATATTACACAGTAGATGTAAACTAACTAAAAAGGCAACAACAAGGGTTAATGGTCACATGATAAGATCTACACAATAACAATTTGGCCAGGAGAGAAATAGTCAACACGTGATGATCAGGTGCTTTTTTCGCCAATGGTATCACTTAGATATGCTTGGTTACTGACTTTGATCTATAGCGTCAACAACGGCGGGTGCTTATACGTGAAAAGTTAAACAGCAAATATCAGAACGTTCGACTTCGGCAATATAGGATACATTTCTCTCTTGGGGCCTAGGTGACAAACAAAGTCTCTAAGAAAGGTAACGAAAAGATGACGTGATGAAAGCTGGTGAGGACAGGACGGGATGAAAGGGGTTGTGGAGGGTTGGAAGATTAGGGGTTTGAATTTGTTGGATGGTTTGTTGGGAAATGTGTTAGATGGTGAGTTGACGTTTGGTGGGTTGTATGTTAGCTGTATTTTTATTTAGGAGATGTAGGTTGGTAGTAGACGTGTTGTTGAGGGGACTGGATTTTTATTGAAGTTCGGATTCCTTTGGGCGTGCAAGGTCCTTAGGTGTCTATCATGGCTACCCTATACGAGTGATAGGGGAGGAGATTAGGTATACGAGCTGAAGACCTAGTCATTTCCGACCAAGCCTTGGGATATACCTTACAAGAGCAGTAAGGGAGCAGTCTTTTGATATGAGCTGAAGCAATTGACATTTGCAATTAGGTATTCCAGTTCTCCTTTTTTTTTACCGAGAAGGCCGTTGTAGCATTGGGGCAATCGTCCTTAAATAATTTGGCAAATGTGAGGTTTCCTCTTGGGATCACATTTCGTGGTCCTTAGCAAGATTGGGTCGTGGGTTGATCTGTAAAGTTTTCTTTATATGAATTAGCTCTAGCTTTACCTTTTTTCTTTATAATTTTGTTCCCTGTAATTTTGGGCGTTTTTGTAGTCTGATTTTATATTAATAAAATTCCGAACTAAGGTTCAATCATGTTAGTCAGCAAAAAAAAAAAAAAATTTTAATGTTACAAAAAAAAAACCTCTTTCTCTTCTCTCGACGGATACTCAAAATGCGTAGTAAATAACGGAACGGGTTTCTATAAGTTTGACTTTAGTTGGAGGTTAACGGTCATACCGGATAAGACTAAAAGGGTTGGACTGAGTTCTTGTAGGAGCCTGCGATATTATTTCTGGTGTTTGGTTCTAAGTTCTTCGGTGGAAAATGTAGATGGTTTTTTTGCTTTCTTNAAGCAATTGACATTTGCAATTAGGTATTCCAGTTCTCCTTTTTTTTTACCGAGAAGGCCGTTGTAGCATTGGGGCAATCGTCCTTAAATAATTTGGCAAATGTGAGGTTTCCTCTTGGGATCACATTTCGTGGTCCTTAGCAAGATTGGGTCGTGGGTTGATCTGTAAAGTTTTCTTTATATGAATTAGCTCTAGCTTTACCTTTTTTCTTTATAATTTTGTTCCCTGTAATTTTGGGCGTTTTTGTAGTCTGATTTTATATTAATAAAATTCCGAACTAAGGTTCAATCATGTTAGTCAGCAAAAAAAAAAAAAAATTTTAATGTTACAAAAAAAAAACCTCTTTCTCTTCTCTCGACGGATACTCAAAATGCGTAGTAAATAACGGAACGGGTTTCTATAAGTTTGACTTTAGTTGGAGGTTAACGGTCATACCGGATAAGACTAAAAGGGTTGGACTGAGTTCTTGTAGGAGCCTGCGATATTATTTCTGGTGTTTGGTTCTAAGTTCTTCGGTGGAAAATGTAGATGGTTTTTTTGCTTTCTTCCCGGGAGTGTATGAAAAGAAAATTTTTACTCCTTTCGTACCAATACAAAGGTATATAAAGTAACGAAAGAACGGTTGGTGGTCACTACCTTTATCCTGGTCTTGGAAGTATCGCTTATACGAACGTGAGAAACGAAGAAGTCAACTAGCGCTGTTTATTTTCTTTAGATAAGAAGAGGTTCTGCGCTACAAATTCTCCTTTTTTCATGGCAATAACTTTTTTTGGGGGATTTGTTAAATTTCGGTTTGACCTTAATTGTCGATCATAACGATCATTTGGTGCATGATGAAAAATCACAAGAATGAGCACGTGGAAATTGGATGACGATCGACAAGTGGATTTGGGAAGAATACGTGGGGTACAAAGGAGTCGACAAGGGATGTGGATGTTAATAAAATTATTGGATACTTTAACTTACAATCTGCAGGGGTTTGATCGAGGAAAGATAGCTTTCGGGGTGCGAGAAATCAAGTGGGAGAACTTAGGTTCGCAAAGTAAATTACCAATGTAAGCTCACCTTGGACTGATCCACCATGCAATTCGCCGTAGCCAGAAGGTCCGTTGAGTACCGTGTTAACACCGGGGGCGTAATGTTTAAAGTATAGAGGGTGAGAAGTAGTTCTCTAAGATGGTGTCGGAGAGTAGTAGTATATTTTGACGGGTACGATGTTGTTCGTAAAGGAGAGTATAAGGGTGTTAATTGTTTTTTTTGTGGTCACGATCGGTGACTGTATATTTTTAATTGACGAATTTAGCCATTGTGCCTGATTGTGCTGTGGCTAAATTCCAGGCTCAATTGGCTAAATTAAATCTGGCTAAATTCCTGGTTCAATTCGTATTGCGCTTACCATTCCTAATGGTCACAATTATTCAATAAATAATCATGATTATTCGCTGATTATTCATGATTATTTATTAATTATTTGTCAATTATTCATCGATTATTCGTCAATTATTCGTCGATTATTCATGATTATTCGTTGATTATTCATGATTATTTGTTAATTATTCATGATTATTTGTTAATTATTCATCAATTATTCGTCGATTATTTGCGATTTTTCATCAATTATTCGTGATTATTCGTTAATTATTCATAATTATACTTGTACACTAAATTATTTTGGGACCCGAAACCTGAAATAAAAATACCCCGAAATTGACCTCGAAATATCTTTTCAAAATCCTGATATCCCAAAATAAAAATGGGATCGAAATTAAAAATAAAAGTTGAAATTAAAATGGGAGTCAAAATTAAAATAAAAGTCAAAATTAAAATAAGAATTAATTTATAATCCTCTCATCAAGGTGAATATTTTAGTAATTGTTTCATCCAGATTGGACTTCTCTACATCAAGTTATTAATTAAAATATCTATTTTATCAATAAATAAAATCTTCTTATAATTTTTTCATGTTATATGGAACGATTTTGCTAACCTGTAATTCGAATTTAATAATATATAGCTCATTAGATTCCCCTTATTGAGGTGAACATTTCAATAGTTGTTTCATCCAGATTGGACTTATCTCTACGATTTTATTTTTATTATTATTTAGCCCTCACGGTTTTATTATTATTATTATTATTTAGCCCCATGATTCTTGTTATTATTATTATTATTATTATTATTATAGCCCCACGGTTTTATTATTATCAGTTAGTGGTCATTTCAGGGATCTGCATAGGGAGGTGATTTAATTAGTGAATTTTATATATGCGCCGATCACTTTTGTAAAATCTTTTTTTGATCAAATAAAGATAATCTACATAATAATGCTTATAAAAATTTTTTATGTAATATTGTATTATTTTAGAGAAACAGAATATGCATTTTTATTACAATCGGATAAAAA
>PQFF01000511.1:111671-126509 GCA_003547095.1 Diversispora epigaea | reverse complement strand
AAATGAACCTTGTTTTATAAATTTAATAATTAATTTAGTTACAAATTAAAATAATAATAAATATAATTTATAAATATAGTACCTTCATCATATTCGTATTCTTCGTCTGTCATTTCCCACTCTTCAGAGTGGTATTCAGTTTTATTTAATATTTTTTTGACCTCCTTTCGAGGATACAAGGCCAATTTTTCATCACCTCCTTGAAACAGGTATTCTGCTACCCTGTTTCTCAATTTCTTCTTCTATTTAAAATAAAATTATATCAATACTATACTTGATAGCTATATTATATATTATTATAAAAATCCTACCTTTTACATGTCAGTATTCTTTCTCAGTCTCCTTAATTCTATTTTTCTATTTCCTTTTACTATAGTTCTATGTATTCGATGCCTAGTTTCCCACCTAGTATGTATCATTTCTAACAAATTTGTATCTGATACAGTATATTTTTTATTCATTATTTTACTTATACGAGGTAAAAGTTTTATGATGATAAAATCACGTTGTTCCACCCATGTAAGTTCTGGTTTTATCGGATATTTTGTTTTGTATTTGGAATTATAAACCAAAAATAATTCTTTCTATAATTAGATAAATTTGTATTAGTTATTCTGTGCCCGATATATGTATAATATAAAAAATCAAAAAAAAAAAACAATTTACCCTAACTCGTTTATATGATTCAGAATCTAAATATTTTATTGTTTTTGTTTTCTTTTTTTTTCTTTTTTTCTTCTTCAAATGAAGATTCAGATTCATCAGATTCATCAGATTTATCGGAAGATGACGAAGATTCATTAGCAGAAGAAGAAGGTGATGATGATGATGAGGAAGCAGTAGGGGAGGAGGGCGAAGAAGAAGATGAAGAGGACGAAGAGGATGAAGAAAAGGAGGAAGAGGAAAAAGATTCTTTTTTATTTTTTTTATTTTTTCTAATTTTACTGATTTTTTTATTATTTTTTCTAATTTTACTAATTTTTTTACTACTTTCACCAATTTTTTTGTTTTTACTTAGCATTTTTGTAAAAATTTTTCCAATTGTTTCGTAATCTATTAAATATAATTAATATATTAGTTATAATTATAATTATTATTTTATAAATAGACAATTAATTAATTAATTTACCTTTTTTTGATATTTTGTTGTGTGTTTTCTTTTTTAGTGTCTTGATAGGACGAAAAGAATACGTTACTTTTTTTGATTTCGTCATTTTTTTTATAAAAAAATAATTTTTTAAAAAAGAAAGAAAGGGGAAGAGTAGTTTTTTATATATTGCATTTTTCGGGCAGATGAATTAATTATTGCATCACGAAAAGGTAAAGTTATTAATCATTATATCATATTTTTTGATATCGGACATATTATATATGAGGTAATTAAAAAGTAATATTTCATATTACTTACGTGATATTCTTGTTTATGATGCGTTATTTCGTATGTAGCTGAAATGTAATATAAGTTTAGAAATATATGTAATATATAATATATATTTATTTATAAATATACTTAAAAACAAAGTATTTTGATTTTTTAGAACTTTACCTTTTCCCTTGGATTTAGATTTTTAAAGCTAAATCAGTTACTTATATCTGAAAACGTGAAATTAAAAAAAAATGAAACATCACTTATCGGGGTCATATCAATATTATGAATAATATATTATTAACATTATATATATTTTAAAGAAACAAATAAAAAATCACTTATCGAGGTCCTGGTGTTATATATCAATATTAAGAATAATATAGTATTATCAACATTATAAAAATTATGGTATATGTATAGTATAGTATTAACATTATATGTATTTTAAAGAAATGAATAGAAATGGGCCGCAAGGAGGTGTTATGCATATTAAAGAGAAAGAGATGGTATTAATGATAATGAAAAATAATGAAAAATAGGTATTTGTTTACTTATATGCAGATCAGAGGAGTAATGTGTAACATATTAATTTTAATATAATAATATAAATTATTTAGTATTATTGTTATATTAATAAATATAAATCATTACTATATATAACTATATATATATAAACATAAAATTTACTATTAACTAAATAAAATTTCTCTAATTTTAAAACGACGCGTATCATCTTTACGCAAATTTTAAAGACGCGTATCATCTGTAAATAATTTTTGCGCATTATAAAAAAGCAAGTATTTGACCATGTGAATATTTTAGAGAACATTTTTTGAAAATAAATTTATTAAAGAACTTTGACTAATATATAATNTAGCCATATCGGGTACCCGATATATCAATTTTTAACCTGTGTAACATTTATAATATTTATCTTTCTTAATTAAGTGAACGAAACTCAAGTGAATGAAGATACGTCATCAAATAAAAATAGTAAGAAAAGAAAAAGAAGTTCACCGACATCTGATATACCTAAGTTAAATAGAGACGTGTCAATAAGCAATATGCTTACAGGGTTGGATCTTGGTGAAGAAATAGTTGTGGCATCATCATCTCGTCCAAGAAATGATCAATTTCACGAACCACACATGGATGAGATGCTCGATATATTTGATGATGAACTTTTGTTTGATATAGGAGATAATGATAATAAATTAATTGACGACTTAGAAGAATGTGATAATGAAGAAATTATTTGTGACGATAATGAATTAGAAGTAGAAGTAGAATTAGAAAATGAATATATGGATTCGGATGATGAAATATTTAAAGATGATGATAACTTGTTTGTCTCACCTGAGCTAGAAGAGGAGGACGAATGCTATGAAGGAGTAGAATTAAAAGATAAATTAGACGTAGAGATACTTTTGTGGTTATTTAAGTTTCAACAAAAATATCAGATACCTGATACGGCCCTGGAGGCCTTAATTAAGTTTTTAAACCATACCCTAAAGATGATTGACGATTCTAAGTTTTGGAAATTTCCTGCTTCTTTATTTTTAGCAAAAAAAAGGTTAGGAATTTTCCAACCAAAATTAAGGATGGCAGTTTGCACAAACTGTCATAAATTATATGATTCTAAGATTGTATGCAATAATACGGAAAACAATAAGTTAGCAATCATGCATTGCCGTTATGAAGAATATCCAAACAATTCAATACCTTCCCGAAAGAATTTATGCAATAATGAGCTCTCCTCCCTCAAAAGAAATATGAAAAATATGGTAGCAATTCCTAAAATGCTATATCCTAAGCTCTCAATTAAACAACAATTAAGTATCTTGTACCAGAGATCTGGCTTTGAAAAAATGCTAAACCAATCGGGCACAAGAAATTATGATAGTAATATCTATGCTGATATATATGATGGGAAAGTATGGAATTCATTTCCTTTCGATGGTAGCAAATTTTTTAGTCCAGAAACTGCCACCTTGAATTTAGGATTATTAATAAATTTGGATTGGTTCCAACCCTTTAAGTACACACAATATAGCACTGGTGCTATTTATGCTTCAATATGTAATCTTCCAAGGGCAGAAAGAAATAAGCCCGAAAATATTATTTATTTAGGCTTCCTACCTGGACCTAAGGAAGCCGATAAGAACCAAATTAATCATTACCTATCCCCGATAGTTGATGAACTTAAGGAATTATGGGAGGGATGGAGAGTTCCCAAAACATATGAAAATAAAGATGAGCTCGATATAAGAGTTGCAATATTAGTAGATTCTTCCGATATTCCAGCTACACGAAAGTTATTTGGGCATGGATCTGCAGTAATGAAATGTCACAGGTGCTCGAAAAGAAGCCGATATAGTGAGAAGTTTAAAAAAACTCATTATGGTGGTATGCATAATTATGAACAATGGATTACAGAATCTGCAGATCCCCAAAAACATAGACAATATACTCAAGAATGGCTTAAATGTGACACCAGAGGAACAAGAGAAGCTCATTTTAAAATAAACGGAGTGCGATGGTCTGAATTGCTTCGTCTCCCTTACATAGATCCGATCAGATTTGCAGTAGTGGATCCAATGCATTGTTTGTTCCTTGGGATTGCAAAATAGATTATTCAATCCATATTTATTAAAGAAAATAAGCTAAATTCCGAGCAACTTCGTACAGCACAAAAGAGGATGGATAACGTTCAACTTCCATCTGATATTGGTCGAATCCCTCCAAAAATTGCTATCGGAGAAGGATTTTCAAAGCTCACTGCTGACCAATGGAAGACCTTTATTATGATATATGCAACAACAATTTTATGGGACATGTTAGATGATAATAATAGAAAGATATTGGGACATTTTGTTCGGGCGTGTAACTTATTGGTTGCTAGATTTGTTACTGAAGATGATCTACAAGAAGCTCAAGAAAAATTAAGGGATATGTCAATAAATATAGAAAGAACCTATGGGCCTGAATTTATTACAAGTAATATCTATTTATCAATGCATATTCCTGAATGCATACGGGATTATGGCTCTGTTTATAGTTTTTGGTTATTCCCGTACGAGCGATTAAATGGATACATAGGTAAGCCGCACATATCGGGTGTACGAAATTATAATAAATAAAATTTTAACACAAATCTTTTCATAGGTTCATATCCTAATAGTAATCGGCAGATCGAACCCGAACTTGTGCGAATTATTCTTAAAAATTCGCTTGTGGATTATCATCTTTCATGTCAATGGACGTCTGGTCTCTTAGAGAATTCTCTTAAATTTCTTGTACCAAAGAAAGTTGCTGGCAGCTTAGCTGTAACTAATGAATTTGATAGAGAAGAGTTACAGTATTTCATCTCCCTGAGACATGACACGTCCAATAAAATCTATGGCACTGAATATATACCAGGACGTATGCTAACACCTTCACATGAAAAGGTAAGTATTCCTAAAGAGGTTCAAAAAATATTATGTAAATGGTATGTAACATTATATAATAGAAAAAAGAAAGATGTGAACGCNCTCTCCTCCCTCAAAAGAAATATGAAAAATATGGTAGCAATTCCTAAAATGCTATATCCTAAGCTCTCAATTAAACAACAATTAAGTATCTTGTACCAGAGATCTGGCTTTGAAAAAATGCTAAACCAATCGGGCACAAGAAATTATGATAGTAATATCTATGCTGATATATATGATGGGAAAGTATGGAATTCATTTCCTTTCGATGGTAGCAAATTTTTTAGTCCAGAAACTGCCACCTTGAATTTAGGATTATTAATAAATTTGGATTGGTTCCAACCCTTTAAGTACACACAATATAGCACTGGTGCTATTTATGCTTCAATATGTAATCTTCCAAGGGCAGAAAGAAATAAGCCCGAAAATATTATTTATTTAGGCTTCCTACCTGGACCTAAGGAAGCCGATAAGAACCAAATTAATCATTACCTATCCCCGATAGTTGATGAACTTAAGGAATTATGGGAGGGATGGAGAGTTCCCAAAACATATGAAAANGTCTCTTAGAGAATTCTCTTAAATTTCTTGTACCAAAGAAAGTTGCTGGCAGCTTAGCTGTAACTAATGAATTTGATAGAGAAGAGTTACAGTATTTCATCTCCCTGAGACATGACACGTCCAATAAAATCTATGGCACTGAATATATACCAGGACGTATGCTAACACCTTCACATGAAAAGGTAAGTATTCCTAAAGAGGTTCAAAAAATATTATGTAAATGGTATGTAACATTATATAATAGAAAAAAGAAAGATGTGAACGCATGTATGGAAGTAACTATGAACCAACATGCACGATTAATAATTGGTAATGAAATATTTGGGTCCAAGATCACTGGACGACATGAAAATAATGCAATTATATTAGCAAAGTGGAAAGCATATAGAGATGGAACAAATGATATTTATCCTGGGGAGGTACAATATTACTTCGAACATACTCTAACACTTCCAAAAGGACCCAAAACACATCTTTTAGCATATGTCAAATGGTATAAAAATGCGCCTTCCTCTAGTATACGATTTAAGCATAAATTTATAGAGCCTGAAGTATCCAATACTGAGTTGTTGAATGGAGAATACTATGAGGAAGGTCAAGATTCAATTATTGCAGTGCATAGAATATATGGTCGAGCCATTAAGATAAACTATCGGACGGGGAATAAAAATAAGAATAATTATGTTTCAATAATACCATTGAATCGAAGATTTAATGTTTAATTTTAATTTTATTTATTTATTAATTAATAATAAAGAGATTATCTAATACAATGAGCATATCAAACAATAACTAAACTTTAAAGTATATCTGATTTTATGCAAGAAAACTTGAATTTTAAGTATATGCATCTGATAGATAAGCCAAAGGAAAAACCTGAATAAAATTTTTAATAAATCAGATGTCCGATATATACCTGATATTACTATTTATTATCATGTACCCAATATTGAAGGTAATATCGGGTGCCTGAAATAATAATAATTAATATCGCTGTCATATCGGGTGCATTATAAAATTTACAAAAAAAAATCCTAGATATCGGGTGCCTGATATATATAAAAATATTATTTGCACTCGATAGGTACCTGATAGCTACCCGATATTCAAAAATATCGGGTACCCGATAGGTGCCCGATAGCTGCCCGATATTTGGATTTTGACCTGTGTTATTTAGCCCTCACGATTTTTGTTATTATTATTATTATTATTATTATTATTACAGCCCCTGCGGTTTTATTATTATTCTTCTTTTTCTTCTCCCACGATTCTTGTCCCTACGGTTTTATTATTATTATTATTATTATTATTATAGCCCACGATTTTATTATTATTATTATTATTATTTAGTTCCCACGGTTTTATTATTATTATTATTATTATTATTATTATTATTATTATTATAGCCCCACAGTTTTATTATTCTTCTTCTTTTTCTTCTTCCTTTGTCTCCCACGATTTTTAGCCCCACGATTCTTGTCCCTATAGTTTTATTATTATTATTATTATTATTTATCCCTCACGATTCTTGCCTCACAGTTTTATTATTATTATTATTATTTAACCACGATTCTTACCCACGGTTTTATTATTATTATTATAACCCTACGGTTTTATTATTATTATTATTATTATTATTTAGCCTTACACTACGGTTTTATTATTATTATTATTATTATTATTTAGCTTCTACGATTCTTGCCTCCATTATTATTCTTCTTAAATTTTTAAAAAAGATATTTTAGAAGGAATGTTAAAATTTTAATATTATTAAATAAATTTTTTTTATCACATTTGTTTAAGTGTGATATGATTTGATTGGCTAAATTAAAATAAGAATTTTTTTTATTTTATTTTTTCGCAAAAAAATTGCGTAAATTTCCGCAAATTTTCGCAAAAAATTGTGGAAATTTTTATCTCTTAAAATTTCCTGATGCCGCCTATTTCTTTTTTTTAAAAAACGAAATATATATACAAGATCAAAATTTAAAAAAAATTTTTTTTTTTAAAGTTTCACAACCGGGATTACGTTTTCCATGGGAATTTTGAGGTTTCACAATTATTACATCCCCCAGTCGAAATGCTTGTTTTGACCAGGATTACACTAAATTTCGTCCTCCGTAATAATTTTGTTCCCTGTAAACAATTTTGACTTCCGGTCAAAATGCTTATTTCAACCAGGGTTACACTAAATTTTGTCCCTGTAATAATTTTGTCCCCGTAAACAATTTCGACTTCCGGTTTAATTACGGGGATTATTTCGGGTTTTGAGGAATATTTCGGGTTTCGGAATTGATTTCGGGGTCATTAAAAATTAAACCGAGGTTAGGTTTTTGATTTGTATATTTATAATTATTATTTACAATTATTAAAATTTTTTTATCGCTATTTTCGAAATGATCTGATCAGTGATTAGTAAATCAAAATAAATATTACTTTTCGAAAACACAGATCATAGTTATTACATAATTTATTTGGCCAATAAATTTTCGAGTTCATGATTATGCATTAAGTCATGTAAATCACATGTTAGTTTTTAACCAATAAAATTAAGCTTCACCTCAAGCTATTACTTATTATTATCGTCTTTAATTTTATTATTTCAAATATTTTACCATTTATTTTTATTTATTATACATTATTATTATTACTACAACCTTTTAATATGTTTTATTATCATCCTAAACATAACTCTTCTGTTGCAAACTCTAATTTCAAGGAGATAAATAAATATTTTTCTTTAAAAAAAAGTCTTGTTATTCATCCAAGAGAAAAGGTAAATAAATTATTTAAAAAAAATAAAAAGAACACAGGAAGATATGTCTACTTTTATATATGTCTGTCTTAAGTCTATAAACCTGATTCCAAAATGAAGAAAGTTGAAAATATAAATGAAAGTTAAATTAATTAATGTATAGATCTCAAGATCATTTCATATTTGTTATAATCGCTTGTAATCATTAAATCAGAATTTGTAATCTTTGAAATCAAGAGGAAGGTTTTTAACAGTGTATTCCTCATATTTTAATAAAAAATATTTACGAACACAGTAATAATTATAATGTAATATAAAAACTTATATTTTCGTTAATTTGATAGATTTTTATTATATATAATTATCTTTTTTTCGCAATAATATTTTTTGTATCACCAATTATCTGATCAGACCATTTTGAAAACAGCAATAATACAAACAATAATCAACAAAAAATTTTTCTACTATAAAATAATATATATTTCATTTTAAAATAAAAAATTTCAGTTATAATTTTTTATAATTTTTATAATTTTTCATAATTCTAACTAGAATTACAAAAAATTTATAATAAAAATTTTTACAAATTTTCAACTTTAAATGCAAATATCAATACTACTGAAATAAAATATATATTATTTTATAGTTAAAAATAAAACTTTTCTTTTTATCTTAAAAATATTTTAGTAAAAAATTTTTTTATATTTTCAAATTATAAGCAAAGTTAAAAAATATAAAAAATCTTTTGTTAGTTATTATTTGTATTAAAAATTTTTTATTGTTTATCACTTACAATTATTTACAATTCTTCGCGATTATTTATGATTATTCACGATTATTCAACGATTAATTATTTAATAATTATTCACAATTAATTATTTAACGATTATTCACAATTATTTACAATTATGATTTTGTATTCGATTATGTATTCAAGGTTTGATTATTCGCGAATTTGTATTCACGATTCCTAACATTAGCTACAACTTCTTTATTATTATACAATAGATAATTGTATACATATTTATATGTCTTTGTAGAAACTAAACTAGTTAATAGTATTGATTTTTGAGACATTTTATTTAAAATATATTAATATATTAGTAAATTGGTTAAAAAAAATGATTTATAAATTGTTCTGAAAATTTTACAAAATATAATATTTCCTTTTTTATATAATTTCGCTAATACATATTTTTTGTAAATTTGCTTTATGTTTTTGTGTTTCAAAATTTGAGGAATTTATGTTTATTAATTTTTAAATTAATGTATTTTTTTATAATTTGTGTCTTAATATTTGAGAAGATTCATATTTATTATATATATATACGTTTTTATAATTCATATTACAATATAAATTACTTATTATAATTTGTGTTATTTATATATAAATTACTTATTATTATTATAATATTAATAGTGTAGCACAAATTTAATGATTTCTGATTCTATTATACATAAAATAAACAAATACTTTTTTTCATAAATATCACTCTCTCACATAATACTCCTTGAGAGCACAACATCTCCTTACGGCTGATAATATTAACAGTACTATATTATATATTTAGCATCAGGAAACTTTTCAAGATGTAAATTTACAGAAATTTACAAAACTTATAGAAATTTATACCTAAAAAAATTAATTTTTTTGACTTTAATTACTATTTATGAGACATGAAGTGATTTTTTACTAAGATATTTCTATAACAGATCGAAAGATCTGGTTTTTAGCTACAAGATGATATGTGTTTTATTTCTGTACCATCAATATTCACGAAAATATTCACGTTTAAAGTTTCATATTTGTGAAAAAATTTCTATGTAAATTTTTTGAAAATTTTTGTAATTTTGTTGGAAATTTACGTGATGTTGTTACCAACGTAGTTGTTGGGATGTATTTTAATTACTATTATATATACGAAAGACAAATTGATTTACAAATATGTAATTGTGTAGTGCAATTGTGTCTTGTAATAGATTTACCATAGATAGTAGTAAATTAATATGTAGATCATATATTACGAGGACCTAAAGGACCCAAAGAACCTAAAGGACCTAAAAAACCTAAAAGACTCAAAGGATCTAAAAAACCTAAAGAACTTAAAGGACCCAAAAATTAGTTATATAAAGGATGGATTTTGACCTAAAGCAAAAGAAGAACTCGAGTTTGAGTTCGAGTCAGAGTTCAGTTTTAATTCTTTTAGTTCGAGTTTGATTTTGTCTAGAATTAGGATTCTATTCTTTAGTTAGGAAACCTTTTTGTAATCAACTAATTTATTGGTAAATTAGTTTCTTTTGTATTTACAATTATCATTAATAAAGGTTATTATTACCTCGAAATTATCAGTATTATTACATTATTAATAATAACTAAATTTTTTGTATTAAATCGTCTACTTTATTATTTGGAGTGCTATCTCGTAATATTAGTAATTAACATTAATCAATACACTTATTAACAGTAGTTTTTAACTTTTAGAACCTACTTATTAGTAATAGTTGTATCTATTTTGACTAATAGTTTTTTTGAATAATATCTTTAATATTATTTTAAGAGTTTTTGTTCATCTCACATGTTTATTAAGAAAGATAAATCTCCGTTGGTAACAATTTGATACCTTTTAGCGGAATCGCAAAAAGAAATTATACTGTTAATGGTTATTGCCAAAAGACGTAACAATTGTGTAGACGAAGCAATCAAACAAAAGAACAAAGCTCTTTTTGAAATTGTTGAACGAGAATTATTTTGAGAAGAGAGAAATCTTAATTACAAAGTAATCTATATGGATCTATCTCTTTTAATTTAATAATAGTCATTTTTTAGTGTTTTAATTTAACCTCCATGTGATGCTCATTGTGGAATCAATATTACTAGCACGACTAAGCAAAGATAATGGTTAAAAAAAAAAAAATAATATAGTATAAATTTTTTTTTTAAATAATTTAATTTTAAATAATTATATTTATTTTAGTAGTAATAGAATTTGTTAATGAAAAACAATAGTAAAAATATAAATATTTAATATTCATTAATAATTATAGTTCTTATTATAATTAATTTAAATTCAATCACATTTACATTAGTAGTATTTTGACTTATAATTTTAGTTACAAGAAATTATTTTATTTATAATTTTTTTTAGTAATAGTAAATCAATATATTTTTTGAGGAAGACAATAATAGATCAATAATGACAATAGTGAGTCTTTGTTAAACTTGAATAAGATCTAAGAAGAGGCAAAAGTTTTGAGAGACAAAAGTGAGTCAATATTGATGAAAAAGTCTAATAATAATAATATCTAACATATCTTTATATCACTACCTTATATTATTAATAGAATAGATATTAATATTATAAAAATTAATATTAGAAGAAGAAAAATATAATAAAATATATTATGATGATATTATGATGCATATACCTGCTACTCAAATTCAAAATTCAAATGTCAAAATCTCAAATATCAAAATCTCAAATCCCAAATCCCAAATCCCAAATTCCAAATTATAATTAGTATCTTTTACTGAAATTCCAAATTCCAAATCTCAAATATTAGTAATTTGTGCATTTTGGCATTCCAAATCTTAAATTATTTGGGATTTAGGAAACATGTATAATGATACATAATGGACTCAAATCAAAATGAATTTATTTTAATTATTCAACAAATTATTAGAATATTATGAAAACATAGTTTAAATTTTAATTATTTTCTTACATATATTTTATTATATTATATATAGTTATATATAGTTTATACATTAGTAATACATTTAATAATTACCCTTTTACAGTTGTTTGGTTAAAGTAGTTATTTCAAAAATAGATATTTCATAAGACAAATAGATAGGACAGTAACATATTAAATAGAAATCTTGATGAAAAATAATAGTGGAAGTAATAGTGGAAGGTTTACGACATTTCTCCTACAAATTGATTTAAAAGATTGAAAAATTAGTAAGGATATAAATACAAATATGAAAATAAAAGAGGGTCCACAGAGTAACATCTTTTTTATTTAACTTTAGACTGACCCACAGAGTAACACAGCACTAAAATATTAGAGTTAATAATTCAAAATATATCTTTATTATTGATTATTTCTAATATTTTCATGGGCATAGCAAATAATCTGGTCTGAAGTTTCTATTTGAAAGTGATGTACTAAACTACGAAAATGTTGAAGAGAGTTCTGAAGATGAACATTTTCTTGTAAGAGACGAGTATTATTATTATAAAAATTTTCTATTTCCTGAGTTAATGAAAAATTATGATTCTAAAAAAAAGAATATTAATTTTTTTTTAAAAAAAAGAGTAAATGAAATATTTTTAAGAGTAAAATAAAAGTTACTCATATATTATTACAACTTCTTAAGTTACGAACTTCTTTTTGAAGTTATTTTGATAATTAGTATATAAAACTTGAAGAATAATAAGTTTTTTTTGTACTGATAATAATTCCGCTTCTAGCTCAGAACAATGATAGTTAAGGAGATAATGATGAAGGAATTTAGCTGTTTCTTGAAGAATCATAATTCTCCTTACGATAATATTTGAATATTGATATGCATGAGTAAAGCAATTGGTCCTAGGTATTGTTATAACTAAAGTAATTTAAAAGATAAACAAATTACAATTTAGTATTTTTCTTCAAGAACATATGATGTTATACAGGAACGTTTTCAAAAAAAAATAAAAAAGATCGCGACAAGCTTTCAACGACCTAATATTAAGTGCAAAGTCTTTTAATATCTTCTTTTCATTAAGGGAAGCCGAGTCATTCATGTTAACTCCATCTACTAGCTTGACAAGAAGCAACAGTATTTTTATAAATTACTCTAAAGGAGAATATCAAAAAACACTAAGTAAGTTTGACTTACAAATAATAAAAAGTAAAATGGAACAATGAGAAAATTAACGAATTAATCTCAAAATAATATCTTCTTAAATAAGTATGTAAAAACTTTTCAGTGAGAAAATTTCCAAGTTTGAAAAATATTAGTGGGAAAAATAAAAACAAAGAAATTTGTATTAATTAAAATTTGAGTACGATAAAAAATATATTTTTAGAAAAAACAAGGGAAGCATGAGAAAATTCTTGAAGTTTATTACAAAACACATGGAAAACATAAGATAACAATAACATACATGCACACATGATATATAAAATTAGCTCAAAACTTGTATAGATCAGAATGATAGACCAAAATTGATTTATGCTATAATATTTTTCCTTTATTGTTCAAAAATAAAAATAAGATGTACAAAATAGTATTATAATTAAATATTATCAAAGAACAATCTAGAACAAATTACTTATCTTTGTATGTTATAGTTTGAATGAGTAAAAAATAATTTTGATAATAATTTCATGTCTTTTGTATAGGCTATTAGGAATATTTTGGTGAATATAAGGTTATAAAAGGACTTATGAATTAATTGGGAAGGTAACTGTTACCAACGTAGTTGTTAGAATGTATTTTAATTACTATTATATATTATTAACTTATATTATTTATTATATTATTATTATATTTATAATTAGTTAGTAGTACTTAGTTATTTATTTATTTATTTATTATTTATATCTGTAATACGAAAGACAAATTGATTTACAAATATGTAATTGTGTAATGTAATTGTGTTCTGTAATAGATTTATCATAGATAGTAGTAAATTAATATGTAGATCATGTATTACAAGGACCTAAAGGATTCAAAGGACTTAAAAGACCTAAAAGACTTAAAGGACCCAAAGGATTTAAAAGACCTAAAGAACCCAAAGGACCTAAAAATTAGTTATATAAAGGATGGATTTTGATCTAAAGCAAAGGGAAAGCTCGAGCTCGAGTTCGAGTCAGAGTTCAGTTTTAGTTCTTTTAGTTTGAGTTTAATTTTGTCTAGAATTAGGATTCTATCCTTTAATTAGGAAACCTTTTTATAATCAACTAATTTATTGATAAATTAGTTTCTTTTGTATTTGCAATTATTAGGACTTGGAACCGTGTCCCAATAAGTTATCTGGATATTTGAATGACTTTAAAATTAGATATCCGGATTAGTGGTACGATCCGGATTAATTCGTGTAATCCGTCATCCGTATCACCATCAAAAATTTAATCCGTAATCTGTTATGGAGTCAATTTAATCAATCCGCGGATTATCCGTTCAATCCACGGATAATCCGTTCAATCCGCGG
The DNA here is from genome assembly GCA_003547095.1 of Diversispora epigaea. Lineage (NCBI taxonomy): Eukaryota > Fungi > Glomeromycota > Glomeromycetes > Diversisporales > Diversisporaceae > Diversispora > Diversispora epigaea. The sequence continues at coordinate 112,151 of PQFF01000511.1, read as the reverse complement.
ATCATCTATTCAATCCGTGGATAATCCGTTTAATCCGTCCAATCCGAGGATTATCTGTTCAATCCGCGGATCATCTGTTCAATCCGCGGATCATCTGTTCAATCCGCAGATTATTTGTTCAATTTATTTTTTTTAAAGTATATATTTAACTTAAAATTTTATTATTTTATTGATATTTGTTATTTAATTAAATAATTTATATTATTTATATATTTATTTAATTAATAATTAATTTTGTGAAATAGAAATACAATTTTATAGTTTTTTATTTTTATTTATTAATTATTTTATTAAAATATTATTCTTTTTTTTGTCTAACGGTACTGCGCCACCTGATTTTACTAAAAATAGTTCTAAAAATAATCAAAAAATAATAATTGATACTTTTAAATATTTAAAAATTATCTAAACTAATAAAATAAACAAAATATTATCTATTTACAACTCTATAAACTCCTTTAAAACTATATAATTACTCTT
>PQFF01000511.1:97366-108641 GCA_003547095.1 Diversispora epigaea | reverse complement strand
TAAAAAGTAATAGTTAGTACCTTTAAATATCTGAAAATATTCTAAACTAATAAAATAAATATAATATTACTCACTTATAACTCTAAACTCTTTTAAACTATATAATTATCTTTTTAACTCAAAATAATAATTGTAATATAATATTTAAAGAAAGAAATATTATATTACAGATTAAAAAAATAATTTACAGATTAAAAGAATAATCCTCAGATTAGAGAACAATCCGGATTAATCCTTCAATCCGTAATCAATCCGTGATTAATTCACGGATTGATATATATAATCCGAATTAATCTGGATTATATTTTTTTTAATCCGGATCTTTTAAATTTTTAAAAAATAATCCGTCAATCCGTGTCACCACGGATAATCCGTCGGATTGACGGATAAGTCATCCATGGATCGCACCTCTAATCCGGATGAACCCAGATAATTTTCTAAAAATTTTTTTTCATTCGGTTTGGGGTATAAATCGGGTGAAATAAGTTTGATCATTAAAATTTACGATTGAAAATTATCGATCGTTACTACATATAAAACTTTTTAATCTATAAGTAAATATTAAAAACCGTAATAAGAAAACTTAAAGATGAGAATGATATGCATATTTAGTGGAAAGAATAAACTTACATCATTAAAATTAAGAAAATAATTAGTAGTTAAAGTTCAAATAAATAAAAAAATCCGTTCAAACTTTAATTGCTAATTATTCTTTTAATTTTAATGATATAAGTTTGTCCTTTCTACTAAACATGCACATCATTCTTATCTTTAAGTTTTCTTATTACAGTCTTTAATGTTTACTTATAGATTAAAAAGTTTTATATGTAGCAATGATCGATAATTATTTTCGATTGTAAATTTTTATAATCAAATCTATTTCACCTGGTTTTGAAAGTTTCAACTGGGTCACCTGCGGTATTCGGGTGAAACTGGATTATATAAACCTGGTTTTAAGCCCTAGCAATTATTATTAATAAAAATTATTATTATCTCAAAATTATCAGTATTATTACATTATTAATAATAACCAAACCCTTTGTATTGAATCGTCTACTTTATCATTTGAAGCGTTGCCTCATGATATTAGTAGTTAACATTAATCAATACACTTATTAACAGTAGTTTTTAATTTCTTGAACCTACATCAGGAAACTTTTTGGGGTGTAAATTTACAGAAAATTTACAAGACCTACAGAAATTTATGCCTAAAAAAATCAATTTTTTTGACTTTGATCACTATTTATAAGACAGGGAGCGATTTTTTACTAAGATATTTTTATGACAGATCGAAAGATCTGGTTCTTAGCTACAAGATGATATATGTTTCATTTCTGTAACATCAATATTCGCGAAGATATTCACGTTTAAAGTTTCACATCTGTGAAAAAATTTTTGTGTAAATTTTTTGAAAATTTCTGTAATTCTGCTGGAAATTTCTATGACGTCACGTGAATTTCCAGCAGAATTACAGAAATTTTTTCACAGATGTGAAACTTTAAACGTGAATATCTTTGCGAATATTGATGTTACAGAAATGAAACACATATTATTTTGTAGCTAAGAACCAGATTTTTCAATCTGTCATAGGAATATCTTAGTAAAAAATCGCTTCCTGTCTTATAAATAGTGATTAGAGTCAAAAAAATTGATTTTTTTAGGCGTAAATTTCTGTAGGTCCCGTAAATTTTCTGTAAATTTATGTCCTGAAAAGTTTTTTGATGTACTTATTAGTAGTAGTTGTATCTATTTTGACTAATAGTTTCCTTGAATAATATCTTTAATATTATTTCAAGAATTCCTGTTTATCCCACGTGTTTATTAAAAAAGATAAACTTCCATTGATAACAACGTCATAGAAATTTCTAACAGAATTACAAAAATTTTCAGAAAATTTACACAAAAATTTTTTCACAGATATGAAACTTTAAACATGAATATCTTTGCAAATATTAATATTACAGAAATAAAATACACATCAGGAAATTTTTTATATTGGAGGTTATTGTAATAATTTCGTTTTCAAAGGTTATTGAAGGTTATCGGATCAATAACCTTCGCAAATATTACGTTTATTATGATAAAGTGAAGGTTATTGAAGGTTATTGATATCAATAACTTCCGGAGTATTACGTTTTATTAATAAAAATGAAGGTTTTCGGTATCAATAACCTTTGTAAATATTATGTTTATGTTGAAAGTATTCGAAGGTTATCGGAGTGAAGGACTTTGAAGGCTTACGTTTAAAAAAATTTACTGATGCATATTATCTTGTAGCTAAGAATCAGATCTTTTGATCTGTTATAGAAATATCTTAGTAAAAAATTGCTTCCTGTCTTATAAATAGTGATCAAAGTCAAAAAAATTAATTTTTTTAAGTGTAAATTTTTGTAGGTTTTGTAAATTTCTGTAGGTTCTGTAAATTTCTGTAAATTTACACCTGAAAAGTTTCTTGATACTACAAGTTTTGTAATTTATAATTATAATATTTTTATACTATATATATTATAGATATATTAATAGATATATTACAACTATTATAATGTTAAGATTAATATATGATATAAACAATCTCTGATAAGTGTATTTTATTTTTATTTTGGGTTTTTATAAAATATCGGATATTGACTTTTCGTAGCTAAAAAATTTTAACAAAAAAAAAAAAATGAAAATAACGTGTCAAGGATATATAAATTTTATTATTTGTTTATTTATTAAAAATATTTTAATAAATATATATACAGAAGTATAATTGTTTTTTAGTTTTTTTTTAAAGAAAAATTATTTTAAGTAAATAATATCATATCTTCAATATATTTAATTTATTTTAATATATAATTTTTATAGATAAAAATATTAAACAAAATTATTAAGTAAATGAAAATAGGACCCCGAGCAATCTATAAATAGGTCACATTAGAGTTTGCTTAGCTATCATAGTAAAATTTTTAAAAAGTTGCTTATTTTTAATTAAAATTTAAAAATTTACTTACAAAAATTATATTTTTCCTTTCTTATTTCCTAATTTAGTATTATCTGACCTATTCATAGATTGCTCGGGGTCTTATGAAAATATTATAATAAAATAATTATTATATAAGAATAATATTAATATATTATTATATTATTTTTATAATATTAAAAATATCAAAGAGTAATAAAAATATCAAAGAATAACGTAATTTTTAAAGATTGACTACTTGAAAAATAGAATATATAAAGAATTACTTTTTTTTCGTTTTTTTTTTAAAAAATATTATTTTAATTAAATTAGAATTAAATTAGAATTAAATTAGATAATTAANTACAACTATTATAATGTTAAGATTAATATATGATATAAACAATCTCTGATAAGTGTATTTTATTTTTATTTTGGGTTTTTATAAAATATCGGATATTGACTTTTCGTAGCTAAAAAATTTTAACAAAAAAAAAAAAATGAAAATAACGTGTCAAGGATATATAAATTTTATTATTTGTTTATTTATTAAAAATATTTTAATAAATATATATACAGAAGTATAATTGTTTTTTAGTTTTTTTTTAAAGAAAAATTATTTTAAGTAAATAATATCATATCTTCAATATATTTAATTTATTTTAATATATAATTTTTATAGATAAAAATATTAAACAAAATTATTAAGTAAATGAAAATAGGACCCCGAGCAATCTATAAATAGGTCACATTAGAGTTTGCTTAGCTATCATAGTAAAATTTTTAAAAAGTTGCTTATTTTTAATTAAAATTTAAAAATTTACTTACAAAAATTATATTTTTCCTTTCTTATTTCCTAATTTAGTATTATCTGACCTATTCATAGATTGCTCGGGGTCTTATGAAAATATTATAATAAAATAATTATTATATAAGAATAATATTAATATATTATTATATTATTTTTATAATATTAAAAATATCAAAGAGTAATAAAAATATCAAAGAATAACGTAATTTTTAAAGATTGACTACTTGAAAAATAGAATATATAAAGAATTACTTTTTTTTCGTTTTTTTTTTAAAAAATATTATTTTAATTAAATTAGAATTAAATTAGAATTAAATTAGATAATTAATAAAATAATATTTTTTCAATTTTCAAAATGACCAAATTTCATAAAGCAAAAAAAACAAAAAAATTCTTTATCGTATCTTTCATTAAGGCAATAAAAAAAAAAGAAAAAAAATCAAAAAATAAAATAACAAAAAACACAATACATATAGGTTGATTGCGAAAGTTTTAAAATTTTAGATCAGGTGATATCCTCCATATCGGCTGATTATAAAAATTGACTGATTTTCTGTTACACAAAAATTTTTTTTATTTACCTCTTAATAAAATTAATAAAACTTATTGATAACAAATTTTGACTATTAAGTAAAGTTGTTCTTTTGGAGTAAAGTAAACAAAATAAAAGAAAAAATAAAATAAAATAATATTAAGAAAGAAATAAAACAAATTTCTGCAGGGTAAGGGGGTTGGGTTAATGGGTTAGGGTTGGGTTTGATGGGTTGACAAGTACTTATTAACAGGTCTACTTATATTTAAACTCTTATTTACTTAATAAAATATTTTTAAAAATTACAAATATATGTAAAATTTTGTGCTGAATATTTTTATTTAGGAGTTAAGAAGTAGTTTTCTTAATAAAATATTGAGATTTTTTTAATTTTTAAATTTTTTCGAAAAATAAATAAAATTATAATTGGCTAAGAGGATATTACCTGATCTAAAATTTTAAGACTTTTGCAATCAGTCCATATTATACATATCATCAAAATTATACTTGCACGCAAAATTATTTTGGGGCCCCGAAATTACAATTTTGGGGAAAAAAGTCGAAATAGTTTTTCATAGAAGATGAAATTATTTTACTTAAAACCCGAAATTTTTTGACCACCCAGATTTATTCTTTGATTGAAGATACACATAACTGGGTACTTTTTTTACTTCCATATATAGAATAGATTCTGCATAAATTTCAAAAAGTCGAAATACCTCAAAAATCTAAAATCAATTTTGAGAACATGTATAATCAAAACTAATTTGGCCTTGACTCAACTCTTAAAATTTCAATTTTTAATTGCGTCTGACTCAACTAATTGCGTCAATTATTAGTAAAAATCAAAATTTGTCTTGACTCAACTCNTTTTAAAAATTACAAATATATGTAAAATTTTGTGCTGAATATTTTTATTTAGGAGTTAAGAAGTAGTTTTCTTAATAAAATATTGAGATTTTTTTAATTTTTAAATTTTTTCGAAAAATAAATAAAATTATAATTGGCTAAGAGGATATTACCTGATCTAAAATTTTAAGACTTTTGCAATCAGTCCATATTATACATATCATCAAAATTATACTTGCACGCAAAATTATTTTGGGGCCCCGAAATTACAATTTTGGGGAAAAAAGTCGAAATAGTTTTTCATAGAAGATGAAATTATTTTACTTAAAACCCGAAATTTTTTGACCACCCAGATTTATTCTTTGATTGAAGATACACATAACTGGGTACTTTTTTTACTTCCATATATAGAATAGATTCTGCATAAATTTCAAAAAGTCGAAATACCTCAAAAATCTAAAATCAATTTTGAGAACATGTATAATCAAAACTAATTTGGCCTTGACTCAACTCTTAAAATTTCAATTTTTAATTGCGTCTGACTCAACTAATTGCGTCAATTATTAGTAAAAATCAAAATTTGTCTTGACTCAACTCCAATTTTTCTTAATTTTAATTGCGTCTGACTCAATTCAATAATTTTGACTATACTTGCACGCAAAATTATTTTGGAGCCCCGAATTGCAATTTCGGGGAAAAAAGTCGAAATAGTTTTTCATAGAAGACAAAATTATTTTACTTAAAACCTGAAATTTTTTGACTACTCAAATTTATTCTTTGATTGAAGATACACATAATTAGGTATTTTTTTTACTTCCATATATAGAATAAATTCTGCATAAATCTCAAAAAGTCGAAATACCTCAAAAATCCAAAATCAATTTTGGGAACATGTATAGTTTTGACGACATGTATAGTCCATATGCTCAGCTAATTATAATTTTATTTATTTTTCGAAGAAATTTAAAAATCAAAAAAATCTTAATATTTTATTAAGAAAACTACTTCTCAACTCTTAAATAAAAATACTTGGCACAAAATTTTATATATATTTGTAATTTTTAAAAATATTTTATTAAATAAATAAGAGTTTAAATATAAGTAGACCTGTTATTAAGTACTTGTTAACCCATCAAACTCGACCTTAACTCATCAACCCAACCTTTTACTCTGCGAAAATTTGTTTTATTTTTTTCTTAAAAGGTTTAATAACGTTATTTTATCTTATTTTTTCTTTTATTTTGTTTATTTTACTCCAAAAGAACAATTTTACTTAGTAGTCAAAATCTGTTATCAATAAGTTTTATTAACTTTATTGAGAGGTAAATAAAAAAAATTTTTGTGTAACAGATTATCAGTCAATTTTTATAATTAGCTGATATGTTTAGTAAGAAATTAAATCTCGAAATTATAAAATAATTTTTAATTATTTATTAAATTTTATTTTATTTTTTTAATTAAAAAATTCAATATAATTTAAGATTTAAAGTTTTATCCAGAATTTAATTACATTGAATTATACTGGGGTGCAGCCAAAAAATACACTTGAAATAATTGTAAATAATATATTACAGTTATTAAAAAAAAATTTACCTTTAGTATTTAAATTTGTTTCTATTAAAACAATAAGTAACAGAATATGTTGTAAAAAATAATAAATTACATAGAAGAATTAATAAAGATGTAATGAATTAAGTTAATGTTTTATTAAATATTTTTTTTTCTGAAATCTCTAAAATATAATTGGCTGTTTTTGCACTTATGTTATTCTTTTTATTATCTTTACCTGTAAAATTGATCACCATTTCAGGGTGATAATTTTAACTAATATTTACTATACAACTTTATAGTTTTTCAACAAATGATACAAATTAAAAAAAAATAAAAATATAATTTGTACTTATTTTATTTTGAAACAAAACAAATTTGTAAAACACCAGTAAAAGTTCATGTAATTTCAATTATACATGTTTTCAAAAATTTTTAAAATATTTTATCTTTTTGAAATTTATTTGAAATTTATTCTATATATGAAAATATTAAAAGTATCCAATTAGGTGTATTTTTAAACAAAGAATTTAAATCCATTGAGAAAAAATTGTCTTTTAAATAAAATAATTTTGTTTTCTATGAAAAACTATTTTGACTAACTTACTATGATAGACAATTTTGCATGCAAGTATAATTTCAATTGATCTAGAGTTCACACTCAATTTATATGATATACAATGTATGGTTTACTTATGTTTACACATATGATAAGCTCATGTCAAAAAAAGATAAACTATTTCAAAATGAAAGAAGAAAAAAGTATCATATCTTGACAGTGCTGTCTTTTGTATGTAACAAAAGATCAGACAGTTACAAAATGAAATTTATTGAAAAACAATTAAGTTCTTAATTGATGAATTTGATATAATTGTTATTCCTCCTTTTGAGATTTCAAATATGGTAAATAGTTAGAAAGATGCTTTGCTAGTCTCATTACAAGTTTTTACGATGATTAATTTCAAAAACAGAAAGGAAAGAAATCCATATATTAATTCAAAATGAGACTTGTAGTTGGTGTGGAAATATTTCGAATATTGATAAAACAAATGCAAGAATTGCAATATAAAAATTGATAGAGATATCAATGGATATTCCTTTGGACTTTGCTTGATGGAGCCATGATCTCGTCATAAGACATCATAAGACATCATAAGACATCTTCATGCAGGAATACTAACTATAGTCATTATTGATGTGTTACAATCCATCCAAATTCAAATCTATTCAAATCTACAAGATTCTGTATTTAAAGGGACAACGAAATTAACAATGTACATCATTGTTTCGATTTTTGATTGTCGTCGTGTCGACCATAAAATAGGAAATTCTTAATAACTGAACTGAAGTTTCGCTTATTACAAATTTCCCAAATGGAATAAATTGAATAAATTTCCATAATGTAACTTTAATTGCCATTGTTTGTACATCTAGAAATTACTAAAGTAATAAAAAAACATTTGCATCGCTTTTGTAAGTTAATTTTTGTATCATAGATTCTCCCATTAGTAGAAATTATAGTTCATAAGAATAATAAGCCCACATTCTTTATCTCAAAGCAGAGAAAATGTTAAAGATAAAAAGATTATTTATTATTATTGTTAATTGAAAGATATCCGGGAAATATTGACTTGCGAGACCATGAGTCTATATTATTAATATTCCAGTTACTCTTTTATTAATTCAAGCCAGACCTATAAGAATGACGAAATTATCAACTTAATTAAATTATCGGTCCATTTTATAAATACAACACATTAACTTATTTTGATTCTATTAACTATTTTATTAATTAATTATTTATTATTCTATTAATTGAACTTGTGTAATTTTGATAACGAAACGAAACCCATTTCATTAATGAACAAGATATTTAAAAATAACTTATTATAGTATTATTTAAAACTTTTTTTTTTTTATGAATTTACCTTATAAAATTATATCCTCTTTTCTTTCCTCGGAGATGGGATTTTAGAACTGTATCAATAAATTCAATAAAATTCAATTAATAATAATTAATAAGCGGAATATAGTAAACTCATGTTTTTTTGACAATAATATTTGCATATAATTATAAGAATATTTTATGAATAAAAGCTTAACAATGAAATTCTTCTAGAATATTGAGAAGTTTGAAGAAAATGATTTGTTTCAANTTTATCTCAAAGCAGAGAAAATGTTAAAGATAAAAAGATTATTTATTATTATTGTTAATTGAAAGATATCCGGGAAATATTGACTTGCGAGACCATGAGTCTATATTATTAATATTCCAGTTACTCTTTTATTAATTCAAGCCAGACCTATAAGAATGACGAAATTATCAACTTAATTAAATTATCGGTCCATTTTATAAATACAACACATTAACTTATTTTGATTCTATTAACTATTTTATTAATTAATTATTTATTATTCTATTAATTGAACTTGTGTAATTTTGATAACGAAACGAAACCCATTTCATTAATGAACAAGATATTTAAAAATAACTTATTATAGTATTATTTAAAACTTTTTTTTTTTTATGAATTTACCTTATAAAATTATATCCTCTTTTCTTTCCTCGGAGATGGGATTTTAGAACTGTATCAATAAATTCAATAAAATTCAATTAATAATAATTAATAAGCGGAATATAGTAAACTCATGTTTTTTTGACAATAATATTTGCATATAATTATAAGAATATTTTATGAATAAAAGCTTAACAATGAAATTCTTCTAGAATATTGAGAAGTTTGAAGAAAATGATTTGTTTCAAATTAACTGTTGTACTACTATTACTACTATTACCAGAGCCAATACTTTTTACCTTTGATTATTGCCATTTTAATGATTAAAATAACATATGTGACATATAAATAATTTGAAATAATTAAATTGTTAAGCCTTGATTTAATTCTTGATAGATCAAGTTTTTTTTTGTTCCCAGAAGTATTTTCAATTGTTTTTATTCACGCGAGTCGCCTTAGTTAGAAAACATGAGCCCGTTGCGCAAATAAATTTCATATCGTAAATAATTAATTCTGATATTTTTATTTTTTATTCCAACTAAAGAAGGTTCATTTAATGGATAGAAATAATAGAAATAATAAAAATAATAGAAATTATAATGTAAAACTTGGAGATTCCCCCAATGCTTCGGATTTACAAATTTAGCAGAATTTTAAAACCTGTTTTAACTCTTAATTGGGTATATTGATGATCACGCGATTTACTATTTTGTTTTGTGGATGTCCGCTGCGAAATACTAAAAATAATAATATTGCGTGATTCTTTGCAATATGGATTTTCGTTTGGAGAAAATAATTTCTTCTTTAAGATTTTAGAACATCATGAATTTATCATGCAAGCTTGGTCTTTTTTACTGGATACAACACAAATGGTCATACCTCATATGATTGGGCGCTGATAAATTAAGCAATCCCAAAATAAGAGATCCAACTTCCTCGGCGTACGTCACATTTATTTTGTGGCTTCTTACCAATATAAGTCAGGTTCGAAAGTTCATACAGGTCGAAAAGTTGCAGGTTTGGTGAAACAATGTTTATAAAAGTTGTCACAACAGCTTTAAATCCATCAATCCTGCCCAATTTTTTATTTATTTTTATACTTTTCTATTAAAAAATTATATTTAAATCCTCCTTAGGGTCTTATCGTACAATTTTTTGATGGTTGCATAAAAAAACCTTACTTTGCCCGCTGTTTGAAAGGGAAATCAAAACTGCTGTTGTGCTTTCCCGTTACTAATAATAATTTTTGACTTATTCTTTTTTATTAGAATTTTTTTTTTCTATTGTATTTATCAATTTTTTTTTTTTGGTCGTTTAATCTTTTACATATCGTCTCCTCCTTATTGTAACCTATATTTTCTCCTTGCTTTATCTTTTTTTTTCCTTCCCTTATATATTTAGATATATTTAGTTGCGGTTTTATTTCTCTATCTGTATTTTTTTTTACGTTTCTATTGTGGGTCCTTCTCTTTATTTATACTTTCGGGTGAACACGGCAACGACATAGAATCTATATTAACGAACTGAACAAATTCCTAGAATCTAAATATCATTTTATGGTTTCCTTGGAGGGTCGTTAACAACTAATTTGAAAAATTATTAAACCAATTATTAATAATAAATTTAGTGTTTTCCTTGATAAACTGTCGTCTCGGTCCTCACTTTCATCCTAAAGTTTCATAATTACTTTGTATATAATTACACGTTGGACCAGTAAATGGCAAACGGTGAAAAAAGATTAATACCAGAAGATAGAATGGAAAAAAGAAAAGTTACGAAAAGACGTCAAACTGGTACTACAGCAAAGGATGATATTGAGGTAAATTTCTTTGTTTCAATGGTTTAAAAATTCCAATTTCTGATATAATTTAACGATGAAATATTTTCTGGATCAAAGATAAAATAGACAAAATTCAATAAATAATAATAATAATAATAATAATAATAATGAGAATAATAATAATAATGAGAATAATAATAATAATAAATAATAATAATAATAATATTGATAATAATAATGATAATGATAATAATAATAATAATCATAATAATAATAATAATAATAATAATAATACTAA
>PQFF01000511.1:0-97173 GCA_003547095.1 Diversispora epigaea | reverse complement strand
TAATAATAATAATAATAATAATAATAATAATAATAATAATAATAATAATAATAATAATAATAATAATAATAATAATAATAATAATAATAATAATAATAATAAATACTTTTCATATTTTGTAGCTCTTTCAATCACCACCCAGTTCACCACGCCTGACACCCAGATCTTCACATCTTACATCTTCCTTAGAAGCTCCTTCTCAGTTACAGACACCTTTTTCGTCTCCATCATCTTCAAGACCCCCATCTCCAGATATTATAGATGCTTCGTTTTTTATACCTTCACCTTCTTCTCGTTCCTCTACTCTTTCCTCCACCCTGTTTTCCAAAGAATATTGTTCCAATGTCGCAATTATTACTATTGTAACTAGTGATCAAATTTTATTAGATGATGAATTTATTATTCATGAACAAATGTATCAACAAAATATAGAGGCTACCACTCATATGAATGTCGTTAATAGTTCTATACCTCCATGTGCTAGATGTCCACCAGAAATAATATATCATATATTTGAGATTTTACGTATTCTTCATCAACCTTCCTTATTCTCTTGTATTCTCGTTAATCATCAATGGAATGCCATTGGAACTAATGTTCTTTGGAATTCACCAAAATTTACTCACATGCGTTCACTTGATAGATTCATTAAAACCATAGAAAATTCACCATCATCTCAACAACAACAACAACAACAACAACAACAACAGCAACAACAACAACATCAATCATTAACAGCATCATCAACAGCATCATCAACATCATCATTAAATCATCCTTATTCTTCTTATATTCGCACTTTGGATCTTACTCATCTCACAGAACATGATCGTAATAATTCATCCTTATCATCACATCTTCTTCGTTTACTTCCACTTATTCATACAGAAAATCTTCACACACTTAATTTAAGTTTTGTTAAAGGAATTACCAATAGTTATCTCACAAAATTATTGTCACCATTTTTTAATTATATTCGTACCTTAAATCTTGCTGGTGGATCACGATCAGATACATGCCTTTCATCAATTATACCTCATTGTCATCAAATTCAAAATCTTTCACTTGCATGGAATACTTCACTTTCAGATGCATCAATTAATAAAATTTCAACTGTATGCGGTGATAAATTACGTACACTTGATTTAACAAATTGTGAAAAGGTTAGTGATAGGTCAATGAATTCTATTTCACAATATTGTATAAAATTAAGAGAATTAAGAGTGAGTTATTGTCGTGGAGTAAGTGAAATAGGTGTTAAATCAGTTATTGAAGGTTGTGAAGGATTAAAATTATTAGATTTAGTAGGATGTCTAAGTGTAGACAGGGATTTCTTAATGAAATGTAATGATGAATTTAGTTTAACCAGACGTGATTTAAAGATTATTTGGAGGAGAGTTGCCGAAGGATCACCTTCTTGGGCAGAAGAAAGTTGAACTATATTTTGGGGTGGATTTTCTTGGGATTATATATCAAATCAAATCAAATCAAATCAAATAATATATATATCAATCAAATAATATATATTCACTTTTTTTATTATTATATTACAATTTCCACAAATGAATGAAATGTGAGATAAAAAAAATTATAGTGATGTTTATATTTTTTTTTGTACATTGGTTTATTATATTATATTCGAAAATAAGACTTGTATTTATTAATATTATTAATATTATTAATATCATTAATATTATTAATATTATTAATATTATTAATATCATTAATATTATTAATATCATTATTAATATTATTAATATCATTAATATTATTAATTATTAATATCATTAATATTATTAATATTATTAATGAGCATTAAACAAACAACCAACTTGATCATAAAACTTATTGGTAATCTTTTCAAATGGTTTAATTTCTTGACAACAAAAGAACTATAATGATAGAATAAATGATTAAATATATATATATTAGGTATATATAACAATATATAACACTATTTGACACGTGCTTATGGAATGTATCAAATTATCAATCTATATTTAGTAAAATAATTACCATGTAAAGAAAGTAAATTGATAAAATGATGGTTTTGATATATCCCTCTGTTTCCCCCGTTTTACAAAATAGTAAATTTGATTTGAAAACGGTGAATAAGAGGGAATTAATTTTTTATGACGCGTAAAATAAAGTGTTATTTTCTTCACTTGTCTAAGTCTTCACTCATTCACTCATTGATTTGTTTCCAAAAAACAAAATAATAATAATAATAATAAAAATTTTGGATCAAGGTTTTTTTTTTTTTTCGTTTGCTTTGCTTTGTATATTTTCAAAATGTAAAATGATGCAAATGAATGTTATTATCTTGTTGTTACAATATGTGATTTTTTGGGGGTTTTTTTTTCTTTTTTTTGAATTTCTGTAAATAAAAAAAATTTCAAAGAACCCTTAACAATAACTAAATACACCCCCCCAAAAAAAAAGAAAAAGAAAAAGGAATATAATTAATGAAAATAATCCAACAAAAAAAAAAAAGAAAAAGAATGGACCAACAAACAATAAAGAAATATAAACATGATAATCAAAAAATACAAAGATGATTTGCTAAAAGTAATATATAAATTATGCTGTGTGTAAATAATNAAAATGATGGTTTTGATATATCCCTCTGTTTCCCCCGTTTTACAAAATAGTAAATTTGATTTGAAAACGGTGAATAAGAGGGAATTAATTTTTTATGACGCGTAAAATAAAGTGTTATTTTCTTCACTTGTCTAAGTCTTCACTCATTCACTCATTGATTTGTTTCCAAAAAACAAAATAATAATAATAATAATAAAAATTTTGGATCAAGGTTTTTTTTTTTTTTCGTTTGCTTTGCTTTGTATATTTTCAAAATGTAAAATGATGCAAATGAATGTTATTATCTTGTTGTTACAATATGTGATTTTTTGGGGGTTTTTTTTTCTTTTTTTTGAATTTCTGTAAATAAAAAAAATTTCAAAGAACCCTTAACAATAACTAAATACACCCCCCCAAAAAAAAAGAAAAAGAAAAAGGAATATAATTAATGAAAATAATCCAACAAAAAAAAAAAAGAAAAAGAATGGACCAACAAACAATAAAGAAATATAAACATGATAATCAAAAAATACAAAGATGATTTGCTAAAAGTAATATATAAATTATGCTGTGTGTAAATAATAGATATCTTTTCTGATGGAAAAATCTTATATTTCTTTCTTTTCTTTTTTTTGTTTTACCACCTGCAGGAAGCCCGCGATTGTTAAATGTATGTTATTGTTGCAGTTCCATTATGCAACTATACAAACTAAATATGAATAAAAAATTGAATATATAAACAAAAGAAAATATCAAGTTAACATATTATACAACAACAACTGGATTTTTTAATATATCCTTCATCGTCATCAGAGGTTTCAACATTCTTGTCATCCTTATAACTTTTCTTGCTCTTTCGTTTTTTCTTATCTTTTTTGATCTTTTCATTTGGACTTGAAGTGAAGGTTCTTTCAAGGTCCAATGTAAATGGAGGAACAAGATTGTTATTGTTTGTTACATTCGGTTGGATTATTCTGTTTGCATTGTATTCTCCCGTTTGAGAATTTCGTGGAACCTAAATTAATTATGAAAATAAAAATAAATAAAATATATATATATATTTTTTGATTTTAACAGAATAAAATTCCCCACATACATTATCAGTTTCTTTTGATATCTCTTCCTCACGTTCGTGTTCAGCAGAATTTCCCTCGGGGGACAATGTAGTTGAAGTGGACATTGATGGTTCGGATAATGTTAATGACTATAGAAAAATCAAAATTAAAAAATAAAAAATAAAAAATAAATGAATATATATATATATATATATATAGAGAAAAAATATATATAATTAAAAATAATTAGTCAAAGAACGAAGTCATTTAAGAAACTCAGAGATGAATAAATAAGTAAAATTACCATTGAAGAACGAGGTTTAACAATATCACCAAATTCATTTTCTTCATCTTCATCCCTTATAACCAATACAAATTCTTCTCTTCGAGATTTCCTATTTGCTTTTTTAAATTCAATCATTCTTTCGTTTCGTTCAACATCAACATCAACATCTACATAAGGGCCGGAAGATTCTTCAACTCGTTCACGAGATAAATTCATCATTTTGTCATTATCCTTATTGGAAATTGACCCATTTCGAACTCTGCTTGGTATCCTTGAGGATTTTTGAGAACTTGAATTTTTTCGAATTCTTCGATATTCTGGAACTGATGATGCAGGTGATTGTCTTCCATCATTTTTCATCTGTTTTTGATGTTGATGCTGATTTTCATTAAATAAATCTTCTACCTGATCGGTAATATCTACATTTCTATTTTTTGATGATAATGAATGATTAGGTTGATCTGGATCTAGTTCGTCATATGTGCCAAGTAATGCGTCATGATTTTGATAAGGTAATTGACCATTCATTTTTAGTTTCTTCGCAATTGTGGGTATAATCATTTCATCATGAGAAATTGTGGGTCGTCTTCGTGGAACCTTTTTTAATTCTTTATTTTTGTGATCAACATTTTTCACGTATTTCTCTGGTTCCTTTTTTTCTTCAAATTCTACAGATTCCGGTCGTTTCTCACGTTGTTCTTGTTCAAGTAATTCGATAGGATAAGTTGAGACAATAGGTCTTGATGATGTTGAAAGTCGTGGGATTTTTGTGAAAGTTAAAGAATTATCACCTGGGGGAGGAGTTGGTGGAGATGATAATTCTGTCGTTGTAATTTGTAAGTCATCAACTGAATTCGAATTCGAATTTGATGATTGTGATGTAGTCGGCGTCATTGGAGGTGTAGAAATTCCATCTATATTAAATAAACGGTTCGGTCGATGGTGATTATTATTATTCATAGAAGAAGAATTATGAATTTCATTATCAATATAATTTAATTCAGTTGTCGTCGTCTTATTTAAATTTTTATTCTTATGATTATTTTGTATCTTATTGTTATTATTATTGTTTATCTTTTCCATGGATATGACGGTTGTTTCTGTCACACCATCCATATTTATAAATGTATTCTTATCATTATTAATATTATTATTAATATTATTATTCTCTTTAACATTTATTTCTTCAACAGGTAATGTTCGCTTTTTATTGTTTAGGACATTTCTTGAAGAACCATTTTCATTTGAAATACCATTTGAAATACCATTTGAAATACCATTTGAAATACCATTTGAAATAAGTTCATCATCTGGTTTATTTCGTTTTTCTGATGTTGAATTAACATTATTTGTGATAGTCGTCAGCTTTTCTTCTTCATCCATTGTTAATATTTTTTCGGCAAATTTTCCTTTACCAGTAGTTGTTGATCGATCTGGTTTTTCTGTTTCAGGACCCACAGAATTCCATGATTTTCCACCACCATTGGAATTGGTATTATTATTTAAAAATTTGGTTTTCTGTGAACTATGATCACCACTAATAATATTATGTTTATTATTCCATTGTCGATTATTATTTGTCGTTGATGTAACATCGTTATTTATTATTGAATTTTTTGATGATGGTGGTATAATAACATTTTGTACAAAATTTTCTAATGTTAATCCACTACCGGAATTTCGAGGGATTTTATCTCGTTTCTTAAAGGGGTCCGGTATATTTCTTTCGGGATCGAGATCTGGTGAAATTTCAACAAATTCTAGCTTTGAACATATATGAATATATGAACATATGAACGTATTAATATTAATAATAATAATAATGATAATAAAAATAATGAAAATGAAAAAAATGAAAATGAAAATGAAAAATGAGAAAAAAAAAAGGAAAGTAAAATAATTAGATAAGGAAATGGATGACAAGGATGAAATGAAAAGAAGAAAAGAATGAAAGAATGAAAGAATGAAAGAATGAAAAAAAGAAAAAAAAAAGGAATCAAATACAAAATACAATTAGAACGAGGTTATTAAACCAGACTATAATTAAACTGAGAATATTATTAAACCAGAATATTTTCTACTAACCGAATCAGTCGTACTAAAACGAATCTCAAAAGCAGCGGGTGCGACTTGTTGTCTTCCTATTTGTTGTCGTTTTGACATTATTCACTAGTTACCTGAAGACTTTATAAAAGGAAATGGGATGACCCCAGTTATCCAAATATTTATTTAATAGTTAATCGTGTAAAAAAAAAAAAGATAGTGGTAAAGAGGCAGGAAGTCTGTGATAATAATTTAAAATAAACGGGAAAGTTGTTATGGTTATTTTAATTTTTTATTTTGTCAAAAAGATTTTTTCCCTTGTCGTCACTTTTTGTGTTGTTGATGTTGAAAATATTTTAAGCAGTTTTTTTATTTTAGTAAAAGAAAATTTTTTTTTTTTGGCTTAGGCAGCCTGCTGCAAAAATTATTATATATATAAAAACTGCGGTGAGGAAAAGGAAAGTAGAAAAAGAAAAAAAAAAGTAAAAATTCGTTAAAAAGAAAAAAAAAAGGTAATATAAGAATAGCAATATAAGAAATATGTGTAAGAGTAATATTGTGTGGTTAGGTGGTAGTTATGAGAAAAGGCAATATTAACAACAACAACAGATAGACAAATAGACAGACAGATAGACAGACAAGTTAGTTACAAAAGAATACAAGAATCGACAAAGATTTGGAAAAAAAAATTTGGGTCATTTTTTTTTTTTATTGAAATAGTTACACGAATGTGATAATAAAATATAATAAATAATATATTTTTTTTTATGTAGTCATTAAATCATCACTATCACTATAATATTTAAAACATAATGCAAAAGACATTTCGGAAATTCCCGTGAAGTATACATAAGATACATAATAAGCATAATAAGAGACAAATAAGATACATAAGAAAATTCTTAATGATAAGAGATATATATGTAAAGGGATATCAGAAATATATATATATACATATATATATATATATATGTTCTTTTTTCTTCTTTTTCTAAGGGAGAGAATTTTTTTTTTTTTGGGGGGGGGGGGGTTTTGGGTTTTTNAAAAAAAAATTTGGGTCATTTTTTTTTTTTATTGAAATAGTTACACGAATGTGATAATAAAATATAATAAATAATATATTTTTTTTTATGTAGTCATTAAATCATCACTATCACTATAATATTTAAAACATAATGCAAAAGACATTTCGGAAATTCCCGTGAAGTATACATAAGATACATAATAAGCATAATAAGAGACAAATAAGATACATAAGAAAATTCTTAATGATAAGAGATATATATGTAAAGGGATATCAGAAATATATATATATACATATATATATATATATATGTTCTTTTTTCTTCTTTTTCTAAGGGAGAGAATTTTTTTTTTTTTGGGGGGGGGGGGGTATTGGCTATTAGATAATAATAATAATAATTAATTAAAATAATAATAAATAATAACAAAATAATAATAATAACAAAAAAAAAGAGAAAATAAATTAAAAAGATTTGATTCGTGGAAAATCAAATTTTAGACAACAAATCTATACAAAGATGCAGTTAAATTTTCAATATTACCTTTTCAATATTTACTTCTCTATAATTCTATAATTATAAATTAGCATTATTAATTATTAATATAATTAAAGAAATTTTTTAGCTTCAGTGAAACAAGTGGAATAATTGCATAATTGACTTAATTGGCATAATTGCACAACTTATAGAAAAAAAACCTTTTTTGGATATCTAAAGTAAAGCTATAATTAATCGTCTTTTGTATGTAGGGAATAGAAATCGAGATTTTTGGGAATATTATTTTAGATAGAATGTATAGAAATGATGTATAAAGTAATGATTAAGTAGTGCATTCAATTTCTTCGATACAGTTCAATACTTGTGTTTTCTTGTCCAAATTACATTTACACATTATTTATTACATTTATTACATTTATTACATTTATTACATTCATTACATTTATTACATTATAATTTATAATTTATTACAATTTATTTACATTAACATATTAACACAAATAATAATATGTACATGATGTACAATTTGTGCTTTGTACGCGGCAAAATCAAAAATCACTTTAGTTCATTTTTTTCTTTTCTTTTTAGCTGTAAAAGCACATTTCAACCACATTTCAAAGCCCACACTTTTAAACCCACACATGGAATTGATGAAGATTAATATAGTATCTGTATAGATTTATAGTTTAATTAGTGATAAATTAAGTGATAAATTAAGTGATAAATTAAGTGATAAGGTTATTATTATATAATGAAATTGTAGTATGTGATATGTAAAAATTA
This sequence comes from Diversispora epigaea, assembly GCA_003547095.1. NCBI lineage: Eukaryota > Fungi > Glomeromycota > Glomeromycetes > Diversisporales > Diversisporaceae > Diversispora > Diversispora epigaea. The sequence continues at coordinate 88,906 of PQFF01000511.1, read as the reverse complement.
AGGTTTAACATCATCATCATCATCATCATCATCTCATTATTATTATTATTATTATTATAAAATAGTACTGATTCGAGAGAAACTTTACTAATTCTGGATAACTAAAAAAAATAAAATAAAAATAATAGTTAATGGAGTGAAAAAACTAACGGTTCTTGTACAACAATTTTTATAATTTTTGCATAAATGGGAAAAAATAACAAGCGGGATCATATGCTTTAAATACTCTAAATACTTATCTTCTGGATCAAATGACTAGTTGTTGAGGTCGTGAATCAAGGGATGAAAAAAAAAGATGAGTAAAAAGGAGAAATTGTGTTACAGCCAAATTTTTGAATTTGTGACGCAGAAGAAAGAATGTTCCGGGTGTTCGTGTGTTCGTCATATGGGGAGCAAAAGAATGTCGTTCTTTATTTTTCTATATGCAATTATCTCGTGATTCAAGATAATAATATTATGCAATTATCTCGTGATTCAAGATAATAATATATCTGCACGGTGGATATATGATATGGCACATATGGTGAAAGAGAAAAGAAAGATATAAAAATAAAATTTTATGCAGACAATCCTTTTTTTAGAAGCAATAATAAAATTTTATAAAATATGAAATTATGATTGAAAAAAAATCTTTGTTGTGATAATAATGATAATAATAAAACGACATTGTTAAATTATCCATTGTCATTGTCATCTGTATGTAGGTGATGTAAATATTGTTATTATCCCCAAATTAATAATAATAATAACTAAACTAAATCAACTATCGATTTAACTATCGATTAAACTAACGAATAACTCATAATAACTAATAATTAAAACATTATAACGATAATATATTCTAAACAACAATAATTATAATTTCAAAAACTTGTTTAAAAACCGGAGTATCCATTATGCAATTATATCAACAATAATTCGTAAATTTCTTCTCTTACAGGGAAATTCTACCAAATTTTATTGTGTAAACAAAAGACCGTTATTTAGGTTCATTTAATCAGTTCGATTATATAAAATTCTAAACATTTTATTTCGTAATTTATTTTTTTGTATAACATACTATAATAATATTCTTAGAATATATATATAACAATATGCTTAGAATATGCTACAGATGCTTAGAATATAAGAATATAATATAATATAATATGCTTGTAATATATACAACAATATGCTTAGAATATCAATATGCTACAATAGATAAAATATTTGATTAAAAATACTTAAAGAAAAAATTTCTAAAATTTCATTCATTCTGTAATCCAATCAATCTATGAACTGTCTCAAAAATTTATTTGCCATCCCATTTCTGTTGCTGATTTATTATAATCACGTGCTAAACAGTAACCAATTAAATAATACGTTACAACAAGTATGGAAAAAGATTATCTAATTGGTGTTTTAAATGAGGCTAACATAATACAAAATGAAATATTCTTTGTTGTTTATCCATTTTATCGTTAATATTATTATTGAATAATCTCTTTTTTTTTTAAAAAAAAAAAATATTGGTAGAATACGAATCATTAATTAATATTATTTTTTCAAAGAAAACAAAAAAAAAACCTAACATCTAAATAAAGTTAATTAAAGTAAATTAAAGTTTAACAGTTAAGAGTAAACAATTTCTTTGTGGCGCCGAAAATATTTACCTGCAATTCCCCACTTTTTAAAATTGTACGACCAATGTAATAATGTAAATGTTATAATGCAAATGTTATAATGTAAAAATTAATAATGTAAATGTTATAATTTAAATGTAAATATTGAAATGTAAATGTAAATAAATGTAAATATTGTAAAGTAAATGAAAGTAAATATAATAATGTAAATATTGTAAATATTGTAAATATTGTAAATAAAATAAAGTAGGTACATATAAATGATTGTGATAAAATAAATTGAATTGTTGCTATTTGCGTAGTTCCATTACAACACTGAGTCTAGAAGGTTCTTTCTTGTAATATTAACTATAAAGTTAGTATACATAGACGAGAATAATGTATGAAAGGCATTCCATTGAGAAAAATTTACGGAGTTTTTAGTCCAAATTCCTATTTTATTTTTTTATCTGTTCGTGTGAGAATTTGGAAATTAACAATTAATCAATTGTTCATTCAACTTGTAAAAATGTGTAAATTAAGTAAATCGTCATTGTTGTAGTTCAACTATCATCTCCTTGTTAGTAGAAATAAGAAATTATTTTGAGGTATATCACGCGTCATTCCCATCTAATATCACGTGAAATATAAAATAATGTTTCCCGGCCAAGGATCCAATAAGAATAATGTTTATTTGGATTCGTCGAGAATCACGTGAAATATAACATTTATTTATCAAAATTTGAGATTTTGAAAATTTTGATGTCGTCAAAAACAATTTGGGTTCGTAATATATTTCAACAATTCCTTGATTCGGCTGGATTTGACTTTATGCTTTTGAAAAATGTAAAGTGAATCCATTAGAAAAAAAATTTAAAATTTTATTATTATTATTATTATTATATTAGATTTTTTTGTTCGAGTGAATTTAAATCAATTTTTAGTTATCAATTATAAATGCCACCGATGGAAAAGTTAATGCTGAAATTTTAGTTGAACCTCAACATTTGGTGAGTTCGAATTCTATACAAAATTATTTAATACAATAGTAATAGTAGTAATAATGACAATTAATACATATATAAATTTCACACATTTTTAGAATCGTCTCAAAGTATTGCATGGAGGAATGGCAGCAACATTGGTTGATATTGGTGGTTCTTTAGCTATAGCTTCTAAAGGAATGAATTCAACAGGACTTTCTACTGATATCAATATCACTTATTTGGATGCAGGTAGAGCTGAAGATATTATACAAATGGTAAGAATTATACTTAAAATCCTTTAATCCATAATATCTTTTCACATTTGTTTTATTTATCCCATCCATCCCATTTATCTCATTTATCCCTTTTATCCCTTTTATCCCTTTTATCCATTCCCTTCCATCCCTTTTATCCATTCCCTTCCATCCCTTTTATCCATTCCCTTCCATCCCTTTTATCCATTCCCTTCCATCCCTTTTATCCATTCCCTTCCATCCCTTTTATCCTTTCCCTTCCATCCCTTTTATCCATTCCCTTCCATCCCTTTTATCCTTTCCCTTCCATCCCTTTTATCCATTCCCTTCCATCCCTTTTATCCTTTCCCTTCCATCCCTTTTATCCATTCCCTTCCATCCCTTTTATCCTTTCCCTTCCATCCCTTTTATCCATTCCCTTCCATCCCTTTTATCCTTTCCCTTCCATCCCTTTTATCCATTCCCTTCCATCCCTTTTATCCTTTCCCTTCCATCCCTTTTATCCATTCCCTTCCATCCCTTTTATCCTTTCCCTTCCATCCCTTTTATCCATTCCCTTCCATCCCTTTTATCCTTTCCCTTCCATCCCTTTTATCCATTCCCTTCCATCCCTTTTATCCATTCCCTTCCATCCCTTTTATCCATTCCCTTCCATCCCTTTTATCCATTCCCTTCCATCCCTTTTATCCATTCCCTTCCCTCATCCTAAATTAATTCATTCATTTAACAAAGAATTCAGAATGTGTAAAAGTCGGGAGAACACTTGCATTCACTGTAACAGAGTTGATTAATAAAAATAATGGTAAATTGATTGCTCAAGGTAGACATACTAAATTTATTGCGATTGCTCATAAAGATCCACTTAACCAATTTAAATTTCCGGATAAAAAGGATTAAGTGTAATCACGTGATATACAATGATCTATTTGATATTTTCGGATTTTATTACTTTGATTGATGATTTGAATAATTTTATTATAATATTTAATAATATTAATTAATAATTATTAGATTGATAAAATTATTTTCTAAAATAAAAATAAACAATATTATGTAAAACAAAAGCAAATTAATTAATTAAGAAAAGATTAAATAATAAAATAGAAAATAAATGCAGATCAATTAGATGATGATGATTATGATGATTATGATTATTATTATTATTCTATAATTTCGCTAATTCCTTTAAAAAATAAAACCGAAATTACCGCGTATTATCATTATTAATGATCATGAGTATTAATGGTGTTGATAGTATTAATAATGTTAATGGTGTTAATTGTATCATCACCTTCATAAGTTCCATCAATTTCTTCAATTATATTAGAATTAAGAAAGAGAGATTTATCGTCATTATCTGTTTCTTCTCCCTCTTTATAAGGTAAAGAAATTATTGAATTTGTTTCATATCTTCCATAATCATTATTATTATCATCATTATTATCATCATCATTATTATCATTATTATTATAATCATTATTATTATTATCATTATTATTATCATCATTATAACTATTATTATTATTATCATCATTATAACTATTATTATTATTATCATCATTATCATCATTATTATCATTATTATCATTATTATTATCATCATTATCATTATAATTATTATCATTATAATTATTATCATTATTATCATCTTCATCTCCTTCACCTTTTTCACCTTCACCTTTTTCACCTTCGTCATCTTCTTCATCATCATTACAATAAATATCATATGAAGTTTTTTCTTCATTATCTTCGTCTTTCTCATAATTATTGTTTTTGTAATTTTTATCAAATGAATTTTCTATATAATTATCATCTTTGCCATTTTCCAATAGAATATTATCATTTGCATAATTATAATTTCTACTTGTTAGCGAATTCATCTCTTCTTCCTCTTCTATATTATCCTTCTTTTCATTATCATTTCCGCCTTCCAATTTTCCCCTTATTATTTCAATCTCATTTTTGTCATTGATTTTTTTTAATGAAAATCCTCCATTTTTAATTAAACGTTCTAATTTATTGATATTCGTTACATCTTTTAATCCTCTCATTTTCAATACTGTATAAACTGCATCTGGCATCTTTTTGACAAATTCTTCTATCGTCATTTCTGCTACCATTGCTAATGCTGATTCTTTGGTACCTTTAAATCCTCCAAATGATTTTTTAAGTATTGGAATACGTAATATTGCACAATATCTCTTATTTTTTGCCCAAGTTTTAAATGTATATCTCGTATTTACTTGTCTACATATAGCTGAAACAATATTAAGTAAATATTGTTCTTTTGAAAATTCATCATTTTCCGGTGATATTAAATTTTTGCCTTTATTTGGATTGATTGATTGAGTGTTTTCGTTAATTGTATATAAAGATTGACTCTTTAATGAAGAAATCTCTGAATTTATTCCTTCTTCATGATTTATTAATTGTCTTGATGACATTTGTATATTCTGATGATATTGTTGATGATATTGTGGTTGTTGATATTGTTGCTGATGTTGCTGATATTGCTGATGATATTGTTGTTGTTGTTGTTGTTGCTGTTGCTGCTGTTGTTGTTGTTGCTGTAATTCTTGAGCTTCTCGTAAAAGTTCCTCAGATGAAGGTAATAAATTATTATATCGTGGATCTTGTGTATGTGAATATTGACGATATTGTGTTCTAAATTTATTATTATACAATTTTGAAAAATAATAAATAAAAAATAATAAATAAAAAATAAAAAATAAAAAATAATAAATAAAAAATAAAAATAAATAATAATAATAAAAATAAATAAATAAATAAATAAATAATAATAATAATAATAATAATAATAATAATAATAATAATAATAATAATAATAATAATAATAATAATAATAGACAAAGATAAACTTTATTTAACTTAATTTGATTTGAATAATGACCTTGAAATTGATTTAGTATTTAGATTATTTAAATTATTTAAATTATTTAAATTGTTTAAATTTCTATCAATAACATCATCTACATAATATTTAGATTCGCCATCTTCAACTCTTCTTAATTGTGACCGATTTCTTAGAGTATCGTTACCAATAACACGTGATGATGCAAATGAATTGCTATTAAAGCCGCGTGAGATTGATGATGATTCTTGTGAAGTTTCATTATTTGGAACCATATTAGAATAATATCCAAATAAATTATCAAAGTTAGTAAAATAATTATAATTGAAATCGTTTCTTGTTGTAGAGGAATATCTCGATAAAGGAGGATGACGCGAAAATGATGAATAATTCTCGTAATATGATTGATGTCGATATTGAGGAGGAAAAGGGGATGATATTGATGATGTTGGTGATTCATAAGATAAATTAATGTTATGCAAAGAACAAAATTTTCTTATTTCTTCAGGTAGCAAATGAGAATTCATTTTGTATTGATAATTTTAATAATTTTAATATGTTTACAAAAAAAAAAAAGAGTGAAAATTTTGAGATGACTAATTCACAAATCAACAAAATATTGTTATTACAGGGTCATTTTACTGGTCATGTGATACTTCTATTTATTTAGTATTATTTAGTATTACGTACTCTATTATTAATTGGGATATTTTTTTTTTACCAATTATAATTGAAGATTTTTTTTTATCATCAACGAATTTTTTTCTATTGTAATTTTTTTTTTTTTCGCGTGTCATTTTGTGAACATATCCATTGTACTAATTTTAGATAACGATAACTTAATACAAAATAACACGATTTATTCATGATATAATTAGTAAACGCCGTTAGAAAATAATTAATGTTACATATCATGATAAAAAAAATTTCTGATTTGATGTCATTAATTTTTTTATTGTTTCCTAGATCAAATGTCTCGAATAATATCAGTAAAAAAAAATTCGAACGAAAGTGTTTTACAAATTTTATATTAAAAATAATAAANTGATGATGTTGGTGATTCATAAGATAAATTAATGTTATGCAAAGAACAAAATTTTCTTATTTCTTCAGGTAGCAAATGAGAATTCATTTTGTATTGATAATTTTAATAATTTTAATATGTTTACAAAAAAAAAAAAGAGTGAAAATTTTGAGATGACTAATTCACAAATCAACAAAATATTGTTATTACAGGGTCATTTTACTGGTCATGTGATACTTCTATTTATTTAGTATTATTTAGTATTACGTACTCTATTATTAATTGGGATATTTTTTTTTTACCAATTATAATTGAAGATTTTTTTTTATCATCAACGAATTTTTTTCTATTGTAATTTTTTTTTTTTTCGCGTGTCATTTTGTGAACATATCCATTGTACTAATTTTAGATAACGATAACTTAATACAAAATAACACGATTTATTCATGATATAATTAGTAAACGCCGTTAGAAAATAATTAATGTTACATATCATGATAAAAAAAATTTCTGATTTGATGTCATTAATTTTTTTATTGTTTCCTAGATCAAATGTCTCGAATAATATCAGTAAAAAAAAATTCGAACGAAAGTGTTTTACAAATTTTATATTAAAAATAATAAAATTGTAAAAAATTTTTTGTCAGTAATATTGTCATGTCTCATTTTAGTTGATATTTTGATTTAAGCTATTAGTTATAATCAGTGCAGTGAAAAATCCGATGCCGTCCTATCTCTTACAATTTGATTGTTTTAATTATTATTTTTTAATTATTTTAATTATTATTTTTTAATTATTTTAATTATTTTAATTATTATTTTAATTATTTTAATTATTATTTTAATTATTTTTGATTTTTATAATTATGTGGGAAAAAAGATCAAATTGATTGAATTTTAAGTTTTAAAAGATTATGTCAGGTTCAACTTATAAAAATTTACATTTAATATTTACAATTAATTAAATCTATCAAAGAATATATCAGTTTATATAGTTCATATTATTATTAATATTACTAATATTACTAATTGAAATCTTGAGAACTCTATCAAATTATCAAATTATACAAAAATAATAATAATTAAAATAATAATTAAAATAATTCATCATCAAACTAATCAAACTAATTAAAATAATCAATTTTTGCAAAAGATAATAGTTTTTCCATGTATACACTTATTTATTTAATGCATAATTCATTTTATTAAATTAATAATAAAAATTTCGTTCTTGGTAATCACTAATAGTTCTTTTCGCGATATAAATCAAGATAAATCAAGATAAATCAAGAGAAATCAAGATAAATCAATTGTTATTTTTAGAACTTACGCATGCACTCATTATTGCAACAGGGGAAATATTTTTCTATGCAAAAAAAAAAAAACTTTTTTTACCTTTTAATAGATAAAAATAAAAAATAAAATATAAATAATTGAATATTTAACGGAACATTAAATTTTTCATACTATTCCTTTAAACAGTATCATTCTATTTCAATAAATGTTTACCAAAGGTTGGTAAATGCTTTTTTTTTAGTTAAGTACCGAACTTAAAATATCTCGAACTATGAAGAATTTGGAAAATCAAAATCGATAAAACTTAACTGAAACAAAATATTAATTTTTATTTATTCATTAACTTGTTAAGATTTATAACTAACCTTTGAAGGTTATAACATTTATTAATGACTGAATAAAATAATTTTCCATTAAATTCATTGATTTTTTTTTTTGAAACATTATCAACTTTTTCCACATTATTCAATACAAATTAATAAGATTCAATATTAGACTTCACCAATCCTAAAAAAAAATTTCTCTATTAAGTTTGGTTAAACTTTTTATCAAGTTAGAAAATTTCTCTATTAGTAAAAAATTTTGTCACTATGGTTTTTTTGATTGATTCTAATGCGTCTAATATTAATGAATTACATCATGTCCAATGATAGTAATAGTTGATAATAAATTATCTTCTTAATGGCAAGATTTTCATAATTTCATAATTTCACAATTTCCGGATTTAAATAAGTAAATCTTCTTGGCGAATATTCTCCCTTTGTTTGAAATTTTGAAATCCAACCTTTTGTGATAGGTTAACGTCAAGAAGTTATAATGCAATATAATAATGTAATACAATAATACAATAGAGTAGAAATTTTTTATCTTGTAAATAATTTTTAACAAAATGAAAAAAAAAAAAAAAAACTATTATAAAAATGTAATAAGAAAATCATAATTATATAATTCTTAATATTTTTCATATTGAAACAAAGGGAATAAATTACATTAGTAAAAATTAGTGAAAATGTCGATCCATCGTAACTACATTTGGTTTCAAATAATTACTACGCGTTTCGTATAATTCAATTCTTATAATTCTTATAATTCTTATTTACCTTATTTGTTAATAATTGTTGGTAATGATAATTAATGATAATCGTTGTTATAATTTGTTCGTTTATATATAAACGACCAAAAAATCATTTCCTACTCTTCAGCTTTTAAAGCATCTCTTCTAACTTATTATCAAAATATCAAATAATTTTCTAGGCAGTGCCAGAAAATTAACAAAAAAAAAAAATTCATTAATTCAAGTATAATTTTTAGTAGTTTACGCAAGTCGTAACTTTGATCTTTTTTTTCATTATGTCTACAAAGATGCATTCAATTCTTTCAATGTTAGTCATCTTAGCTCTTGTAGCTTTGACGACAGCTTTTCCAAATGGATCTGGTACTTGTAATTCGAATGCAACAGTTATCGGAGGAGTTATGGGTCAACCTATGGGAACTCTAAAAACCGATTTAGGTTATACATTCGCTGTTACTATGGAAAATAATAATTACATACCAGGTGGTCCACCGGTTAAGTTTTGCGTTCACGGTAAAGACCCCTTCAAAGGTCTCTTATTATATGCTCTCGATGTCGCCAAAAATCATGTCGGTGAATGGTTGGTACCGTCGACTGATTACAAAATTTTGAATTTAAATTGTCTCGGAGATCCAAAGGGAACTATCACTCATGCCAGTAAATATTAAATTTTTATTATTAAAATTTTATTTTATTGATTATTTTAATTTCTTTATTAATCTTTATTTCCTTTTAATAGATCCCAATCTAAAGGGACCTAATGTATGTTTCCAATATAAGTCACCAATGACTGATGTCGGTCCAATTAATTTCGTTGGTACAGTTGTTAAAAGCAAACTAGATGGATTCCAAATTATTAGATTCGAAACTATCTTCGTCGTTAAAGATAGTAAATTTGTCACTACTGCAACCATGACAACAACAACTTGTATGCAGCAACCACCATACACGAAAACATACGAAAACACGAAACCTCCATATGAGAAACCAACATATAAGACGACATATAATAAACCTCCATATGAGAAACCAACATATGAGCCGACATATAATAAACCTCCATATGAGAAGCCAACATATGAGAAACCAACATATGAGCCAACATATAATAAACCTCCATATGAGAAGCCAACATATGAGCCGACATATAATAAACCTCCATATGAGAAGCCAACATATGAGAAACCAACATATGAGATGCCAACATATGAGCCGACATATAAACCAACAGGTTCAAACGATCCTATTGGAGATTTCAAACCACCTGACGTTAGTGCAGCTAATGGAATAACTTATACAGGATTTATATTATTATTACAATTAATGATTGTTAGTTCTTTGATAATTTATTACCATTAATTTAGTAGAACATTTGTTTATTGTACAAATATTTTTTTACTTGGAGATTGGGATGGTTTATCTTTTTTTTTATAATTTTTATTACCTCTGTAGAATTATATTTGAATTAATGAAAAAATATATAATAGATTGTGAGTGAAAAAAACAACAAAATAATAATGAATCAATGTAATATTATTGCTAGCAATAAATAATCGTTAATAAACATTTTTCTCTCATAATAAATTTATGAAACATTATATTAAAATCGTCAATCACTAATTAAAACTCCAAGTCAAGTCACATTACATTAAATTTAACCAAATAAAATATAGCGTCTATTTATTTCTTTTTAACTTTAAATAACTTTTATTAGAGCTATTTTTTCTACACATTTTTTTAGACTTATCCTTTTAATGGATTATATTAGTTAGATTATTTTTTAAGTGCACTCGGAAAATCGAACTCCGTGGACGAATCCTATATTATTAAAGATTTTCGTCGTCTTATAATATTTTACACAAAAAATAAAATGGGATACAACCAGAGTGCGAAGCTTTAAACAAAATGCATAACAATTATAATTATAAACAATTAACATAAAAGTAATAAACAAGAATTAATAACATTATATTTATTACTTTTATGTTTGAAGTTTTAGAGGAAACAGGTAAACAAGTTTGGTTTAAACAAAAAGCAAAGGGTAGTTTTCAATATATTAAATCTTTTAATTAAATAATATCAAATAGATCATAGCCGAAATAGAAATGGTTTTAATGACTCAAAGAACAATGTAAAAAGAAAGATTATCTTCCATCTTTAATAAACAAATTCTGACTCAATTAAATATATTTAATGATGGTAATGATAATTATTTCAAAGCAATGTATAAATTAATTAAAATAATTAATTTTTATGATTTCATTTTTTTTGAGTTAAATATTCCACTTACTTTTTAAAATTCCGAAATTTAATTTATTTATAATTGTGTTAGTAATATTTATTCATTTATTCATTTATTTATTTATTTATTTATTTATTTATGTATTTAAAATTCGAATTGAGTTTAACAACATTCAAGAAAAGAAAAGAATAAAGCAATAGATAGTTAAAGATCGTTTGTGTATATTTTATAATCAGTTTAAATTTAGTTCATGATTTATAAGCTAGAACATGTTTTGGTAAAATTAACATCAGAAAATGGAAAATGGAAAATATTCTTGAAAACCGTTTAAAAATGAAATTGGAAAAAATAACATAAATATTTAATTTTGTGTATTTTTTGACGAAGTACAGCTTAATTCTATATTTAACCTTTGCCAGCCAGCAAATTGTATACGGGCGCAATAACATTGATTGATCAACATTTCGAAAATTATTTTTAATAAATTAAATTAATTTAACCAATTTCATGTAATCATGAGGTATAAATTCATTACACAAGATCTTTCATAATTCTATTGGTATATTGAATTACCAATATATAAAAACATCCCCCATTTTTTTTCCTTTTTTGTGCAAGAAAATCTTGGCGAAATGAATAATTGTTTCACAATTCGTATCACAAAGTTCACGTCCGTGATGCCAACATGAATCCACCAAAATATTTGATAATTCCATATATAGAGAGAAAAATAAATAAAATTTGCACTATTGCTTAGTTTAAACAGAAATCTTCATCACCTTTCATAGGAAAAGTATTTACATATGAATTTTTTGCATAAGGTGATGCCCCTTCCCTATTCTGTGAGAATCGAGTATTTTATGATTTTTAGTGTGAATCAATAGAAGTTGTTCCATGTGATGAGAAGAAAATACGTTCTTTAATCTTTAATTCGATCAATCAATGTGCTACAGATCTAAAAACATAGCTTTTGAACGCATACCAAGTGAGGAATTTGTCTTATATGAGTCAAAGAAAATGAAAAAAAAAACGAGAAAATAAAGAAAATGAGGAAAATGAGAAAATGAAGAAATGAAGAAAATGAAGAAAATGAAGAAAATGAAGAAAATGACGAAAATGACGTTAATAAAAATAAACAAATGGACTGGACTAGTTTACATTAAATTTATTGACAAAACGGAAACGTAAAACACAAATAAAAGTAAGTAATAGATTGTAGATCTTTAATGATATAATTATATATAATTATATAATTAAATGATTATATAATTATAGAATTTAAAATAAGATATATTTGTTTTGTGAGACTTCCCCCCCCAAAACACCAATCGCCAATAATGCATAATGATTATATATAAACGTCTTTTATTCGAAATAAATCCTTTTTTTAATAAATTATCTGGAATAATTTTCTTTATAATATTTATAATAGTAATTTGTATTTGCTAATATCAATATTATAATAAAAAAAATCATTAAAGAATATTTTTAACAAATATTAACTGTTAATAATACTATATATTATTGAAAATGGTTCTTAAATCCAAGAAAAGAGCGTCACCTAACAAAAGAGCGTCACCCAACAAATATTCACCTATTTATAAATGTTCAATCAAGGAACTTCCTACAGAAATTCTCTTAATGACATTTTCATATCTTGATATTCCAACTCTCCTTTGTTTGTCAAATGTTTGTAAACGATTTCAAATCATAGGTGAAACTTGCTTAGCTGTGAAATTTAAAGAACCAAACGTTGCATTAACTTTATTATTTGAACAAGAACATAAATGGAATTATCCTGTCGATTTTTATTTAGATCATTTAAATTTAAACAATGGACAATTTATTTTTAAACCGAAAGCTATTGAAAAAATAAAATTTATACATTCATCAATGGTTAAGAAACCTACATTATATAAAGTACAAATTATAAATACTGAACCATTAGTAGATCCCGATAACAACAACAACAACAACAACAACAACAACGATAATATTAATAACAACAATAATATTAATAACAACAATAATATTAATAATAACAACAATAATATTAATAATAACATTAATAACACTAATAACATTAATAACATTAATAACACTAATAACACTAATAACAATAATAATAATAATAATAATAATAATAATAATAATAATAATCCTATTCAAAAACATAAAAAACTTCCAGAAAATTTTCTACAAAAATCTTATACTTTATCAACCAAAGAAATTAATACTAAAATTGAAAAAGTAGCTTCCGTTTATCGAATAGGTCATGGTTCAAATCATTTAAAAATTCCTTTCAAACTTACTTATTCTGTAACTGATATTCCTCCACCAACTGAAAGTATAAATCGTGGTGGTGAACGTTGGATAACTCCAAAAGAATTTGAATGTTTTCCTAGTTTTTTCTATCCGCATGAACCTACTGTTCATAAAATAATTATGAATATAATTCAATTTAAAAAGAAAGAGAGGAAAGTAAAGAAAGGTGGTAAAAACAATAAAAACAAGAAAAAGAAAAAATTATTTGATATCGACAACAATAATAACGAAAATAATAACGAAAATAATAACGAAAATAATAATGAAGGTGATAATGAAGATAATGATATTTTTTATAGTAGGCAAAGGAACAAAGGAAAAAATGCAGTTCATTCAATTAGAAATTCTTTGGAAATTGAATTAGATATAGATGGTCAAGAAATTATTCATATTAGAAGAAGAAATAGTATAAATAGTACACATCTTTCTTTATTGGAAGAAGTACATGATCAACATGAAAATACGCTTATAATTAGAAAATTAATGGATCCAATAAAATCATCAAGTAAATGGCTTTTAGGACCTAGAAGATAATTGATTCTCCTTTTTTTACATCAATAAATTACATAAAAAATTTTATACTTTCACTTTTTTTTTCTATTATTAAAAATTTCTAAAAAACAAATTGATTATATATATGATATGATAAAGCGTATGATAAATTCAAGATTTATTCTATTATTCTCAACTTTATAGCAATCAAACATCAAGTTATACCAATCCATAACATAAGAATAAATCAAATCCTTTGGAATAATTAAAATGATTCCAACTTTCTTTTCCCTCCCTCTCTTTCAAAAAAAAAATTAAAATTAAAATAAAAAAGATTTGATTATCATTAAAAAAAACTTAAATATAAATATAAATATAAATACAATAAATAAATTCAATATAGAGAATATTAATCAAATGTCCATGCATCATCGGATACGCTCCTTAAAATATTTACAACTTCGATGAATGAAGAATAATATTGTTCAAATCCTGGTAAAAGAGCAAACGCAAAGAGCCAAGTTGTACATGACAAGGCCATTATATGCGCGATTGCACGTGCAATGTCAAAATCAAGTACATAAAGTGGTGTATGGATTATTCGTAAGACGGTATATATGACTGAAAAGCTAAACATATTTTTTAAATATATAAATATAAATATATAAATATAAATATAAATATATATATATATGTATATATATTTCCAATAGATCATTATTAATATGATATGAGAATTCAAAATTAATAAAGGTCAAGATCCAAAATCTTTTTTTCCTAACCTAGTTCTATATTTCAAAGGTACTTTGTTTGCCGATGCAATAATCACTGCAGCGAAAAATGCTAATAAAAAAAATTATATGAAAAAAAATCCAAAATCCAAATTTCATTATTATTTTATAAAGAAAAAAAGTTTGTTTATACCTGGAGCGTTTTCCAAAGCAACCTCGTGTGCAGCTACTATTCTTGTTAATGTTCCTCTAAGTGAAGACTTGTAAAGTCGTGGTTCCTAAATGAACATAATAATTAAAATCATAATCATAATTATTACATCAAATTTCTATTGAGAAAATTTTAAAGAAATTGTAAGAGAATTGTAAAAGAATTGAAATAAATAAATTAAATAATACAAACATGATTATCGTAACCATTTCTTGATCCAATTGATTGTGCAATAACACTAAATGAAGCAGTGATCACATAAGTCCAAGCAAATATAATACCAGCCATTAAAAATGGTATATCTTTTGCTTTAAAATGGTGAAAAAGAGGTAACAATGATTCTTCAACTATTTGTAACTGTTGTATAGCAGCTGTAGCTAAAAAGCAACTAGGAGCTAAAAGTAATAATGCAAGAGAAACCGCTTTAGGGGAGAGTTTGGACATAATTTTTCTCCTTTTAATTCGGTATCCTCTAGCTCTATGTGGTTGTTGCACTTTGAATATTTTTATTTTTGTAAGTTTTAAAAAGAAGTTGGAGAGAAGATAAAAATAAAAATAATTATAATAATAATTATTATTTCTGTAATTTCTGGGGGAAATAATCAAATGTCAATTTAAATAATTTTATTGTATGAAAAAAAAAAAAAAACAAAAATAACAAACAATTAAAACAATTAACTTTGACCACAAGGATTTATATAAAAAATATATATATTTTTTTGTGAAATGTGATGCAGAAGTAACAAAAACGCACAATGCAATTTTAGGGAAAANGTGCAATAACACTAAATGAAGCAGTGATCACATAAGTCCAAGCAAATATAATACCAGCCATTAAAAATGGTATATCTTTTGCTTTAAAATGGTGAAAAAGAGGTAACAATGATTCTTCAACTATTTGTAACTGTTGTATAGCAGCTGTAGCTAAAAAGCAACTAGGAGCTAAAAGTAATAATGCAAGAGAAACCGCTTTAGGGGAGAGTTTGGACATAATTTTTCTCCTTTTAATTCGGTATCCTCTAGCTCTATGTGGTTGTTGCACTTTGAATATTTTTATTTTTGTAAGTTTTAAAAAGAAGTTGGAGAGAAGATAAAAATAAAAATAATTATAATAATAATTATTATTTCTGTAATTTCTGGGGGAAATAATCAAATGTCAATTTAAATAATTTTATTGTATGAAAAAAAAAAAAAAACAAAAATAACAAACAATTAAAACAATTAACTTTGACCACAAGGATTTATATAAAAAATATATATATTTTTTTGTGAAATGTGATGCAGAAGTAACAAAAACGCACAATGCAATTTTAGGGAAAAGTATTATTACTATCAAACACGAAATCATAATTTCCCGCTCTTTTCTATTAAAAATTTTTTTTTCTAAAAATGACATGACAAAATGAATTATTTGCTAATATATACTTGTCTATTATTTATGGTCGTTCATCAAATTGATCTGGTGAAGTATGCAAGCAGATTTCCCATTAAATTTTGTTCAGGTTTTCTTTATAATTTAAGAAATAATAATAATTTTTAGCAGATCGTTTTTTCAATAAATTTTTTTTCATTAATAAAAAGATAATTAATAAAAAGATAACTTTAATGCTTTTTAAATAAATAATATAGATAAACAATATAATTAATATAATATAATATTTAAAATATAATTTTTTTATCATTACACTTCAATGGAATTCATAAATCTAGTTAAAAATGTGAAAATATTTATTAAAAATTAAAATTGTAATTGTCTCTCATATAACGATAAATAATATAATATAATTAAATATATAAATAATAGATGTATAAATGAGAAAATTTTCTGAATTAGTAATAACTTTTTTTTTGAATAATTTCTGAAATAATTTACGTACTCGAACACAGGAAGAAAGAGGGAAGAAAGGGAAGGAAGGGAAGGAAAGGAAAGGAAGGAAAGGAAAGGAAGAAAGAGAGGAGAAAGGGAAGGAAGAAAGAGAGGAGAAAGGGAAGAAGCGGAATTCTTGATGAAAACAATTATGTAAATACTCAAAAGTAAGTCTGCCTTTATTCTTTATTTATTATTACTGCTACTATCTACTTCATTTTTGAAGAAGAGCATTAGCAAACAAGCAAAAGTCGGATCAAAAGGAAAAGACAGGATAGATATAGGTTTTATTTTTCATTTTATGATTATCAGTTATTATCAGTTGTATATTAATAAAGATAAATATCATATTATTATATTCTTATCTTTCACATGTATATTTTTTCAAAAGATTAATAAATTATAAATTTCATTTTTTTAGGGCACGATTTTTAGTAAAATTTAATTATAATAATAAATCTAATTTTTATGTTGCAATAATTTATATCGAATTTTATACAATCACGAAAATAGTAATAAAAAAAAATTTAAAAATAAACTTACCAAATTTGATTAATATCGTCTAACTAAACATATATTAACTTTATCTTGATTATTAATAACGATTGAAATAGTCGATAATAATTATAATAACGATAAAGAAACAACCAATTTTTAATACATTAAATCTTTTTTCTGGGGTATCTGTCAACGAACTAAACGTTTCATAACAAGTAAAATAAACCGATTCAATTATTGACGTGCTTCTTGGTTTGACTATTTATTAAAATTTAATTGGTTATAATTTTATTCAATAAAAATACTAATAATAATACTAATAATAATACTAATAATAGTACTAATAATAATAAGTATTACCTTGTGATACAATCTTGACACTTTTCGATCCATTTGATTCCATTTTTGATCCATTTAATTCACTTGATCCACTTGATCTTACAGTTGAAAGTGAAATTTGTGATCGACTATTTGAATTATCAGAGATTTCGGTTGTTTCATTATTCGTACAGAAATTATCGAAATTATCGAAATTATCGAAATTATTGAAATTATCGAAATTAGGGGCCACGGTTAACGCCGAAGTCGGGATTTGTTGAGGTGTGAATCCAGTTTTAAAAAAATCATGATTAAAAATTTCATTTATGGTTGGTCGTTGATCTTAAAATTCAAAGAGAAACAAATTAATTTAATTAAAAATAATTCATTCATATAAAATATATACATTAAGGAAAATCAAAAAATTACTTGGATTCCTATTTAGTATAGATTGGATCAACGCCTTAGCTTCTTTCGATACGCAATTATTTACGGATGTTGGGAATCCGAAATGTCCTCCCCTAATTGATCGAAATATTTGAGAATGTCTATTTTTGTGGAAGGGGGGAATTCCGTACAACATAATATACCTATTATTAAATAAATAAATATTATTATTAATTATAATTATTTAAGAATAAAGATGATTAAATAAAATATTTACTTACATTATCACACCTATACTCCAAAGGTCGACTTCAAAACTGTGCCCGATTCTACCAATGATTTCAGGTGCCATGTAATCTACTGTGCCGCACATCGAACTATAATTATAAATTATTATTATTATTATTATTATTATTATTAAAGTTTACATTCAAGTCATAATTAAATATATATATATAAATGGATATAAATTTTACGTTTTTTTATCACCCATCAAATTCAATTTTGCAGTAAGGCCAAAATCACCAATTTTGACTCGCATATCGGCAGACAAAAACAAATTGGCTAATTTTAGGTCCCTGTGAATCATCATATTCTGGTGCATATAATTGCATGCGTCCAAAATCTGTAGCATATAGTAACGCACTTCAGCTTCGGTTAGAAATCGTCTTTTTCTCAGCATATCGGCCAAAGTCTATATTTAATAATTATTTAATATAGTTATTTAATACATTAATATATATAAAAATAATAAATAATAATAAATAATAATAATTGATAATAATTAATAATAAATAATAATAGATAATAATAAATAATAATAGATAATAATAAATAATAATAGATAATAATAAATAATAATAAATAATAAAGATGTATTATTACTTTGTTTTCGCAAAGTTCCATGACTATATATACGAAATTGATGTCTTCAAAATAGTCGTAAAAACTCACAATATTAGGATGATTCATGGCCTTATGAATTTTTATTTCGTTTGTAATCTATTAAAACAAAAATACTAATAATAAACCCAAAAATTTGCATTTTATGAAAATTTCATGACTTTACATACTTTAAAAATTCATACCCGTTCTTTGGTACTCTCCTTTCCACGTAATTTCAATTTAGATAAAACTTTTATAGCGAAAACCTGACCATTTCCTTTTTTTGCTTCATAACATTTTCCGAAACCTCCCTAATAAAATTTAAAAAAATTTCAAATTTTTTTTACCAAAAAAAAAAGGAAAGATAGTTTAGACATACTTCTCCGAGGACTCTAAGTAACTTGTATTCTTCGTTTACTCTGTTGTAAGGTGTAATAATTCTGGGAGGATTGATACGTTCCATGACTTTACGTTATAAAGATAATGTTAAAGGGAAGAGAGATAAAAAAAAAATTGACGAAAATTATGTCTTTTCATGTTGAAAAAAAAAATATATTGAAATATACGCGCATTTTTTGACAATATATTTAATTGTAATATTAATTGTATATCAATTGCATATTAATTGTATATTTTAGAATATTTTAGTATATATCTCTGGTTAAAACCAAAGCATAAAATACATTCACATACTCACAACTACATATTAACCTTTATTTAAATACTATCGACTCGATGATTCTCGATGATCTACAAATAATATAATAAATAAGATATTATTAATTAATATTATTATATAAAAAATAAAAATATTAAATAAAATATTATATAATATTATATAATATGTATCAACATCTAACATCTTACATCTACTGCGCCTTTCTTTTATCGGACAAGTAATATTGAAGCTAAAACAAAAGAACAAGATAAAAGAAAAATATTAACTCGAGTTCGATAAGTTCCCACGTATAGTTTTGAACATGTCTTACTAGAAGTTCTGCCAAAAGCAAAAAGTCGTATTTAGATAATTATTATAATTATGGATTATATATTATTTATACTATTTATATTATTTAATATTGTTTCTCACCGTATCCTTAATATTCTTATATATATATATGATATATATTGTATATTAGAATATTAGAATTACTGTATGCTAGAATTATTAGGAAAATTGCAATTAAAACATACCGGTGACAATCTATGAATATATGTTTTTACTCTCCACGTCAGCACTTTCAACATAGTCAACATCGCCATCGTCAACATCGTCATCAACAATTGTCAACATTATCAACATTGTCAGCATTTCCGAAGAGGTAAATTTTCACCATTGTGAAAAAAGGAAATAAAGTATATATCACATGTGGAAATAATTTGAATTTTTATATTTTTTACTATTTTTTTACAAAAAAAAAAATTATTCAGGGTTAACATGTAACAAACACTTTAATAATGTCAGATAATCAAAATAATGAAATATTGGAAGAGATAATAGACGAAGAGGAAGAGAAGGATGAATGGAAAAGTGAATTTCGAATAAATTATCTTAAAATATCTAAAATATCTAAAATATCTAAATATCTAAATTTCGAGAAACTATTTTTGAGAGATAATAAAGAAGATATATCCTTTTTGAGAAATCTAATCATAAAATTCCTTAAAGAGTCAATGTTTTGGAGAAGTTATACCAAAACGTGATATTTTCTTGATTGTACAAAGGTCTAAAATATAATTATTATTAATTATTATTAATTATTAGTATGGTATTGGAGGATGATGTTTATTATTATTATTGGATATCAAGGAAATGAACTTTAAGATAATGGATCAATCTTACTGTTGATCTGGATTCAATAATATTATAATAAACAGTAGCTGTAAGAGTATAACTAATTGAATTACTCTATTGATACTTCTTCCTGAGTTTGGTAAACTCCTACAGAAATTTCTTTAACGACATTTTTATAAAATTACCATTCTTTGATATAAGTCCATTGTTTATCAAATGACTTCTAATATCTTCGAAATAAGTTTCTATCATATTAAAATAGTTTTTTTTGGTAAAGTTGTCTTATGATCCCAGTGATAGAAGGTTCTTTTATCAGATATGACTTTCTTTTTAAGGTATCCATTAGTGCTTATTCATTATTTTCAGAAAAATATATTTGTTCAGAATTAGAAAGAGCTTAAAGAATTTACATAATTCTGTAAATTCATTCTTGAGAACCATTGATAAGCAATTGCAATTACAAACTTTCTCTAGAAAATCATACTCAAAATTATTATTTTTATACTTTTTTTTTTAATTCACTTTGTAGGTAGGTTTTTATTGAAATTATTGCAATAAAGTAAATTAATTATTCTGTACTAGTTAAATTTAGAATACTTTTGTATAGTTTCACCAATTTCCAAAATTTCATGGTTATTAGTCATATGATTTTTTATAGCTCATAAATTTATTTTATTTATTAATTGTTAGAATTATTTCATCTATTACATATTCCGGAACACAATCATGTTGTTTATATTTTTTTCATATTCTGCCAATGTTATTTTTTACTGTTGCTTTTGTGAATATATCATATTTATCATAAAATGTGAACCTTTTGTTTTTCCAGTAAGATAAAGTCCTAATTCTAAAGGTTTTATTTTTCATTTCTCCACTCATCACTATAGAAATTCAAAAAAGGAAATATTAACAATAAATTCTAATAAATGCTATTGTTAATATTTCTTTTTTTGAATTTCGGCACCAACTCTGCTCATCACTACTCCATTTATTGTTATTGTATTTCAAAATCACATGAGTTTACACCATATCAGGATTTTAATTTTATTTTTAAAATGGCAAATGTTGTGTTGATCGTATTAATAATAATCAATCTAAAAATTTTATATTTTTTATTCATAGCGATGCCAGTAAGTACATTAAAAGTGAGACGTTGAAGAATTTTATATATAAAATCTTATATATAATATATGTATATTTCGCATAATTTCGATAGAACTGGATCAACATTATAATTTCTACGGTATTCACGATTTTTGGTTGGATACTTTGTGTAATTTCTTCACTTTTAAAGGTAAATAGATATAAATATATATATATGTTATAAAACAAGAGAGAGATATTAATTTAAAGTCGGAATTAATTTCTAAAAAAGAAACTTAGACATAAAAGGACACCTGAAGAAGTAATACGATATAGATTATCTGTAGCGAAAAATTATGAAGAATGGACTCAATTAGCAAAGGAATTAGATGTGTATGTAATAATAATTTAAAAATTTTCTAATTATTTTATTCAGATATTTTAATTTTTAATTTTTAATTTTTAATTTTTTTCAAAATTATTGCGTTCAAGCCTTTTAGGTAATGTTAAATGACTATTCTTAATAAAAATAAAATTAAAAACGAAAAAAATAAATCTTTATAAAATAGTAAAAAAAAATTAATCTTCATAAAATAGGAAATGATGAATGGAAATCGAATTCTATCTCCCCTTATTATGATTATAACTTGATTCAATATAAGTTGGATCATTTTAGACAAGTTAGAGAAAACAATGATTTTCTTTCCATGATTTATATGTTGAGATCAGGTTGATATATTTTCTTATTCTTTATTTTCTTGCTTTTTACGACCATAATATCAAATATTAATAATTTGTTTGTTATTTAAAGGTCTTTTGCGTAATCTTGGGGGTTTGAATGATCCTAGATTATTTAGTCAATCTTATTTGGGGTATTTGAAATTTTCGATCTTTTGTTTCAACATAATAATAATAATGATGATAAATAATAATAACAATAATGATAAATAATAATCATAATCATAATCATAATCATAATCATAATAATGATCATAATTTTAATAGGACAAAAAAGTTGATTGAAGATTATACAAAAGAGGTTATAACTCAACTGGAATATATTGGTGAACAAGATTTTTCCGAAATTCCTAAACTTTCCAAAATGGAATTCTTTAATGATACCCGTCAAAGTTTTGGTAGTACTGCTTTGGTACTTTATGGAGGGACTTCTTTTGGTAAAGATTTATTTATATTTTATAGTTATATTATATTTATATTTATATATTTATATTTATATTTATAATTGTATTTATATTTATATTTATATTTTAGGATTATATCATCTTGGAGTTGTGAAAGCACTTAATGAAAATGGTTTATTACCAAGAATTATTAGTGGAACAGCCATTGGTGCTTTAATAGCTGCTTTAGTTTGCATTAGAACTGACGAAGAATTACCGGTAAGTATTTTCATAAATTATTTTCACAATTCGATATTATCTAATATAATATATAAATATAATACCTAATATAATATCTAATATATAAATATAATATTTAATATATTATCTAATATATTATCTCTAATATAATATATAATCGCTAGCGCATTTTTGAACCTGGTGGTATCAATTTAGGTGCTTTCGGTAAAGTAGGAAGTAAAGGCAATATTCGTAGAAAAATTAGTCGTTTTTTAAAACATGGTAATTATGTTAATTATATTAATTATATTAATTATGTTAATTATATTTTATTATGTAATTTAAAAATTTAAATTGATGAAATTTTATATATTGAATTAAATATTTTATTTTAAAGGTTACTTGATGGACATTAAAGTTTTAGAAGAATGTGTTCTAAGTAATGTTGGTGATTTAACTTTTGAAGTGAGTATAATCTCATATTTTTAGAGATATTACTTATTTTATATGATTTTTAGATATCATTTTTTCTCATTCCGAATAAATTTATTTAGGAAGCTTACGCGAAAACGAAAAGAATTCTTAACATCACTGTTTCGCCTACCAGAAAATTTGAAATTCCACAACTACTCAATTATCTTACTGCTCCAAATGTTGTAAGTAATCTTTTTGTGATAAATTTCAGTAAAAAATTTTTGGTTTTTAGCTAAATTCAAGAATCAATCAATTAAAAGTTAATATCAAGTGCCGCATGTGCCTCGGTTGCTATTATGGGTCTTTATGATAGTTATGATCTGATGGCAAAAGACAAGACTGGAAGAATTGTTCCTTGGGCACCATCGGGTAAATATAATAATTTTAATAATAATTTTTTTGATTATTTCTGATTATACCTAATCATTTCTGATTATTTCTATTATTTTGCGACTTTTTAAATAAATAGAAATAAAATGGAAAAAATGGACTGACGCAGTTCCAACTGAAAGGTTTTACTTAATAATATTAATTATAATAATATTATTTTATTATTTTATTATTTTCACTTCTAATTATTTTTTTTGTTCCGCATATATATATATATATAGCGAGTCTCCATTAACAAGAATTACCGAATTATTCAATGTAAATCATTTTATTGTGTCACAAGCGAATGCTGCCGTTGTTCCATTCTTATCTAGAGAGCAAACAACACGAGCGTCGATTTTAGTTAAATGTGGACACTTTATTTCAACTGAATATCGACATAGAATAGCACAGGTGAATATATTTTATATATTTTATATATTTTATATTGGGAATGGTTTGAAAAGTTTATAAACATTTTGAATGAACATTTTGAATGAACATTTTGAATGAATATTTTAATTAATTGATAGCTTGAACAAATGCGACTTCTCCCAAGAATGTTTCGTGGGATGGTTGATGAAAAAGTATCTGGAAATGTTACAATTGTGTTATCTATCTCTTTTGCTGTAAGAAATATATATTCTATTCCTTGTTTTACTTTTGTGATACAGATATAAATATAATCTTAATTATGATCTTATTTATTTATAATAATGATAGGATTTTAAAACACTTTTCTCTAATCCAACTCATTCCTCTTTGGATTATTGGGTTTTGAAAGGTGAACAATCTACGTGGCCTTTATTGGCATTAATACGAAATCGATGTCTAATTGAATTGGCACTTGATAGAAGTAAGTTTCAAACGCATATATCAATCATATATATATATATATATACTTTAATTATTTATGTCAATATTATTTTTTAGTTTATTTGAAGTTGAAATCGTCGCCTCCAGCCGAACGAAGTTATGCTTTATATCCTACAACTAAAGAGAAAAACAACGGAAGAAAACGTACCAAATCTGTTCATTGATAATAAAGTTAAATAATGTTGCTATAAAATATGTAATTTTATGAGTAAATACGTATATTATTATACGTTTATTAATACTCTTATTAGAATTTTTTTTTCTTAAATTTAAATTTATTAATTGATCTTTTGAGATCATTTAAATTTTAAAAATGTAATTATGCTTTTGAATAAATCAATCTATTCCCAAACATTTTTACTTTTTTTCCTTTTTAATAATTTATCTACACTTTTCGAAACTTTGATTTCTTTCTTTTCGTTATTCATAAGAGCTCTCATTCGACTTTTCTTTTGACGTTTTTTTGCATTAGTAGTAAGTGAATTTGGATTCTTTTTGATTCGACGTAATAAATTGTCGGAACTTTGATTTATCGTGGGACCTATTTAACAATTAAATTTAAAAAGTTAGTTTATAAATTCAATTATAAATTTATCTTGTTATTACTATATAAATTAATTACCTGAATTATTAAGAGGTGAATCTATTAACATATCTGACCTTTTACGACCCATCTTTTTTTCGATAATTTTCTCATCCAAAGCATTAAATTTGGTCGTATAATATTATGACATGTGATCGTTATCTAGCAATCGTTATCTAAAAATCGGACAGACATCCCTTGCATAATTACGTTTTTGATATTTTGCCTATTGCTGCATCAAAAATCAAAAATGCAACTTTGGTATCAACTTACTTGTCCATTAAATGTCTTATGCTACGCTCCGGACAACTAGGAAATGGTGAACCATTGCAAGTCCGGAGCATATGATATTGTGACATGTGATCGTTATCTAACAATCAAAAAATCGGACAGACACGCTTACAGAAGTTACGTCTTTGATCCTTTTCTATTTTTTGTTAAGCTATGTATCAATATCAGAACTTTTAAAATATCAAAAACGCAACTTTTGTATCAACTTACTCGTCCATTAAATGTCTTATGCTACTCTCCGGACAATAATATCTAAATTTGGTAGTATTTCTTTTGTTTGTTAAAATTGGTTTTGTAGATCTAACAAAACCACATTTTTGAAGTACACCTTTAAGTTTAAGTTACACATAGATTTAGCCGTTCATCCTAATTTTATCTTGTAAATTTAAATATAAATATGACAAAAATTAAATGACAAATCTGAAAAATGAATCAGAATAATTTTAATAATATTAATGAGTCTCTATCTCAAAATCATGTTACAAACATTAATGAAATTTTAAATTATATAAATAAAAATAACTTACGAGATCTTGGTTTTAAAAACCAAGATCATGAATTAATTCTCAATCCTCCGTACAAACTCACACTTAGTCTTGACTCACTACTTTTACCAACTCGTAAAAATCGTAAAAATAAGATTCCTAGACCACAAAATGCTTGGGTCTTATTTAGAAAAGATTATGAAGCAAATAAACGAATTCAATTTCCAGATCAATTATTTAAAATGAAGACAGTCTCCGTCAATGCTGGTGATGAATGGAAAATTCAATCATCTCAAGTCAAGATATATTTTGAAATTCTTTCTAAATTAGCTCGCGCGAAACATAAAATTATGTATCCAGATTATAAATATACTCCCAAAAGAAGATCGAGCAATAATAAAGATTGGGTTTTTTATAAAACTTTGGTTCTAGGCGAAGACAATCAAATCAAAATTAATCAAGATGATAATTCTTACGAGTTTTCCACGACTACTACTACACCTATTGTATCACAAAATACTTTTACTGAATTCAATAATGAATTTTCTGAAGTCGATCAACCCGAACATTATTATAACGATCATTCGTTTATGCAGTTCACGTCTGTCGGTAATAACGATAATAATGATTATATTAACGATATTCACGATAATAATAACGATTATATTAACGATATTCACGATAATAATAACCACATTCACGATATTAGTAACGATATTAGCATTAACGATAATAATAACGAGAATAATAACGATATTCACGATAATAATAACGATATTCACGATATTAGTAACGATATTAGCATTAACGATAATAATATCAACGAAAACATTAATTATATTAATTATATTAATTACAATATTAATAATAATATTAATTATAATATTGAAACACCTTTTATAAATACATTTATTCACGAATCTTTCACAGAATTTAATAATATCGATATGAATTCATATAATGATATGAATTCTATGAATTCTGTGAATCCTTTAAATTATTCGGAATCCATGACCATAACACCTACTTCGCTAACTTATAATGATGCTATTCCTGAATATTTAGAATATATGTATAGCGATAATACTACTGATACTGTTGATGCTGCTACAGAATTTTTCCCAAGTTATCCACTCATTTAAGATTCATTATTATCTTAGTTATTTTATTTTTTGATTACTTTTTTGATGGTTTATTATTTAGTGTTATTTATTATTCATTATTATTTATACTATTTATATTATTTATATTATTTTTTTTTTACTTTCTTTATTCATCATCATTATTTTATTTTGTCTTTCTTTCTTTGTCTACATTTACAACTTTCAATACTATGAGATAAGCACTTAAAGAATAAATTTAAGAGATAAAAATAAGCATTTTTATTTATAATAACAAGCAATTAAGAAAAGGATGTAAAAGTAATATAAAAGTGAAGATAACAATAATAGAAAATAAAAATAAAAACGTTAAAAAAATTAAATTATAACAGATGGATTATTTTATTGTAGAAATTCGAGATAATAATAAAAGTATTAAATCATAAATTTACTCGTTTCTTAAGCGACGATAATGATGACTGAAATTCAGGACCAAATGTATCACAATCACAGCTTTTATGCAGGAACGTTTGACCGCTACTCATAACGATGAAACCCGGGTCAACAAGCTTGCATCAAAAAAGATGTCATCAATAATATTATTATCGTTGAAGCAGAAAAGCGATTATTAAATGAAGTCCTTCAAAAGAAACGTTTACTGGAATTGCTCGAACGGAATCTTCTTAACATGCAAAAATAGTAAGAATACTCGAAAGGAAGATGTAATGCATCCATCTAAATGTAAACTTGAAATCGTGTTAATATTAAATCGAGAACTTAATATCCTAAACCTGGGATGGAAAAGCGATGATCAAAAAAAAGTTCGAGCTAAACCCGATGTTGACATAACAACGTTTTAATGATAATATTATTTTCAATCCTGGGCATACGTTGTAATTAGAGATCAATTAATTTTTAGATTATATTAGTATAAATGCTTATATTCATCTAAATCAAACAAGATCTGAAAATAATAATAAAAATCAAGATATAAAAGATAATCAACTTTTTTAAATGATGATCAAAAACCCCTTTTTCCTTCGTTTTCGTTATACTTCAATAATAAAATGGTATTTCTTTAAATCTATATATTATATATATAATGGACTTTATTTTTCTACAATATAGTCATTCTCTTTGAAATTTAGTTCTAATAATATAGTAAATTTCATCGTAAATTTTTATAATAATAATAATTTTAATATTATTATAGGCTGGAGCATTAGAAAATGCAAATAAGTACTTGCCCAAAATTAAAGATTCAGAAAAAGAGAGTGAATTTGGTTATATTTTTGCTGTGTCTGGACCAGGTATGAAATATTTCAAAATATTTTGAATTGTAATTTACAAAATTCTATAGAAGAGAGATAATATTTAAGAATTATTATTTTTTTTAAATATATCATAATAGTCGTGATAGCCGGACAAATGGTTGGTTCGGCTATGTACGAATTGGTGAGTATCTATCTATTGTTTCGATATTTGTGGATATTAGTATCAGATTTAGATCAATAATTTTTTGTAATTTTTTTTATAATAGGTTCGTGTTGGACATGAGGAACTTGTAGGCGAAGTAATCCGTATAGATGGAGATAAAGCAACTATTCAAGTTTATGAAGAAACTGGTATAAATAAATCTCCTTTTTTCATACGTATCTTAGAATGAGGAGATTTTGAACATTTCCCAAGAAGATTTCTTGAGAATTTCTTTGACATTTCCTGGGCAGGATTATTGATTTTTTTTTATTAATAATAAAGTTTTCTTTTCTTTCATAATCCGATAGCCGGGTTAACAATAGGTGATCCAGTATTGAAAACAGGAAAACCACTTTCTGTAGAATTGGGTCCAGGTATTTGTGATTTCAAAATAATAATTTTTTTATTTCAATTAAAGTCAATAATAATAATATATGAAAATTATATCATTCAGGTTTGATGTCTAACATTTATGATGGAATTCAGCGACCACTCAAGGTAAATAATAAATAAATAAATATTTCGATTAAGGAATGTCAATTTTAATTAAATTAAATTAAATTAAGTGATTATTGATAATTTTTATATTTTAGTCAATTCGGGAAATTTCAGATGGTATTTATATTCCTCGAGGAATATCAACACCCGCCCTGGATAAAAAAATACAATGGGATTTTGAGCCCTTAAATTTTAAGGCAAGTATTTCTTCTATTAATATTTTATTATATCCATTAATTATGTATTTATATAATTTACATTTAATTACATTTAATTGCATTTATTAATAGGCCGGAGACCATATTACTGTGGGAGACATTTATGGAAAAGTTTATGAAAATTCTTTGGTGAGAAATCATGCGATTATGTTACCTCCAAAATCTTTAGGTACAATTACTCATATTGCAGAAAAAGGATCATATACTCTAGAGGTATGTAAATTATAGAGAACGGGTTCTTCGTGATATTCTTATTTATGCACACGTATATATATTTATATCTATCTATCTATCTAAATATATAATATTAGGATACTGTTCTTGAGACTGAATTCGAAGGACGAAAATCTAAATATACAATGATGCAATTGTGGCCTGTTCGATCACCACGACCAGTTAATGAAAAGTTATCTGGTAATTATCCCTTACTTACCGGTCAACGCGTTTTAGATGCACTTTTCCCGTAAGTTTTATTTTTATTTTAATAATAATATTTTTTTTATTACGTTTTATTACATGTTATAAATAATAAAAAAATAATATTTTATAATGACTTGTTATTTTAGATGCGTTCAAGGAGGTACTACAGCTATTCCTGGCGCTTTTGGTTGTGGAAAAACGGTAATTTCGCAATCTTTATCAAAATATTCCAACTCGGATATTATTGTTTATGTTGGATGGTAAGTATTTTTTAAATTATTTATTACTAAATAAAATTTATTAAATAAATTATTGTTAAACCAATTTATTAATTCTATGTTTTGTAATATTTTTAGTGGAGAACGAGGAAATGAAATGGCTGAAGTATTAATGGATTTCCCTGAAGTAATATTTTTATATTCATTTTATTTATTCATTTAAAACTATTTGTGTCATTTTACATTTTATAACATTTAATATATTTAATATATCTATTTATATATTATTTAGTTAAGTATTAATATCGATGGTCGTCAAGAATCCATAATGAAACGTACAACATTAGTGGCCAATACTTCAAATATGCCTGTGGCTGCTCGTGAAGCATCCATTTATACAGGTTTGTAATCATTTCTATATAACATTATATTATGTTATATTATGTTATATTATATTATATTATATCATTTATTTTATTTTATTTATTCATTTCTATTTTTTCATTTTATTTTATTTATTTTATTCAGGAATTACACTATCCGAATATTTCCGTGATCAAGGAAGAAATGTTGCTATGATGGCAGATTCTACTTCTCGTTGGGCAGAAGCTCTACGTGAAATTTCTGGTCGATTGGCTGAAATGCCTGCAGGTATGCTTTCTTTACTTTGTGTGTGTTTTTTTATATTGCTTATTATTTATTATTTATTTTCGTGTTAATATTTCAGATAGTGGTTATCCTGCATACTTGGGTGCCCGTTTGGCATCTTTTTATGAACGTGCGGGTAAAGTAACATGTTTAGGAAATCCAAAACGGGATGGAAGTGTCACTGTAGTCGGAGCGTATCCTTATTATTATTATTATTATTATTCTAATGCTATTTTAGTATTATTTTATATTATAATCTTTCATCATGACTATTATTTTATATTAGTGTTTCACCTCCAGGTGGTGATTTCTCTGATCCAGTCACATCAGCAACTCTTGGTATTGTTCAAGTATTCTGGGGTTTAGATAAGAAACTTGCTCAACGTAAACATTTCCCGTCAGTTAATTGGTCAATAAGTTTTTCAAAGTATCTTAAAGTATTAGATCCTTATTATGAAACTACTGAGCCGGAATTTACCACATTAAGAGATAAAACTAAAGAAATTCTTCAAAAAGAAGAAGATTTATCTGAAATTGTTCAACTTGTGGGTAAAAGTGCACTTGGAGAATCTGATAAGATCACTTTGGAAATTGCCAGAATCATTAAAGATGACTTTTTACAACAAAATGGATATTCTGCTTATGATAGATTTTGCCCATTTTATAAAGTAAGAATAACAATCTTAAGATTATATTAATTCTATATTTAATTATTATATTTAATTATTATATTTAATAATGATATTAATTATTATTTCAGACAACTTGGTTACTTAAAAATATGATTGGATTTTATACAGCTGCCACACATGCAGTTGAAGTTACTAACAGTGAAATAACGTGGGCAAAAATTAGGGATCAAATGGGAGATCTAATATATAAACTTAGTTCTATGAAATTTGAAGTAATTATTATTATTTTTTATTTACTATTTATTTATTATTCTTTATTTATTATTCTTTATTTACCAAGAAAGATATTTACTTAATAATTCATGATTTATTTATAGGATCCCGCTGAAAGTGAAGAAGTTCTTCGTGAAAATTATCAAAAACTTTATAATGAAATTCAAGAAAGATTCAGACAATTGCTTGAATGATGAAATTGTATTTTTTTATTTGCATTAAATGATTATATTTATATTTATTTGAATTTATTTATTAAATTTATTTATTTCCCATTTTTATTTCTTCCCACATTATTTTTTATGTGTATATCATTATTATATAATATGTAATTTTAGAATATAATAAACATCATCAATTTAATCTACAACTGTAATTCCTTTACTTCTTAAATCATCTTTGGCAAGTTGAATTTCCTACAATATAAATATATATATATAATGAAAATATATATAAGTATAGGCTTTGATCTATTTAATAATAATAATATTATTATCATAAATAAGGATAAACACAATACCGCCATCAATTCATGATAAGCATCTTCACAATCCCTAAATTTAAATACATTATATCCAACAGTTCCCAATGAATATGTTCCAAACGTTACAAGCAGCCACCAAGGCAACTAAAACAATTAAATAAAATAATTAATAATAAATAATCATGTACAATACTAATTAATAATAATTAATAGTAATAGTAATGATAACAATAATTATTATAATAAATATTATTATTACCACTGGTATAATTTCTTCTTGAAGAACGTCAGGTAAAGGAACCACTCCAAAAAGAAATATGAAATATATAATAAAAAATATTCCAAGAGCAGCAACAGTTTCAGTAGCTTTAGTCATTTTTTCTTTTTTCTCGAAGCCAAGCAATAAAGACTTCGACAAGTGTATATATATTTTTTTTATAAAAAATGGCCATTATTAGAAATTGTTTATGTGGCACAATAGATCATCGGGTAAAGGTTAAAAAACAAAAATACACCTTTAAATCGAATACGTCACGTTAACACGAAGAGTCCTTCCAACTACAAGATGCCTAACGTAAGCATCCTCAAACAAACTATGTACACATCATATCATATTTTTATATCTTTAATATTTTTCTGATTTTCTTTAAACAAAAATCATTATTTACCGAAATATTAAAACTTTAATTATTGTAATAATTTATTTGCTCATTTCAATAGTTCATTTCTTGAAAGAAGATAAGCATAAAAAAATTTTCCCACTTTTAAAAAAATGGATAATCAGTATATTTGTAATTTCCCGAAAGTTATTGTTTCAATGGTAAACATATTACCGCTTATTCTTTGGAACAAGAAAATTCAAATATAGGAATTTTGGTTTGAAATCTAGATTTGACATATTTTCATTTCTAATAATCTCTCTGAGTCCAAATGCTCTAGATGTAGTTCAAGGAGTAAATGGGTAAAACAGAAATAATGGAATATATAAAGTATTAATTAAAATTTTAGAGACAATATTTATTCCTCTTATAAGATCAGGTGAACTGTATTGCTCTGTTCGATTTATTGTAATTTTTATTTCCAAGCTCCTTTTTTTATATATAATTTCACTTCTCAAATTTAACATTGATAAAGCATTTAAAATAAATATAACAACTGCCTAATTGTTAAAAAGTGGTACTTTTGTTTTTTGGAAGGCATTTAAAGGTTTCGCGTATGAAACAAGATGGAAAAACAAGAAGCGATCTAACTTTAAATTTAATGCACCTTCACCACTAACTACTCATATGTTGGTATTATGCCAGAATACATCGCATCTCCCCCCCCCCGAAAATTTTACAAGAGTGGAAAAGTGATAAATTTATTTATCGTTATATGAAATTACCCAAAATTTGATCTAACAAAAGTATTGTATTGTACAAATTTTGGTATATTTAAGATCGTACAGTACTGTTCAACTTTTCGTTCGTCACACAATTTTCTATATCACAAAAAATTGCTTTATTCCTAATAACTTTTGAGCTGTTCTTAAAAAATCTTCCGAAACCAGCCTCGACGTTTGTGCCCATAAGGGTAAACGCGAACATGACAACGAAAAGTATAAAGATGTTGGGTTTCATTGTGTCAGTATAAGCGTTTTTGTTAATGGATGATCTTGGATTAACGAGCTGGGTTGCAGTTTCTATAAAGGAGATATCAAGACGTGTGTAGTCTAGATCGAAACGGGTTTCAATTTTTGACGAGACGAAAAAATAGATTATAGGTGCTGAGAAAATTTTCTCACGCCAACTCTTATCAAGTTTGAGCATTTGGCCTTTTTTAGAAACTGACATATCTACATATTTGTTTTGAATCTTTAAGATCAGCCTCCCAATGAAGAAATATCTCGAGAGGAGGTAAAAGATACCTCCACGAAACCAGATCAGTTAAATAGAACAGTGATTGTTTTACATGATTTTTACCAGTCCATCATTGTTCTACCATTTTGTTTTATTCATTATTTCTAATTACCTATTGTTCTCTCCTCGTATTCAATTTTTTGCCTACTCCAATAAAGAATTATCTATTATTGTAATAGATTTATTCATGCAACTCATTCTTTATTATAATAAAATAATTCTATCGAAAAAAAAAAATTCAAAAAAAATCTTGTATATGAAATATTATAAATTAATTTTACGAAAATGCTATTATATTAATAAATTAAATTCTGCTATTATACAATTATATTATTATTTGTTTAATAAATTAAATTCAAATGATAAATAATTATTATTTATTATTTCTACTAATTTTTATTTAAAAAAATCTTTCCACTTATATTATTTTTATTATTAATATTATCTATTGCTTAAATAAGTATTAAAATATTAATAGAGTTTTTATAGTTATACCCTTTGAAATTAATCACTAGTCAAATGAACAAAAACAGGCAAAAATTTTTGGTGCAAATAGGCAAGAAGATTCGCAAATAGATAGGGAAATTCGTAGATGGTTCGCATTTGTGATGATTTGTGGTCGATTTGTGAATAGGCAGGGAGATTTGTGTTCGATTTGTGAATAGGCTAAGCCGATTTGCACCAAAAATTTTGCCAACTTTTGATTATTCAACGTGTAAATACTTATAAAAAACCTCTATATAGTTACATTATTTTTTTATTGATGATGTAACTATATAGAGGTCTGACTGTATACTTTATTATTATACAAAAATTCACAATTAATTGTAGAATTATAGATTTATATTACAATTCCATTTAAAAACACAGATCAAATGAAAAAAATAGACAGTTTTATCATAAATAAGATTTATTAAGATTTATTAAGTATAGATAGCTAATTTGTAAATAGGAATTTTCAATTTATTCTGATTTATAAATAGAAATTCTGATTTATATATAAGAATTTTTGTATTATGAATTTTCACAATGTTTATAAAAATAATTAAGGATTGTAATTTTTTAACTTGGGTTATAAATATTAAGATATTTTGAAAATTAATATTTTAATCACTTAATTGAATGAACAAAAACAATCAAAATTTTTGATACAAATAGACAAGAAGATTTGTGATCAATTTATAAATAGGCAGGAAGATTTTTGACCAATTCATAAATAAGCAAGAAGATTTGTGGCTGATTTGTGAACAGGCAGGGAGGTAACTAATTTGTGTCAAAAATTTTTCTGATTTTTGATTATTCAATATGTAGTATTAAGATAAATTATTTCCTGGATTATTTTATATATATTTTATTATTTTTATAATAAATTTTTTTTTGTTAGTTATTGTTGGATACTTTTTTTACTTCTATATGTAAATAAATTCTGAATAAATCTCAAAAAGACAAAATATCTCAAAAATCCAAAATCAATTTTGAAATCATAATACAGAAATTTCTATTTATAAATTAGAATTTTTATTCATAAGTCAAAATAAATAAGAAATTTCTATTTACAAATTAACTGCCTATATTTAATAAATTTTAGCAATTTTAGTTATCAATTGGAATCCTGCTTATGATAAAACCACTTATTTTTTTATTTGAACTCTCTAAAAGATAAAAATTATAATGATTTGTTATTTTTAATATATTTTTAAATTTGATAAGTATAATTAAATAATGTAACTTTAACTTTAATAAAACTTGATAAATTAAATCAGATAAATTTTAATCAATAATTTTGAAAGCTTAAGTTTTAGATTACTATTTTTTAGTGATTTTACATTGTAATATTTTAATAGATAAATAATAAATAGGTAATATTTTAATCTGTATAATGCATCTTACATTTTCTCTTTCAGAATAAATATTAATAATTTTTTTCAAGAATTTAAAAGATTATTTGTAAATCAGTGTACTTGGTTAAATACTGAATTTTCAACACACTGTACGACCACAACCTGCTTATTAGTGTGTAACAAAAAAAAATCAATTCTATAACTAAAAAATGTCTTCAAAATCTATTGATGAGTGGAAATCTAAGTTAGTTGGGAAAACATTGGTTCGTTCTAAAGATATTTCAACTGCAAGTGAAGTTGATAATGATAAGGTAATGATAAAAAAAAAATTCGAATCTTTCGTTTCAAATATTTCAAATCTTTCAATTTATAATTTTAATAGGTTGTACATGAAACCGTTCTGCCTGAAGGAAAACGAATTATTAACAAGGGAATGTTTGTTACTATGGATTGGAAGCCTGAAAGGTCAATAAGTTCAGATCATTTAACTATTATTGTTTCGTTTTTTACTTTTTATTCATTTCTATAAAAAAAAAATTAGGTTGAATGTTCATCTCAATGAAGACGATAAGATTATGAGTGTTAATTATGGATAAAGAAAGAAAAATGATTAATCTAGTTAAATAACAAATATTTGTATAATGTAAAAACATTTTTCGAAGGTCTCTTTATAATTATGTTTTGTGAAAAATGTAAGTCCCGTATCTGTCCGAGAGTATTATTACTTTAATATCTGGTCATCAGAGGACTGAATTAATGTATGGTCCTTTATTAAACATATGACTTTATCCAATTAAATCAATTTTAGACTTAACTGTTTCAGTCAGAACCAAGATTTTTTGATGAAATTAATATAAAAATGAATATTAATTTTCATAAAGATTCTTTGAGTATTAATACAAAGAATAATGTGGAGTTTTGTTTTCCAAAATTTAAATTTAAATTTATTTTCCCTTTTTTTTTGTTGTTATTATTTATTATTATTTTATGGGCTGGAATATGGAAAATTCATAAGTTAGGAATCAGAACAGGAAATTTTGATCTTCAGTATAATTTCTTAACAAATCAGTAGCACACTTTATTTCAACACTTCGATATTTCGCCACTTGAATAAGAAGAATAATATGATCTTGACCCTAATCTTTTCCAAAGATAAAGATTGCTGATTTATTATCTCCTGATATTAACTTATGTCTAATAACCTGAATCCCTCGAAGAAATCTTGCGGTTGTTTGGCTTTGGCATTGATTTTGTTGGTGGTGGAAATGAAAATACAAACTTCCATGATTATAATGGAAACTTTTTAAATATTTCCAGGATAGAAAATATTGATACTCCAATTGCTCTAAATAATCGAAAATGTTTGTAAAAAACTAACGTGATTTAGATAACTGTAACTGTTAATTAGAAAATACTACTAGATGGACAAACCAATAATCTTTTTTAATTGTCATAATTGTCGAAAGCATTTCCTACTGAAATACAACTCAATTATGAATACCCAATGCAAAGACGTAAAAAAGGTAGTATATCAAAGTTATGATTATTGTTGTTTCTAATCATAATATGTGAATCTTTATTTATACAGAGATTTCAGAGAGACAATTTCATTTAAAACTATTTTATCCTGCCAATTACTACTAGGATCATCTAAATTTGAATCTTTATCAAGACAAAAGTAACCAACCCGAACAGCTTGAAATCGAACAGATTCAAATTCATTTTTAGATTTCTTTAATGCACGTGAAAAAATTTCCAGTAATCCAATTTCGGCTAATGAATTTGATGCAATCTCAAGACTGTTGGGATTTATATCAGCCAAGAAACCATTTGGATGTGCGGTGGGATTTTCGGAAATGAAAAGATTGTTATAAATCCTTATTTCATGAAGACGAATAGGTGAATCATGTTTGATAGATTCAGCTACCCATTGAATATGAGTTTTTGGTTTCTTTTTATCACTTTCATTTTCATAACGACAGGATAATTGAATAATATTGCCTTTATGATCCTTTTTGACACCAATGCAAGTAATAGAATATGGCACATGTAAAAGACCAACAGATTTTCCCACCACAAGTCGGAAATAATCAGGAGAGTCATGTTCTCTAAAATCTGATCTATCAATATAAATAATTTTACCAAATGGAACTTTATGCTGTTTAAAATAATAAACAACAACAAACAATAATAAACAATAATTTAATAATAAATAATAAGTAAATAATGAGTAAATAAGTAAATAATATAAATAATATTTAAATAATAAATTACTACTTACTTCACCCATAGCAGAATCTTTAGGTTTAAAAGGAACAACAAATTCTTCGAGATAATCATCAGGTAAATTCTCAAGTACTATCTTGATAGGATTTACAATTATCATTAATCTTGGAACATGTAAATCTAGATAATCCCTAACATATTTCTCAAATCGAGAAACTTGAATTGTTGAATTTGATGTCGTAACACCTAAATCTTGAACAAATCCATTAATTGCTTCGGGAGGAATTCCACGCCTACGTAAAGCAGGAAGTGTATATAATCGTGGATCATCCCATCCTTTTACATGATCATCATTGACAAGTTTTGCAATCTTACGTTTTGACATAATGGTATTATAGATATTTAATCTATTAATACATATTAATATCAAAAATTTTAATTATATTTTCGTAACCAAATAAATTAAATTAAACTAAACTAAATTTAATTTAATATAAATATAAATTTACCTATTATATTCAAATTGCACTGGTTTGTAAACTTCCACGGCATCACAAAGCCAATAATAGGATTCTCTTGACATACGAAACTCAAGAGTACATAATGAATGAGTGATATTTTCGAATGAATCACATAAACAATGTGTATAATCATAAGTTGGATAAATACACCATTTGTCACCAGTTCGATGATGTGGGGTATAAAGGACACGATATGCTACTAAATCCCAAAATTGAGGATTTCCACTTTGCATATCCATCTTCATACGTAAAGTAACTTCACCTTCCTTATATCGACCTTCTTTCATTTTTTGAAATTCAATTAATGATTCTTCAATTGGACGATTACGATGTATACATTCCTTTCTTTCACCTCCATCATCACCTCCCCGCATTTCATGCATTTCTTCTGGTGTACATGAACAAGCATATGCCTTATCACGTTTTATTAATTCAATTGCCAAATCATATAATTTATCAAAATAATCAGATGAATACGTGATTTTATATGGCGTAAATCCTAACCATTCTATAGTTTGTTTTATAGAAGTAAAATATCGTTCCTCCTCAGCTAAAAAAAATATATATATATATAGATATAAAAAATAAAATAAAATAGTAATAATAATAAATTTAAAATTAATCTAGTTAAATACGATACCTTCAGGATTAGTATCATCATACCTGAAAAGTTTTTAAAATAATAATATATTTATTAAAGAAAAATTATTTAGAATATTTGAAAGATTATTAAATTTAAATATTACAAACCTGAGATAACATAAACCATTATGTGCTTTTGCATATCCAAAATTTACATTAATTGCCTTCGCGTGACCAATATGTAAATATCCATTAGGTTCGGGTGGAAATCTAGTTATCACTTTACCGCCGGTTTCCTTGAGATGCTTTTCCATTAATTCAGGTTTAATTTGTTTATTTCCACCAGGTTTATGAAGTTTTGAAAGTTCTCCTTCTAAAAACATAGAATTTTTTTTTGATTCATCGGGTAAAGGTGATAATGGTGTTGTTTCTCTTTTTTCTTTTTGATTATTTGTTGTGGATCCTTTATCTTTTTTCTTTTATTTCACAAATAATTCAAATAAAAGATCACAATAATTACCATATAGTTACTTCGAACAATGTTTAAAAATATCATCAAATAAATTAATTCAACATACTTTTCCACCTTTTACCACCAAATCTCTCTCATCCTTAGGACCAATTATTGTGATCACCTGTTTTTCCAGTTCATTTTTTATATCAACACCATTAGCCCATCTTAATTCGGGAATTTGCTTTGCTTTAGCAAGTAAAGATCCCAATGATTTATATCTTTCCTTGATAAGTATATCACGATTGGTCTCAAGGTGTGCTGCGATTGATGTAGCAATTTGTTCATGACTTACAACAATACCTATATATGATGGGATTATAATATATGATGGATTATAATATATGATGGATTATAATATATGATGGGATTATAATATATGATGGATTATAATATATGATGGGATTATAATATATAATGGGATTATAATATATGATTAAAATTTATAAGAATGAATGTGATAATGGTAAAGTAAAGTTAATTTAATTACCAATTCCACAAGCTTTGTTGAATTCCTCTTCATTAATTTCTTCTTTTGAATTCTCAGCAAACTTTATGGCAGCTAATTATGTATATCCAATTCCCATGTCACGTAAAAAATATTTTAACAATAAACAATGGTTTAAGGAAGGTTTAAAGCAAGTTGCCTACCAGCAACCTGATCTGAACTTTTTAATTTATTGTTACTAATAGCACGAGCAAGATAACCCAAGTGCTGTGAAGCGTCCTTGTTCACAGTTGAAGCAAGTGTATAAAGTAATGCACCGACGGATTTATCACAAACATTTTGAATAAAACCAGCTTCAATAATAGTCGATTCTAAAGTTGGTGCAAGTTTTTTATTTTTAGCGGTATCTTTGGCACGTTGTTCAGTTAAACCAATCTTTTGAAAAAGAGTAATCA
This sequence comes from Diversispora epigaea, assembly GCA_003547095.1. Taxonomy (NCBI): domain Eukaryota; kingdom Fungi; phylum Glomeromycota; class Glomeromycetes; order Diversisporales; family Diversisporaceae; genus Diversispora; species Diversispora epigaea. Next base: position 48,079 of record PQFF01000511.1, on the reverse strand, counting down.
ATTCGTTATTATTATCAGCCATTTGGGATTTTGAAATTATTTTTTAAAAAAAAATCGATCTTAAATAAATTCTTCACATGATTTTTTTACCCTTATTTAGTTTATTTAGTCCTTAAATTTTCCGATTTGCAATATTTAAATTATAATTAATTATATTTAGAACTTATTATTCAAATAAAATATACTAAATTTTGAAAAATGAGAGGTTTCCGAGGGATTAGGAATTCACGAAATTATATTCAATTGAATGAAGATGGCGGGTTCACTGATGCACAGTTTAGAAGACCCGTACAACCAAGTTAGAATAAAAAATATTCATTTCATTCATATATTATTAACATATTATTCACGATTTTATTAATATTATTACCTAGTTCCATGGAATTCAATAATTCTAGCTTCATTATTATTTGTTTTGGGTTCATTGGGCATTATTTTGGGATCACTTATCGAGACAGGAATTATTTCTAATCAAGTAAGATATCAAAATCAGTTTAATATAATAATATTATATTTCATTTTAATGATATTATATTTCATTTTAATATAATAATAATATTATATTTCATTTTAATATAATAATATTTTATTTCATTATATTCATTATGAAATTTAGGATTGGCTTGATAGAGGAAATCCATTACTTTTTCTAGGATGTTTATTATTTATACCAGGTAAAAAAAATTTTAATAAAGATTAGAAGAAAATCTGGTTTTTAAACTATTTTGAAAAAAAAGTGAATTAATTAATTAATTAATTTTATTAGGATTTTATCATGTAAGACTTGCATATTATGCATATAAAGGATATGATGGATATGACTTTGATCAAATTCCTGAGTGGTGAAAATTGTGGAAATATTATATAATTCCAGATTATTATTCTATTTCATTGGTTAATATAATTTTTATAAGTTTGTATATTATATAATAATCCTTTTGTATAATTTCTTTATATATTAATTTTTTACCTGGATTTTGTTATTATTTATTAAATCATTATTTTTTTTATGCTAATTTTTTTTTCATATGTAAAGGAAATCATTTAATATTGGTAAAGATTATGAATAATTTCTTTATTTCCTTTGAATTTAGTATATTTTATATATTATTAAATTATCATAATAATAAAGATAATAATAACACAATTAATAAAATTAAAAATTCAATATTTTTTTATATTTTTTATATATTTCTATATTCTTTTATATTTTTTATATATTTATATATTTATATATTTTTTACATTTTTTTATATATTTTATATTTTTATATCCACTGATTATTATTTCGTTATGATCATCAAAATGATTTATGTATTTATCATCCCAAGATGAATCCAATGCAAAAATGGGTCCACCAGAACCTCCTCCTACCAGCAATAAAACACTTAAAAATAAAGTTAATCTTAGAAGTCTTCTATTTTGAACTTCTTCTTTTAGTGATTCCTCTTTGTTAATATTATTTAATCTATCCCGTTCCGCTGCTGCTTTGGCTCTTCTTAATTCTTCTCCATAATGTCTTTGATAATGTTCATGAAAATTAAATTTTAAATTTGGTCTCTGATGTTGATGATTCCTATGAACTCCGGAATTTTGTCTTCTTACTTTAGGGCGAAAATGATGTGAAGAATAATGAGTTTGTGGGTTTGCTGGATGTCTATGTGACTTTTGTATTAAACGATCGTATTCTCTCCTACTTTGATCGTTAATCAATACGGAGTATGCTTCACTAATTAGTAAAAACTTTGAATGTGCAGTTTCATCATTCAAATTTGCATCCGGGTGATATTTCTTTGATAATTTATAAAATTGTGATTTAATCAATTGCCGATCTGCGTTTTGTGGGATTTCTAAAACGTCATAATGATGCCTACAAAGTGTATTTGTGTATGATATTAAACGAATTTGTCGAAAAGAATTTGATTGAGCATGCGAAACGAGACTAGTTGATAATGGAAAATTAAAGGTAGAAATACAATTCGAAAGACGAGGAAATAAGGGTAACAAGTTTTTCATAATTAATGTTCTGAATATTTGTACAACCAATCAGAAAAACTGTTTATAAATTATTTAACTTGTTGCACATGATGTTTATAGATTATCTATAAACAGAGAGTACCGTAATTCGCTGGCCAAAGTATCCCCTAGGGCAAAGTACCCCCTATGAAATATACCCGGGTATATCTCATAGGTTTGTGTTATGGTGGGGTACGTTGTACCCGGGTACAATATATGGTATTATATTTAACAATCGAATACAATAAAAAAATAAAAAAAATATTTGGATTATTATTATTACTCTCTTTTTTAATTTGTAATTTTTACTCGTTTTAATTGTTCTGGTTTCGGGTCATTTTATTTAAAAAAATTTTAATGCACCTTGGCGCGTACAATGCAAATAACGAAACTATGATTTGTATCCCCCTTATTTTGTATCCTCTGAACAAAAACCCATACTGAGCAAAATACCCTCCCCCAAACAAAATATCCCCCCGGGTACAACTCAAGTTTTTGGAGGGTGGGGTGTAAGATACCCAGGGCTTTTGGCCAGCGAATTACGGTAGGTCAAAGAAATTGCGTAAAAAGTTATTACATAATCCAAAAATAATCCTTAACACAGTATTAACTGTTAAAGAAAATACTATATAAAATATTTTAATTTGATGTTATTCAAAAAAAAACTGTCCTAGTGATTTTTTGATTCTTTAAATAAATAATTTTCATTTGAGTGAAATAATAACAACAATGCCATGTTTATTATAAATTAATTTAATAATATATTATACAAACTTATACAGTCAGACCTATGTATAATCACCACCTCGGGACCAAATTTTGGTGGTGATTATAAGCAAATGTGATATTACATAAAAAACCTATATATAATCACATCATATAAAAAATATATCACCGGTGATTATAAATTTTTATATATAACTTTTATTAAATTTTTATATTACATATAATCTTCCAATTCAAAATTTTCATTAGAATTTAAAGTATCTACTTCAGTTATTTCAAAATTTTCATTCATTTCATAATTAGAATTTAAAATATCTACTTCAGTTGTTTCAAAACTCATATCTGTAGAAAAAACACTATCTAATTTTGTTTGTTTTTTGCTTGCAAATTCCATTTTTTCAATAATTCGTACATATTTTTTAAACTTGATTAAATCTTCAAAACAAAAATCATCTGAATTTTGTTGTTCAAAAAAACTTATCCATTTTTTTAAAGATACAAGACCTTCTTTCATACTAACAGTAGGTGTTTCTTCATTGTCAGATTCATCATTAATATTTTGTGATGCAAAATTATTTTCTTCTAATACCATTTCAATTATTTGATCATCTGTTAATGGTTCTTCAGTAGCTATATCATTGTCATCAAATTCTAGTGGAATATTTATATCTAATAAAAGATTGTTAATTTCATTTTGATTTTGTAAATATTCATCTTGCATATTATTTTCAGCATTATTAATTTCTTCTTCATTTGTATCTGGTAAAATGCCTGTTTTTATCCAACAATTTGTAATTGTTGATTGTGTTACTTTTTCCCAAGCTTCTCCAATAAAATCAATTGCTTCTTTGACATTTAATTTGCTAAAAAATAATTAAAAAAACAATTAAAAACAATTAAAAACAATTAAAAATAAAAAATTATTATTATTCTTATATTTGTTAAATAAATAAATTACAATTTATCTATATTTTCGTTTCTTTCAAATCTTTGAATAAGGTCACGACAATATAATTGTTTATATTTTAACTATAATAAAATAATATTTTATATATTAATTAAATTTTTAGCATATTTAATTTTAAATAAAATTATTTGTAACATACCTTGAAGTTATTTATAATTCCAGCATCACATGGTTGTAAATGTGCTGTTGTATTTGGAGGTAAATATTGTAATTTAATATTTGTGAGACGAATTCCTTGAGTTTGAATTAGATCTTGATCATCATTGTCATCATTTTCATCATCAATATGACCAGGATTTGTGTGTGATGCTGCATTATCAATTAGTAATATTATTTTTCTTTGTTCTAAACGAAATTTGTAATCCAAATCCTTTAACCAATTTTCAAAAATATCATGACGCATCCAAGCTTTTGAATTTGCTTTGTATGTTACTGGAAGCATTGACATATTAATATTTTTAAAACATCTTGGACGTTCATATTTTCCAATTACTAAAGGTTTCAATTTTGAAGTACCAATAGCATTAGTTGCTAACAATACAGTTAATCGTGATTTATCCTAAAGATAAAATTTTTAATAAATTATTTAAAAAAATAATATAATATTATTTAAATAAAAAATATGCTTTTACCTTTTTTCTACCCTTAACAGGACCAGTTGCTAATGTTTGATTGTTTGTCATTCTGTAAAACAATCCAGTTTCATCAGCATTATAAATATTTTCAAGTTCATAGTTAGATAACAATTCTTGAAAAAATTTTCTTTGTTGAGGTAACATTTCTAATGGTGCACTATTAGCTTCACCGTGCAAAATAAAAGAACGTAAATAATTTCTTTGTTTAAATCCCATTAACCAACCATGAGATAATGATAATGATTTTTTTGAAATATTTAATGCCTGTGCAAATTCCCCAGCCTTTTCACATAAAATATTATCACTAATAGTAAGACCACTAGCTGATACTTGACTTATCCAAAGACTAATAGCCTTTTCTAAATGAGGAAATTTTACTGAACGTTCTCTAAAAACTTTTGCAGAATTTTCAGTTGATACAAAGTTCTCCCATTTTTCTTTATCCTTGAGTATTTTTGAAATAGTAGAGCGTTTTAAAGACAAGTTAGAATAATCAATATTAAATTGGTTTGCAATTTCAGTATGAGATTTATCTGGATTTTGTTTAGAATAAAGACAAATTTCTTTCTTTATTTGTTGACTAATAGCTGAGCGTCTCTGTTTTTTCTTTTGTAATGGCATATTTGTTAAAGAGTAAAATATAATTTACTTATACTGTCATACCTTTTAAATAAATTAATCCAAATCAGAAAAATACTGTTGGGATAGGCTATTGGCCAGTAGGATATGAAAAATAGATAGATCGGAAGGTGTACAAATAAAAAAAAAGAATAAAGGTAGATAACGGAAAAATAGCCGAAATTAGAAGACGCGACGAAATATGCTTGTAATTTTTTTTAAAAAAAATTAAAAATATAATAAATTCGAATAATGGATAATAAAAATAATTATTTAAATAGATTGAAAGGTGATGTAAACATAGTGGAATAAAGGTATTTAATATAACGAATAATAACTTCCTCTAAATAACAGAAAAACAGCCGAAATCAGAAGATGTGACAAATTATATTCACGATTTATTTAATTTATTTAATTTATTTAAAAAAAATAATAAAAAATTCGGTTAATAGATAATAATCTATCATCTAGATGATTATCTCAATGATAGATCAATAATTTCTGCTGTGCAAGTGTAACGATCGAATTAATTTTATTAATAGATCACATGAATATGTGATTATACATAGGGAAATTTCTTATAATGGGACTTATAGTTGGTGGTGATAGTGATTATACATAAAATTATTATATGTGGTGATTATATATAGGGAAAATTAATATAAAAAATTCGGGACCGAAAAAAAACGGTGATTATAGCAAAAGGTGATTATATATAAGGTGATTATACATAGGTCTGACTGTATTCTCATATTTTTTAATTTTCAATTTAATTAATTATCAATTTAATTAATTAAAATTTTCGAGAAAATGACTTAAAAATTTATAAAATTTTTAATGACAAACTAACATAGAATGTTTTGACAGTTCAATTTTATCTTTTGGAAAAGAAAGCATTTTATAAACACACATTACAATGTTAATAATGTTTTTTTTTTATCATTTCCCTCCTAGAAACTTCTTTCTTTTGTGAAAATTTTTAATCTAACATTTATTAATTTATGCTTTTCGTTTTCTATTATTTAAGAAGAAAAATGTTTTGATGTTTAATCACTTTCTTCTTACCCAAATACAAAGTTATCTATATTTTTTATATTTGCTTTCTAATTCCCAGAGCTTTTTTCCTAATTTTGGTTTGAAATTCTGGTGATACCGCACTAAATTTGTATTATAAAAAAAAATAATTAAATATATTATTATTTGATAGAAAAGAACATATATACTGTATATGAGTTTTATACGAACTGAAGATATAATATAGCACTAGATTTTGTCTTGTTCATTTATGCATCAATTAGAAAGTTAAAAAAGTTAACTCATATGAATTTTCATTTTGTCTTTACACAGTTTATAAATACAAATAATAAATAATTACAAATATTTAGAAGACAATAATGATTTGTTTTAAATGATTCTAATTTAAATAAAAGTTACTCCGGTGATCAAATAAAGTAAAAAATAATAAAAATGAACAAATAAATAATTTTAGAGAAAACACAAAAGTTGTACAATAGAAAAAAAAATCCCAACAAATTAAAGATTAATCTGAATTTCATTTTCTTCAACTTGTTAATTTCATTTAAATAAATGTATTAAAAAATGATTCAAGAAATATAACAAATATAATACTCACTTGAATCTAAATAATATTTATTACTAAAAATATAGATATTTACCATGTGTGTTATCTTCAAATTTCTTTGGTTTCAGAAAAGGCAAATGTCTACTTGTATATATTGCTTCAGGATGCATTTCATTTGGATTATATCGAATAAAATTCATCTGCTGCTTTAACTTGTTTTATTATTTCACCATCATTACATATAATATAAAACAATATTTATCAAGTTGAAATTTCAATTCTTCAGCAGTTAGATAAATGCCCTTCACAAATTTTTATTACAAGATTTTCATCATGTGAAACATTAACACTCATCAACTCAGAAAAGTAAAAAGTAAAGCAAGATAAACTTTTATTTGATTTTAAATTCCAAATGGATCTTAATTATTAAAATAAATTTTAATAACGCTACAATAAAATAATCAAGTGATCATAAAGCCGTTGTCAAATCGGTAATCGGTTGTGATCAATCATCATCTAAATTAGATTGTTGCTCTATTTCTTCTTTTGTTGTCATATTTTTGTTTCTTGTTAAAACTTTTTCTTTTTGAACCTCAAGATACCGTGCAACTCTTTCGTCTTTGGATGAATCTTCTAGCATTAATGCCAAACTGGCGGCAGCCTTTAATGCAGACGGATCACCACGGCGAGATAAAGCATTTAATGCATGATAAATTGAATTATCTCTGTGTGCGGCAAGATGACTGAACAATAAAAATAATTAATTGAATAAAATAAAATAAAAATTCATTGCATTAATTGGCGTGAATGAAAATTAATTTTAAACCTACCACATGGCAGCTTGTTCGTAAACTTCTTCTTTCTCAAGCTGATTGGCCCAAGAAATGTATAATTCTGATAACACTGGATCATTTGAAACAAGTCGTAATTTGGCAAGCGCAATTGCCTCACTATATATTTAAAAGAATTAATCTTTGCCAAATTGTTGTTTAAATTGACTTTATTATTCGAGACATTTACTTACCGATACATTTCAGCTTTACGGTAAATTTCGATAGCTTGATATACTTCACCGCACGCCAACCAACATAAAACAGCCGCATGACGATCATTTTTGGCAGCAAGTTTTTCAGCCTGCAAACGCATTAAAGATTGCCACACGTCTCTCCCAGCTAAAAATAAGTTTTAAAATTTGAATATCCATAGTGAAATAAAATAATGCTTATAAAATCAATAGAGATTAACAGTCATATACCTAAAGGACTAAGCGCAAGTATCATCCAATCTTGATTAGAAAACCCTTCATTATTTTCATTACGCTTAACCAATCCTGAAAAATCATTAGACCATAATTCCAATAAAAGACCTGGGTTTACTTCTAAACCTCCCAAACTAAAAGAAGAATCCGAGGAATTATGCGAAATTACTTAAAAAAAAAAAAAAAAAGTAAAAGAGTTAATTACCATTATATTGATGATAACGAAAATAAAATCAATTTAAAATTACCTTCTTTTTCAATAGTTTGTCTCGACTTCTTCCCTTCATCAAAGAACAAATCTACAAATAGAGANATTTAAAAGAATTAATCTTTGCCAAATTGTTGTTTAAATTGACTTTATTATTCGAGACATTTACTTACCGATACATTTCAGCTTTACGGTAAATTTCGATAGCTTGATATACTTCACCGCACGCCAACCAACATAAAACAGCCGCATGACGATCATTTTTGGCAGCAAGTTTTTCAGCCTGCAAACGCATTAAAGATTGCCACACGTCTCTCCCAGCTAAAAATAAGTTTTAAAATTTGAATATCCATAGTGAAATAAAATAATGCTTATAAAATCAATAGAGATTAACAGTCATATACCTAAAGGACTAAGCGCAAGTATCATCCAATCTTGATTAGAAAACCCTTCATTATTTTCATTACGCTTAACCAATCCTGAAAAATCATTAGACCATAATTCCAATAAAAGACCTGGGTTTACTTCTAAACCTCCCAAACTAAAAGAAGAATCCGAGGAATTATGCGAAATTACTTAAAAAAAAAAAAAAAAAGTAAAAGAGTTAATTACCATTATATTGATGATAACGAAAATAAAATCAATTTAAAATTACCTTCTTTTTCAATAGTTTGTCTCGACTTCTTCCCTTCATCAAAGAACAAATCTACAAATAGAGAATTTGGGAGATCATGATCATCATTCTCCCCGGTCTTTTGAACTTTTTCTTCATCATTTTCCCAAAATTCCAAAGCCTTTCCTAAATCTCCACCGTATAATCTTTTTGCAAGTTTAAAAGTGTAATGTTGAAGATTTTTACGTCGAATAGTAGTTGAGGTCAATGGTAATATATTCTTTAACTTTTTGCTCTTTTTTTGAGTTGCTTTGCGAGTAGGTTGGGTGGATTGAATAGGTTGAGTAGATTCAGCGGGAGTTGGTAAATTGGATAAATAAGCTGATTCTTGTTCTTGTATAATGTTAGTGTGACATGAATCATTTATTAAATCTATTTTTGACCTCGTTGCCAAATCCAATTCCTTTAAAACTAAAAATATTATATACATATTCTATTTAGTTTAAATCCATAAATAATAATAATAAATAATAAAAATAAAAATTAATTAAACCTAAAGGTAAATCGTATGGGTTTTCGGATAATCTCCAACCGAAACATATTGAATCATCACCACCTGTGAAAATCAAATCCTCGTCATCCAAACTCCACATACAAGATAAAATTCGTCCGTTATGGCCACCAAATATAGATATAGGGATACCATTTTGTAAATCCCATACCTTAAATAAACGTAAAATTGCATAAATAAATAACATCGAAAAATTTGAATATGTGACACAATTAAAAATAAATAGATTATTTACAATAGCTATTCCATCTAAAGACGTTGAAACCAACTTTTTATTATCTACGGGACACCATGACAAGTCTGTTATTCCTTTTTTATGCATTCCGAAGACTTTTTTGCAGGATGATGTCGGAACAGAAGCTAAAATGTAAAATAAAAAATATCTCAATTATTATTATTTTTTTTTAGATCTATTGTTTGTAATTTCTTTAATTGAACTTACTGGTAGATTCCAAATTTTCTAAATTAGAAAAGTCATGAATCATGATAGTATGATCATCCGAACCTGAAGCAAATAAAAGAGCTTCTCCGTTTTCATCTAATAGAAAAAAAAAATAGTTAGAGTAAAAATCAAAAATCAAAAATAAATTGAAAATTTTGAAAAATGCGAACCTAGAGAACACCATTTTAACTTATTTATAGTGGTTCGATGACCAATGTTATGATAAATTATCTTGAAAGAAGGTAAATCATATACTTCAATACTCCCATCAGTGTTACCGACCGCTAAAAATCTACCATTGGGGTTAATTGCGACCTCACTTCTCTTTGATGAATAATTGTTTTTATCCTATGAACATATTTTTTTGAATTTAAAATTAAATGGATCATCAAAAAAAAAAGATATAAAAGATATAAAAGATATAAATTACCTTCACTATATTAGTCCATTCAGGATTAGCTTCTCTTATCATATCATTAACACATAATGATCGTTTCGGCTTTGTAATATCGTTTAAAAGCAAATTACCATCACCTCCACAACTTAAAATTAAATTGAATTCATCTGATTTTTCATTATCCAAAGTTTTACCCAACCATTCTGATTTACACCATTCAATAGCATAAACCTTATTTTTATGATAAGAATCAAATATTTTTGATTTATCATTATAAATTTCATACCACCCAATATTTCCTAAATCTGTACCGAAAGCTAATGTTCCTTCGTGAGAAGGATGAAACTTAATCTAAATAAATAAATAAATAAATATATATATATATATATGTATATGAAATAATATGTATGCATGAAATATGTGTATGCATGAAATATATGTATGAAATATTTAAAAAATTTAATTAAAAACTTTTTATTTATTTATTAAATTTATTATAAATACATTAAAGGTTTTTAAATAAATACTTACACAAGTAATTTTGTTTTTTATTCCCTTCCAATAAGATACACAACTAAAAGGATTAAGTATATTGGCAATATCCCAAATTCTGATATTATTATCACTACATGCAATAGCTAATCTATGAGGATCCGCGACTGAAATATCAATATCATTAATTTGTTTAGGAATACAAGTTATTGAAAAAATAGGTTTTCTTTGTGTAATATCCCACAGAATCAACTAGATAAATTGTTAAATTGATATAAAATTAATTAAAATTACATAATATTGAATGTGATTAAAAAAAAAACAAAATCAAAGACAATACTTTTTGATCCATCGAGGAAGTTATTGCTTTAGTACCACAGGGATAAACTACAATTGTGTAAACACTACGAGTGTGACCATTCCCAAATTTTTGATACCTTGCAGTTGAAATATCCAAATCCCACAAAAGCAGATCACCCCTTTAGAATTTGAATTTGTACTTTGAAGTTAGTTTCGATCAAATTCTACAATTTATTTTTAAAAAAAAATTCAATTAGGAAAAATGAATAGAACCAACATATATGAGCTAACAAGCACCCTGTTGCTTTCAGGAATCCATGCAGTAGCAACAAATAATCTAGATTTCTGTTGTTCAGTAAGGTGTTGCATAGGATGTGGTAAAGAGATTGTTCTTTCCAAATTTTCTTCTTCTACATTCCATATGCATGCAGTTTTGTCTCGTGAACCAGAAACGAGGAATGTATATTTGGTTGACGGTTGATCTAGATTATCTAGATGATAAACACGCACGCAAAGATATTCAATAATCTATAGTATAGTAATTATTATTATTATTATTATTATTATTATTATAACTATTATATATTCTATTCTATATTCACGTTTAGGTATTTCCCATGATAAACTTTGAATTTCAATATCGTGTCCTTTCAAACGACGAACTATCTTCCCATTCAAATCTTGATCAATATTAATAATTATTATTGCACCATTTTGAAACCTATACATCAATTCATTCAATATAATATAATATAATATAATATAAAAAATTGATTGAATTAATATAATTAAAATATCTATATTATTTTTATATTTTTTTTTGATAATAAAAAAAATATGTAGTTTGTTAACTTACCCTATTGCAAATGAATTCTCGATAGTAGGAGATGCAGCAATATCGTAAATAGGCGATTGAATGAAATAATATTTGTTTGATTTATTTTTGGATGGGTTCCATGCGGATAAATCTCCCGATTTATCACCTTTAAAAATTAACGGACGAAATAAGTAATTGATGCAATCAATGCAATTGATAATACAATCGATGCAATCGATGCAATCGATGCAATTGATTGCAGTAGTTGATGCAATTGGTATAATTGGTATAATTGACGCGAAAAAATTAAATTAAATGGCACGTATACCTGATACAATGAATTTATAATTATTGGACCATGCTAAAGCATAAATTTCGCTCTGAAAATAATTAAAAATAATTAAATTAAAAATATATATATAAATTTTATAAAAAATTAAATCATAAATTTTAGGTGTTCTACCTTATGATTCGTTGAGATATAAACTTGCTTTTTATTAATTATATTCCAACACCTTATAGTCATATCGGCACTTCCCGTAACACAAAGGTTGTCGCAAAAGGTTAATGAATTAACTCGAGCAGTATGTCCAACGAGAGTTCCTTCAAATTGTAAAGTTTCGGCATTGAAAAGTATAACATTATTCGAGGAAGCATAAGCGAATATATTATTGGTTATGGATAATGCCGAGGCTTTAGGTGAATTCCAGTTAGGGGCAGGAGGCAAATATTTACAAACTTTCATGTTTTGTACTAATTGTATTATTTTACCCTAACCTTAAACCCAAACCCTAAATATAAATATAACCTTACAGTCCACCTGACCGTATAATAATTATTGATCTTTTTTCCGTAATACTCATGACTTCAAGTCAAGACACCAAAAATATAGATGAAAATAATTCCCTTCAAAGATATGAACATCAGATGGGAGGACATGATAAATTACTGTCTTTAGATAATTTTATTTTAATTAAACCTTGTAATAGAACAGAAAAGGAGTTTTATGAATCTAGTATAATACACCCAAAATTCGCAAAGTGGATGCCTAAATATTTTGGATGTTTAACATTAGAAGGTCATAATTCTGCACTCGCTGAACAAACAACAGATGTTAATACCACATTACAAACCATCAGAAAAGGTATCGAGGAACATAACGCAAATGTTACTGGAGTAGAAGATATCCTTTGAATTCATTTATTTTTATTTTTTTTTATTTTTTTATTTCCATGAATGAAATTTTTTATCTTTAACCTATAAATTAAATCAAACACAGGCTGTTTGTATAGAAAATGGATTATATAAATTTAAAAATCCATGTTTCATGGATTTAAAATTAGGTAAACGACTTTATGGAGAAGATGCTAACGAAGAAAAAAAGCAAAAAATGATCAGAAAAGCGGAAAATACCACATCAGGTTCAATTGGTTTTAAATTAACCGCATTTAAAGTAATTATTTTATTATTATTATTATTATTTTATTATTATTTTATTATTATTTTATTATTATTTATATTACTTTATATTACTTTATATTACTTTATATTACTTTATATTCTTATATTCTTATATTCTTATATTCTTATATTCTTATATTCTTATATTTTAAAGGTATTTAAAAAATCAACTGAAAGTTATATAAATTATAGTAGAGATTATTGTCGTAAACTCACAACTGATAATATAGCTTCAAGTTTCTCTCATTTTTTCGAAGCAGAAATATCAGTGAAACTACGTCAATCTATTATTGAATGTTTTATAAAGGATATAGAATCCCTAATAGAAGTAATGAAAAACGAAGAAATGAGACTTTATGGAGCTTCTTTACTTTTTGTATATGAAGGAGATCCAGATATTCTTATGGATTCCATAAATAAAGAAAAGCAGAGAAACCATAATATTTTATTACAAAAGGGTGAAGACATCGAATTAGATGAAGATGATGAAGAAGATGATGATGATGATGAGGAGGCTGAAAAAGATTTAAAATCATATGATCTGAAAGTTATAGATTTTGCACATTCCTTTTTCCAAGAAAATATTGGAAAAGATGAAAACACTTTATTCGGTTTAAATAATTTATTGAAAATATTGAGAACTTTTGTTAAAATCTAAAATTTTTCTTTGTTAATATATTTATCATTATATTTATTATGTTGCACCTTTTTTTGATCGGATCGGGTAAATCATACGGATTGACGGGATCGACTGTTTAAGGAAAACCGTTTTACAGTTAATCTGTCAATCTTACAGATTGCCAAATTGGTAATAATTTGTATACCAAAGAAAGAAATTAAAAATTCTGTCATACGATGATTACTTGTAACTTGTCAAAAATTTTTATATTATTTATTAACTAATATAACTTTTCACTTTTTATACTTTTTATTATTCTTTAATTACTTTTATTACATAATTGTTAGAATTATTATATTACCTTGTAAACTAATAAACAAAGGACAAGCGCGTCTTTATCAACTACAAACAAAATAAATAACAATAAATAACCCTTACTTTTTAAGAAAGGGTGTTAAAAATATTTAAAAAAAATATAAAAATATTAAAATATTACTAAAAATAATTTAAATTCAAAATTGAATAAATTGAATGGCTACTTTGGACACTGTTCGTACCTTTTCTCCAACTTTTCTTGGTTTAGCGACACAACTTGGAATATCGGCTGGTGTCTCAATATATTGTTTATTACAATTCGAATGGAATCGACGCTTAAAGTCGATGCAATATTTATACACCCCACGAACGAAACTTCCTGAGTAAGTAATATAATTTACTTTTAGGAAGTTTGTTACGTTAAATAAACATTAAATGGTTTCGACTATTTTTAATAGAAATGCCTCACCTCCAATACCTCCTGGACTTTTTTCTTGGATTAAAGCCACTATTTTTCTACCTGACGAATTTTATTTAAAAAATGTTGGACTGGATGCCATGATGTATATTCGGTTTCTATGGATGGCATTTCAATTTCTATTATTTAATACAATAATAGTTGGGTCTATCCTTTTACCAATAAATTATTATGGTGGTGGAGATGAAAAGGGTGTCACAATATTTTCTATGAATAATATTCCTATTCACATTATTGAGCCATTATGGGCTCACGCCATATGTACCTATTTTGTAAGCTTAAGTTGGATGTATCTTTTATATAAGAATTATTATGATTATATGAAAATGTTTGAACAACATCTTTTGAATAGGGTAGTTAATGATCCTATAACCGCCAGAACCGTGATGATTTCAAGAATTCCACATGAATTAAGATCAGAAGAAAAACTTCAGGAATTTGTGGAAAATTTGGGTTTGGGACCTGTCGAATCGGCAAGAATGGTACGACATACTGGGAAGTTAGATAGAAAAATTGATAGACGAGAGAAAGTTTTACTAGAATTAGAAAAGGCTCATATACGACTAGCGAAAAATGTTTGCAATGCTATTGATAAACGCAAGTTTGGTAACAAATTTTTTGACAAATTATTTGGTCGTAAAAATGATTCTTTTGTAATTCTCGAGTCAGGTGAGGCCAGTGAACACCAAAAGATTCAATCACTTATAGAATGGTTGGACCCGCGTAAAAAAAGGACTGATAATAATAGTAATAATAGTAATAATAATAATAATAATAACAATAACAATTCTCCCTCAAATCATGTCGCCGATTTTTCAATAATAAGCATAGTAAGCTGTACTTTCTCTGGTGATGATACTATAGAACATGAAGATAGTTACGGGCGAAAATTTATCTTATGGAATTCCCTTGGTCAAATATCAAAAAAAATACTTGATAAATATCAGCCAACACACATGGTCAGTTTTACGAAAATTGTTCGTTCGATTGATCACTTTCTTAAAAAATTTAATTATCTGGATCGTCGAATAGCTGAATTAAGATCCATGCCAATCAATGCGGCACCATATAAAGCAACGAGTACCGGCTTTGTTACATTTCGTGATCATATCAGCGCTCAGCTATGTGCTCAAAGCATAATGTGTTCCGAGCCCCATGTTTGTACAACGAAGATGGCACCGGAGCCAAGAGATTTACTTTGGAACAATCTGACTATGAAATTCAAAGAAAAATTGATTCGTAATATTATTGTAAATTCATGTGTATGGTAAGTTGATAGAGTTATATATATATTTTTATATATAATAATAATAATAATAATAATATATATATTTTTTTTGTTCGTTATTTTGTTATTAAATCTTTCATGTTTGCAATAAATTAGGGGTTTAACGATATTTTGGCTTTTCCCAATTATCTCCATTCTTACTTTGACATCTATTGAATCACTTTCTAAGGGCTTGAAATTCCTGGGCCCTCTGTTGGGAACTTCTCCATTATTATTAACTTTACTTCAAAATGTATTGCCAACAGTGTTGGTTTCGACTTGTATGGCGATTTTACCTTGGATATTAATGGGTAATATTTATTTATTTATTTATTCCATTTTTTTTTTTTGCTTTTAAATTGTTTTCTTTGCGATAATCCTACATTCTTTTCTTTTTTTTTTTTTAACTTTCAATAGTACTTTCAAAGCAAGAAAGCTTTTCATCTTATTCAGGATTAGAGGAAGCTGTTCTCGTGCGATACTATCACTTTTCATTCTTTAACGTTTTTATCGTATTCTTATTTGGTATTACTTTTTTGCAAGCAATTTTCGATGTAATCAATAAACCTACAAGTATCCTTGATGTGTTGGCTACTAGTTTACCTCGGNATAATATATATATTTTTTTTGTTCGTTATTTTGTTATTAAATCTTTCATGTTTGCAATAAATTAGGGGTTTAACGATATTTTGGCTTTTCCCAATTATCTCCATTCTTACTTTGACATCTATTGAATCACTTTCTAAGGGCTTGAAATTCCTGGGCCCTCTGTTGGGAACTTCTCCATTATTATTAACTTTACTTCAAAATGTATTGCCAACAGTGTTGGTTTCGACTTGTATGGCGATTTTACCTTGGATATTAATGGGTAATATTTATTTATTTATTTATTCCATTTTTTTTTTTTGCTTTTAAATTGTTTTCTTTGCGATAATCCTACATTCTTTTCTTTTTTTTTTTTTAACTTTCAATAGTACTTTCAAAGCAAGAAAGCTTTTCATCTTATTCAGGATTAGAGGAAGCTGTTCTCGTGCGATACTATCACTTTTCATTCTTTAACGTTTTTATCGTATTCTTATTTGGTATTACTTTTTTGCAAGCAATTTTCGATGTAATCAATAAACCTACAAGTATCCTTGATGTGTTGGCTACTAGTTTACCTCGGGTAATTTTAGAAATCAAATAATTTGATAGTTTGTTATATTTTATAATAGTAAAATTTTAAATTAATTAAACTAATATTTTTTAAAATATTTTCTAGGGTGCGACCTTTTTTATTAACTATGTCATTTTCAATATGATTACGCATGGGCTAGAACTCGTTCAAGTTGGATCCCAATTATTCTTTCATATTATCCTTACTTCAAGATTTGTAGCTACCACTCCACGAATGTTACAACGAATTACGCATCCATGGTCTTTCCAATTTTATTATTATTATCCTATTCACATTTTAATCTTCGTTATTACACTTACATATTCCACAATCAATCCATTGATCTTAGTTTTTTCTCTTACTTATTATGCCATTGCACTTGTTGTATTTAAACATCAATTTGCTTATTGTTACGTGCGTCAGTATGAAGCTGGTGGAAAATTTTATCACCGAGTCTTCGGATATACTACTGATGGTTTGATCGTCTTTCAGTTAACTATTCTTGGGATGGTCTGGTTGCGTAAGGCCATCTTCGTGGGAGCCATCCTTGTTCCACTTTTAGCGGGCACCATTTATTTTAAATATTATTGTCATAAGACGTTTTATTCCAGAACACATTTCATGGCTTTAAATTCTCGTCATAAAGTTAATAATACAAGACAAGATGGTCAAGAAGATAACCAGAAACAAGCTGGTGAAATAGAAAAGATTAATGTTAATGTAGATACTGCTGAATCATCGGTGCAAGCCATAAAATCTGATAAGAAATTTAATGAAGAAACTAATAGTAGTAATGGAATTAAAGAAACTGTAATGGCAAACAGGTTTGAGGGCAAGATAACGGATGATGGATTCTATAAATTAGAAAGTGATAATGAGATTAATATGGAAAATGATTTAAAGAAAATCTGTTCTAATTATTCTGAAAATACAGTTAAAGTTGGTAATTCAGAAGAAAATTTACATGTTATTGGGAGACTGGATAAGAAACGATTAATTGATATTGGAGAAATGGATAAAAATACAGGTCATTCTCAAAGCTTTGATATTACCCAAACGAATACTTTAGATGAAAAGAAAGAAAGTGAAATCATTGCAAATAAATCATCATCAAATGGTGATGACAAAAGATTAAAAATTGAAATTGATACAAATATTCCTTTAGTTTTAACTCCGGATAAGCTTTCTGCTCAAGGTACTGGTACTCGACGTTTGACTTCACGTGGAAATCTTCAGGGATGTATTATACACCCGGCACACTTTATACATGATCCCAATCGTAAAATAGTTCAAGATAATGTCTCTCCTTATCAGACTTACATACATCCTAATCTCATAAAATCTTTAAATCGTAAACTTTGGTTACCTCGCAATCCTCTTAAAAAAATAAATGTTGATGGTACCGTTGAACTTGATCGAGCATTAACTTCGAGTGAAGGAGGTTTGGGAATTGTTGGATATTGGGGTGGGGTATCTTCATATTTAGGTGAAGCGAGAGTTAGTATGCATGGTGCACATGAATTTCCTGTTTCACCATTTCATCAACGTTATGGAACAATTGGTGATACTATTAATAAGAGAAAGCCAACTTCTGAAACCGGACCTGCTGTACAATGTGATGAAGAAGAAGTTCCACCTTATAACTGTGGACCACTGTCACCAGAGGAAGAAGGTATAGTGACCTTAAATGGATTTAACAGTGGAGAATTGAAGTCGGGTGAATTAACTAGCGGGGAGGAATTTTGATTTATTGATAATTTATTTATAATTTATTTATAATTTATTTATGGACTTTATTTGGCTATTCGTTTTTTTTTCATTAATTTTTTCATTGTAATTCTTATTTTTCGATTTAATATGAGCATATATTATAGAAAGAAATATTTTGTAGTATAATTAATATATCATTTAGACTTTTAATTGTAATGTAATATAATTCAGAGTAAAAAAAAATATTTAAAATAAAAATTTATCAAAATACTTTAATAGTTATTTTTAAGTTCCTTTTTTTTTTTTTCTCAGTAAGCCATTATAAATAATAAAATAAAATAACTCCTTCGAAATAATAAACTACTGTTACACAAATTTTATATATTAAGGCTCCAAAATTGGAATTTATCAAAGAATTCAAAAATCTATATCACTTTAGGCTAGGCTTGTTATTCATTTAACTAATAAGGTACTCCATAAATTATTTAAACTAGACTTCTAAAAACTTATATGAATATTATTATCCCTTAAACCGTCAATTTTCACATGCAACTATGTTTTAGCGGGAAAATTTGCCCGCTGGACGGTTTAAGAGATAAATTAGCAACAGAACAGTTTGAATATCAAAAAGAAGATATTGAAAATGAAGTTACCAATTTTCTAAAAGCTTAATTCTTGGTCATGCCAGCTTCACCGAGAATCACTGTGAAGAAGTATTGGTTAAAAAATGTTCTGAGACTATTTTACCAAAAGTTTTAAACTATTTAGATAATGTATATGGAGGTTTGAAAAATACACTTCTGGATAATTATGCTTCGAAATATTGAAAGAAGTAATCTGGGAACAGGTTTCAGAATTTACAAGAATATTTTACATCTATTGATTGAGACTATTAATTGAATTAAAAAGACTAATGAACAACCACAGACAAATATATTAAATTTCGCAATTATAAAAATATTTTAGCCAGTAATCAAAAAAATTATACTGACCTGATCCAAGATATGAGATTAATTTTATTCTGACTAAAATTCCTAATGATGTAGTAACAATTAGTTGCAGGGTTGCTTCAATGACTATACCTTATGTACCTTATGCATTGGTCAATTCAAGATCAAATGAGTCACTTATTAGTAATAATATTGCAAAAGAAATGTGACTTGAAATAAATAAATCAAATATTTCCCACATTATCAGCCTTGCAAGTAAAGCTAATTTTTAGGAACATCTTATAATGTGTCTGTAACTATTAGCAATGGATAAATTTAATTTCAGCTTATAATAATATAAAATAGAAATGGAAATTACAAGTTTCTAGTTCAGTAAGCTTGGCTGGGAACCTATTGTAAACTGAGAGTTCAAAGCAAGTCAAAATGGTATACATGTTACATTGCTATTTTCGGTACATAAATCCCAGTATAAAATTTTTATAGTTGAGAAGTCAAAACCATGGCATATTTTCGAAGGTTCCAAACTTCCTAGTTCTGATAACCTGGAATTTAGATAAAGAATTCCAATATCCTTCTCACCTAATAATTTTGATATATACTATCCGTATCTATTAATATCTAAGATACTAAAGAATTTTCTATTTTCATTTATAGATCTTTAATTTATTAAATATGAGTTTAACAAAAACCGTTAAAAAAATTACCTTATCTAATACCCAAAAATATGAATTATATCTTTATGCTAATAACAATCAAAAAATAAGATCCCAATATGTAGATTGGATAGAACAAAAGTGGAGAGTAAAATTGATAAAAGTACAATTACAAGAATTTTACAATCTAAAGAAAAACAACTTTCCTCCGATCTTATTAATTCAAAAAAGTAATATAAATCTGTAACATTTCATGAACTTGGGCTTGCCCTCAAAGAGTTTGTATTAAGTTACCAACATAGAGTTATTCTTAGTGATGCTATATTAATTGAATTGAAAAGGCAAAATTATTAGCAGATGTATTAATTGTTTCCAAAAATTCATTATTATCATCTACTGGTTGGCTTCAAGGTTTTAAGAAATGTAGTGAAATTTATCAAAAAAAATTTCAGAGTGAGGCAACATCTGCAAATGAAATATCTATTGAAGAAGCACTTCCATTATTACATAGTTAAATGTACAAATTATTCTCATGAACAAATTTATCATATAGATGAAACAGGTCTTTTTTATCAATATAATATATATTATCATTTACATTTTATAAAAATTTTGTTTTATCCTGTTTACCAATTACTTCACAATAAATGCGAAAGAATTTCTTTCAGTACCAAAAGAAGACATTGTTTATAAACTTATAGATGATGATGAAATTATTGCACAACTTGTTGATATTTTTAAAAAACCAGATAAAAATACCGAAACACAGATGAACTGGATGATAGTATTGAGACAGTTATTATTGATATTAATGTAGTAATAAAAAGTTTAGAAAATGTACAATGTTTTTACTTCAGCAGGAAAATTCAGAAAAATATATTAATTTAGCAAGCACAATTGAAAAATTTATAACAAAAAAATTCAATATGACAATGGTCTAGTTTAGATGATTTTTTTTTAAATTGTTTTTTTTTTAGAGAATTGAATGTAACAGTGCATAGACAACACAAGATCGCAATTGAGTGACATATTTTTCTTTAGGTTATATATGCGAAGTTAGATCTATGGTCTTATGATACAAATCGGAAATCGATTAGGAGCACTTATATAAATCAGCACCGGTGCACAAAACTCTGATCAATGTGTGACTAGTTGAAAAAACATTCAATCTAAGAACTTAATACGACATAAAACTTTATTTTTCTCACATCTTTATTGATACAAAAAATATATTAATTTAGCAAGCTCAATTGAAAAATTTATAACAAAAAAATTCAATATGACAATGGTCTAGTTTAGATGATTTTTTTTTAAATTGTTTTTTTTTTAGAGAATTGAATGTAACAGTGCATAGACAACACAAGATCGCAATTGAGTGACATATTTTTCTTTAGGTTATATATGCGAAGTTAGATCTATGGTCTTATGATACAAATCGGAAATCGATTAGGAGCACTTATATAAATCAGCACCGGTGCACAAAACTCTGATCAATGTGTGACTAGTTGAAAAAACATTCAATCTAAGAACTTAATACGACATAAAACTTTATTTTTCTCACATCTTTATTGATACAAAAAATATATTACAGAAGACTAGATATATTATTTCCAATTTATTCTAACTTGTTCATGGTTTTCAGATAAAATAATCCCAGCAAGAACTTCAAAATTCTTATCTATCATATTAGCAGATAATGATTCTTCAGCAGAATTGTATAATTTAGAAACCACATTGATTACTTCAGAACAACCGTCAGTCATTATAAACAGAATAGCCCTTTCCATGAAACTGAAGTTTTCGAGGGCTGATTCCTTATGGTTAACTCTAAGGGTAATTCTTGAACGAAGATGAACAACCTTTAAGACATCAGGCTTACTTGTTTTAAAAATACCGAGACAAATACATTGCATTTCCTTGCCTCTTGAGACAGAAAAAACCTTTAATGATTTCTGAGTCGTCGGTACACTATCGTCACCAATGTAGGCGTACTTCCAGTTTTCAATTTCATCACTTATTTCAGGATAGGACTTCTGCCAATTCTCAATTACTTTGGATTGATTGTTTACCTTGATTGCAAAGATATTCTGGGTGCGCTCTTTATCACAGATAATCCATCCATTTGCTAAAGCTTTTTCCAACGATTCTCTCCGGTTATTTTTATCATAAATATCAAAATTAAAATTTTCTTCTGTTTCTTCTGTTTTATCAATAGAGTATTAGCAAAATGTTACACCTACAAAAAACTCAAAACAAGAACTCACTCATAATTAATATAAAAATCAGTATTTTATCTGAAATTGGGAAATACGTATTGTATTTATTAAAAATGAGCATAATATCAGAGATATACAGTACAATATGTTTGTTGGTTTTAGTTATCACTATATCTTTTTGATTAGCTAACAATTCATCTATACTTTTTTAATTATCGAACGGTCTTCTGCACAATAATAAATGCAATTACCTAATTGGATCATATGATAAATATATAAATAAAATAAAATATTTTGGATGTATAATATTTTTATTTTTAGAATAAAACAAGATAATGATTATTTGGGTAGATGGTTAGTGTTGAGATGTCACAGGTTATATTGGTATGTGTCATATGTTTCTGAGATTAGTCTTTTTTGAAAAAAGTTTGTTGGAAATCATTTCCTTATAGACACAAATATGTATTTTTATATATATAACCTAAACTAGAGGTCAAGATCCATTGCTTCCGTACAAGTTAATGATAACTTAGTACACACATTTTAAAGATTATATCAATAGCATATACATTTTAGAGATAAACCAGAATTTTCACTAATTTATTTTGCAAAAAAAAACAGCAATCAATGTTGTTACCTCCAAACTATACAAACTCTGCCAAAAATAAAAATAGAAAAAACATATTCTATTACACAATACTTCCAGACAATTTGATTTTGCGTTATTTATTCTAAACACTATTCAATTTAATAAATTACAGATCACATAATAAAGATATAGCTATCCAATTTTCACATGTTGAATAATTGAAAATTTTACTTATTTTTCTTTATTTGACCTAAGGGTGGAAGGCTCAATTGATATGAAGGCTGGCTCAATAATTGCGCCTTTGGCTAATTAATTTTGCGCCAGCTAAATTCTGGCTAAATTTTGGCTCAAAGGCTAATTAAATTGCGCCGGCTAAATTCTGGCTCAAAGGCTAATTAATTTTTTTCTGGCTAAATTCAGGCGCAATTTCTGATTGGCTGGCGCAATTTTGGTCACGTGCCAAAAGGTTGATCAAATAAAATTATTAATTAATTTTACCGATATTAATATTTTAATATATTGTTTTAAAATAGCTATAATTTGGTCAATTTTAATGTTACAGAAATGAAATATATATCATCTTGTAGCTAAGAACCAGATCTTTCGATCTGTCATAGGAATATCATAGTAGAAAATCGCTCCTAATCATGTAAAATTGATTTGAAATTAAAGTTAAAATTAATTATTTTTAAAAATTTAAAAATAATTATTTAATAAATTTTATAATTGCACCAGCCAATCAGAATTGCGTCATTATTTAACCTTTGCGCCAGAATTTAGCCATTGCGCCTGATTGCGCCGTGGCTAAATTCTGGGCTCAATTGGCTAAATTAAATCTGGCTAAATTCCTGGCTCAATTCGTATTGCGCCTACCATCCCTAATTTGACCAGTATTTTTTTTTATCTAGGAAAAAAAAAATTCTTTAGAAATTAAAAAGAATAAAATAAAGTAAAAAAAGTGAGAAAGTTAGAATAAAACAAGTTTAAATATAAAAAATATAGATCATTTGATATTAAAACATTTTTATTCTTTTTAAATAATAGAAAAATAAAATTAAAATTAATAAAATGAATTTTTACAAAAAAAGAAAAATAGTATTTAGAATATGTTTAATGAAAAACATGATTAGAAAGTAAAAAAAAAACATAATTCACATTGAAGAACTGTCAAAATATTCTAATTTACAATATAAATTATAAAAATTGTATAATATATAATAATAAAAATAAATTTATATAATATATTATTAATTTAATTTATAAGAATATATTATAAATTATTAATTAATTAATTAAATTTCATTAAATTAAATATATCAAATTTTTATTCATATAATATAGAGAATTAAAATTAAATTCTTTTATATATTTTTTATATATAATTTAATTAACTTAAATATCAATAGCTCCATTGAAAATAAATTTTATAAATTTAAATTAATAATTTAAAAAAACAAATTAATATCTATTATAATTATTAGATAAAATTTTTATTTTAAGTTTATATTATATGTTTTAATTTTTTAAAGTTGATCTTATTTTAGGATTAAAACTTTTAATTATAAATTGCATTGATTAAATAAACAAAAATAGACAAAATTTTTAACATAAATAGATAAGAAAGTTTATAAATAAGCAGGGAGATTTGTAACTAATTTGTAAATAGGCAAGAGATTTATAACTGATTTATAAATAAACAAAAAATTTGTGACTAATTTATGAATAGACAAAAAGATTTGTAACTAATTTGTAAATGGACTAAGCCAATTTGAATTAAAAATTTTGATCATTTAATATATACTAAATTATATATGTCATTAAAAATAAAAATTCTTTAGCTTAACTACTGAAATTTAATTACATCTATGTAATTATATCAAAATAATCATGTCAATTGTATCAATTATATCAATTTTTTATATAATTTAACTTCAAATTTTCAAATTTTAATTGTCTAATTCAATAGTTTTAATAATATGTATATTCTGGACTTGAATTATATATGTTATTAAAAATAAAAAGTCTTTAACTTATACACTATACATGTCATCAAAACTATTGAATTGAGTCAGACAATTAAAATTGAGAAAAATTGAAATTGAGTCAAGACTATACTTGCACGCAAAATTATTTTGGGGTCCCGAAATTGCAATTTTGGGAAAAAAAGTGGAAATAGTTTTTCATAGAAGACGAAATTATTTTACTTAAAACCCGAAATTTTTTGACCACCCAGATTTATTCTTTGATTGAAGATACATATAATTGGATACTTTTTTTACTTCTATATATAGAATGGATTCTGCATAAATCTTAAAAAGTCGAAATACCTCAAAAATCCAAAATCAATTTTGGGAACATGTATAGTCAAGACTATACTTGCATACTAAATTATTTTGGAACCCCAAAATTGCAATTTTGGAGAAAAAAGTCGAAATAGTTTTTCATAGAAGACAAAATTATTTTACTTAAAATCCGAAATTTTTTGACCACCTAGATAAATTTCTTGATTAAAAATATATATAACTAGGTACTTTTTTTACTTCTATATATAGAATAGATTCTACATAAATCTCAAAAAGTTGAAATACCTTAAAAATCCAAAATCAATTTTGGGAACATGTATAGTCAAGACAAATTTTGATTTTTACTAGTAATTGATATAATTAGTTGAGTTAGACGTAATTAAAAATTGAAATTTTAAAAATTGAGTCAAGATCAAATTAGTTTTGATGACATGTATATTACACACATCAAATAATCAAAAATTGACAAAATTTTAATACAAATTGGTCAAAATTAATTACAAATTAATTATAAATCAACTGTTTATTTGTGTATCTTTCTGCCTATTTATAAATCTTTCTGTCTATTTATATGTCATCTACAAATCTCTTTACCTATTTGCATATCTTTTTGTCTATTTCATCAGGAAACTTTTCGAGGCATAAATTTACAGAAAATTTACGGAACCTACATAAATTTACACTTAAAAAAATCAATTTTTTTGACTTTGATCATTATTTATAAGATAGGGAGCGATTTTTTACTAAGATATTCCTATAATAAATCGAAAGATCTGGTTCTTAGCTACAAGATGATATGTGTTTCATTTTTGTAACATCAATATTCGTGAAGATATTCGCGTTTAAAGTTTCACATTTGTGAAAAAGTTTTCGCGTAAATTTTTCGAAAATTTCCGTAATTCTGCCGGAAATTTACGTGACGTCATAGAAATTTCCAGCAGAATTACGAAAATTTTCGGAAAATTTACGTGGAAATTTTTTCATAGATGTGAAACTTTAAACGTGAATATCTTCGCGAATATTGATGTTACAGAAATGAAACATATATCATCTTGTAGTTAAGAACCAGATCTTTCGATTTGTCATAGGAATATCTTAGTAAAAAATCGCTCCCCGTCTTATAAATAGTGATCAAAGTCAAAAAAATTGATTTTTTTAGGTGTAAATTTCTGTAGGTCCCGTAAATTTTCTGTAAATTTACGCCCCGAAAAGTTTCCTGATGTTATACTAAAAATTTTACCTATTTTTTTTCATTTGACTAATATTAACTATACATGTTTCCAAAATTAATTTTGGATTTTTGAGATATTTTGTTTTTTTGAGATTTATACAAAATTTATTTTATATATAGAAGTAAAAAAAGTACCCAGTTATATGTATCTTTAATCAAGAAATTTATTTGGGTGATCAAAAAATTTTGGATTTTAAATAAAATAATTTTGTCTTCTATGAAAAACTATTTTAACTTTTTTCTTCAAAATTACAATTTTGAAACTCCAAAATAATTTAACATATAAATATAGTATTAACTATACATGTTGTTAAAACTATTGAATTGAGTCAAACACGATTAAAATTGAGAAAAATTGGAGTTGAGTCAAGACAAATTTTGATTTTTACTAGTAATTAATATAATTAATTGAGTTAGACATAATTAAAAATTGAAATTTTAAGAGTTGAGTCAAGATCAAATTAGTTTTGACGACATGTATAATATTAACTACTAAAATTTAATTATATCAAATTTTAATTGTATTTAACTTAATTTAATAATTTTAACAACATATATAAACTAAACTAATATAAAAAAAAATTAAAATTATTAATAAAATTAAAAAGTTAAAAAAAGTTTAAATTGAATTATACATTATACATATTATCTAAATTGCTCAGAATTTGGAATTTGGAATTTGGGATTAGTATTTGGAATTTGACATTTGGGATTTGAAATTTCAGTACTAGTTGAATGAACAAAAATTGGAATCCTATTGATGGCGTAAATATGTATAAATCGGACATTCTATTTGTGAAAATTTATAAATTGAAAAAAATCGACTGCCTATATTTAATAAATCTTAGCAAATTTAGCCATCAATCAGAATCCTATTTATGATAAAACTGTTCTATTTTTTTCTATTCAACCAGTGTAAATAATTTAAGATTTGAAATTTAAGATTTGAATTTGGAATTTGGATTTTTGAAAAATAATTTGGACAACATATATACTATACATGTCGTCAAAACTAATTTGGCCTTGACTCAACTTTTAAAATTTCAATTTTTAATCGTGTTTAACTTAACTAATTGTGTCAAATACTAGTAAAAATCAAAATTTGTTTTGACTTAACTTCAATTTTTCTTAATTTTAATTGTATCTGACTCAATTAATAATTTTAATGACATATATAAACTGGACTATACATGTTATCTAAATTATTTTTCAAAATTCCAAATTCCAAATTCCAAATTACTATTAAACTACTGTAAAAAAGTACCAAATCCAAAATTATTTTACTATGTCAAAAATAATTTGAACAATATGTTTACTTATATTTAATACATTTTAGCAAAATTTGCCATTAATCAGAATCCTATTTATGATAAAACTATCATATTTTTTCCATTTGACTAGTGTAAATAAAAATAAATATAATTTTTAATACAAATGAGCAAGAAGATTTGTAAATAAGTAAGAAAATTTGTAAATCATTTTTAAATAGATAGAGAAATATGCAAATAGACAAGGAAATTTGTAAATAATTTAAGCCAATTTTCATAAATAAGATATCTAATTTGCACTATCAATAGGATTCCAATTTTTGTTCATTTAACCAGTGAAATATAAAAAAATAAACACATTAATTAACAATGTAAATAATTATAAATGTTAATTTACATGTACAAATAAAAATATAAAAATATATAAATAATATACAAATAATGTTATATTCCTTGGTATCAAAAAAAAAATAACAGAAAAGTTAAAAATTGTTTAGCTTTTTTATATTAAAACTTTATTTACTAAATATAAAAATAAAATTCTAATTATAAAAATCAATAACTTAGAACCTAAGCTTTGATTAAAATTTAATCTGGGTTGAAGTCACAAGTATTTAATTATACCCATCAATAAACCATTGTAAATTTGATTGAAAAAAATTTTTTTTTAATATTTTGTATTAACAAAAGTTTTAAGAGTAAAGAAATGAAATTCATAATTTTATACTAAAATTACATCATGTGATACTTATATAAATCAAGAGAATTGAAATTTTTTTCATATTATACCATTTGAAGGAATCTGATTATTGGATCAAACCCTATTTGAGATTTTCCAAGTTCCTATTATAGGGATTCAACACTGTAGAATTAGTAAAGAAACAGTAAATAAAAAATAATAATATAATAATATATGTATAGGGAAGAAAAATACCTAGTTGTTAATAGTGACGATACTGTCAATAATATCGAAAATACCAATATACCGAATATACATCGAAACCAGAACAATAGCTTTTTCGTAAACTCTAGGTTCTTTCTTGTCACTTTATAAGATTGTTCTCCTTGAAGATAAATTTCATCTAGTTTTTTCATCATCTCCTCCATCGTTGTTAAAAGAGCCGCCTTGTCAGCCACAGAATCATTAATGGGAAAATTGGGGAGGAGTTGCTCGATATTATAAATAACTGTAGGTATGTTATTTGGAGACATAGTAAAAACTGGATAGTAAAATATATCAAAAAAATGTGCGGAAATTGAACTAGGAAATAATTAACAACCTAAAACAAAAGAACCCCTTTAAATAAAAAACTTACAGATGACAAAAAAAAAAAACAACACAATATAGACGCGTATAAATTGATTGATAAATAATGGAATCACGGGTCTATGAAGTTGCTATATAATCACGTGGGGTCAAAAATTACTAGAGTAGACATAATGTGATTTGCAACTACCAACTCATTAATTACAGATTATCGTTATTATTATATTATTAATTCAAAAAAAAATGTCAACAAATAACGAACAAGCTGTTACATATGCTGCTCTTATTCTCGCCGATGACGGAGTAGAAATTACTGTAAGAAAATGATACGGATTATCTTTTTATTTTATTTTATTTTATTGGAAGCCTTTTTTATTATTTTATTTTATTGGGGGAAGGGAGGAGGAGTCGTTATTATATCAAAATATGATTTTAAATTATTTATAAAGATATATAAGAATAAAAGATATATAGAATAAAAAGATATTTAATAGAATAAGGATGGATGGATGGATAGAGAAAAATAATATTATTTGTTAATTATTCAATAAATTTTATAAAAATTCAATTATTTAATTATAGAAAAATATATACATACACCTAAATGATCATTATTATTTTTTTTATATATAGGCAGATAAATTACTAGCATTAACAAAATCAGCCGGAATTGACGTTGAACCAATATGGGCAAATTTATTTGCCAAAGCACTTGAAGGCAGAAATGTTAATGATTTATTGATGAATATTGGTGCCGGTTTGTATTATTCAATTGATATTATATTGTATTGATATTAATTATTTTGATACTATATATACTATATATTATATTATATTTATAAATTCTTTGATATTAATTAATATTAATAAAGGCGGAGGAGCACCAATGGCCGGTGGAGCATCTGGTGGTGGTGGCGGCGGTGGTGGTGCAGCGGAAGAAAAAGCAAAAGAAGAAGAAAAACCTGCTGAAGAAGAAAAAGAAGAATCTGATGATGATATGGGATTCGGTGAGTATTTCTATCTCTTAATTCTCCTAATTCTATTAAATTTTAATTTAATTTTAATTTAATTTTAATTTCAATTTTAATTGAAATTAGGTCTTTTCGATTAAAAAATTTAATAATTATAGTAATTTTTGTAATTATTAAATTATCAATTAGAAAAAAAAAAGTATGTTAATTATTGTAGTAGCAGTAGTATTATTATTATTATTATCTGAATAAAGAAAAAAAAAATCATTTTTTTTTTATTTTGCGAAATGATCATTAATTTTTTATTATTTTTATTTAAAAAAATAATGCGTACTGTTATTATTACAAGGTAATTTCAAATAGTAAATTCATAAAAATGAAATGCCAAAATTGAAATTATATTTATACAGATTTAATTAAGATATTAAAGTTAAATATTGAAACAATTAATTTATATACTGTACATAAATATATAAATATAAATATTCAAATAATAAAAATTTTCTTTAATAATCATCACCTCGACTAACAACTTCTTTACAAGTAGGTCTTAGAATAATGGTATGTTCATATTGAGCAGTATAGCAACCTTTTATATCAACTAAAGGAGGATAAGATTCAACGATACCAGAATCAACTAAATTCTTTAATGCCAATGCATATCTAGTTTCACCGAGACGATCAAGATATCGACGACAAAATGGTAAAGTTCCAAAATTTTTATTTATTGAACTTAATAAAGATTTTGCTCTAGTCACTCTATATATTGATTTAATCACAAGTTAATCACGAGTTAATCATAATAAATTAATCATAATTTAATTATTTAAAAAATAATACAATACCGAAGAGGAACGTGACCAATATCTTGACGTTTTGCATAATGACTACATTCACCATCTTCATGAACGTAACCTTTTCCTGTACTTCCAAATGTTTCAATAGCAAAGAATTCACCTTCCTATTTTATAATGATTTATAATATTTTACATATTATTATATATTATGATATATATTATTGCGAGTAAATATATTTGTTGTCATGGATATTTACCTCCATTTTAGTGGTAGTTTCACTATTCTTTACAATCGGAACAGATTTTCCGGCATGAATTGTGTATGGTAAAATGGAATGTCCATTCAAATTTCGGATTGGTTTGACTTTATTTATTATATAATTTTTAAAATATAAATTTTAATATAAATTATAAAATATTTATATATGTATATTCATTTATAGATATTATTATCTTTACCTTGATAAGTCTTATTTTTTATTTCCACTTCATAACTTTCCATCACTTTTTTTTAATAAAATAAAATATATATGTTAGAGATGTATATATTCAAATATCAATAAACATAATAAATACCTTCTTGAATTGCAGTTCCTATATCACACAATCTAACATCTATTCCTGCTTCCTAAACAATTTATTTATTTATTTTATTTAATAATTATTATTAAATATTAATTGTTATATCATTAATATATTACGTACACGAACTCCAGTATTTGTAGCATCTCTAACAGCTTCTTTGAGTTTATCATAAACAGGATTAAATGTAAGCGTAAATGCTGAATCAATGATACGACCTATAATATAAGTAATAAAATTAATTAATTAAAATATAACAATTAATTAATTAGAATCTAAAATATAATAATAATTATTATTATTATTACCATTGATATGTGTTCCAAAATCAATTTTACAAACATCATCATATTGTAAAACTATCTTGTCACCAGAATTTGGTGTATAATGAGCTGCACAATGATTTAATGAACAACCGGTTGGAAATCCAATTCCTATATTTCAATTATATTTAAATATATTAATTTCATCATTAGTAAATAATGAAATAGATAAATAATGAAATAAATAAATAATGAAATGTATCCTCTTGAATAGACCATTCATTTTATTAAATATTATTAAAAGTGAAAGGTGAGTAACGAGGATATATTAAATTAATATTGTTTGCATAAAAATTGTAAATCATCTATAGATATTTATATAAAGATGAACTCAGAGTGTAGCAAACATAATCATTGTATTGTTATTGTTAATTTGTTTACCGGCTTCTAATCCATTCTCCTCAATTAAGGCACGTGTTCCATCCTCAATTAATTCACATATTTCAGTCATTGTCATTCCTGGTTTAATGGTTTTTTGTGCATATTTTCGTACCTGTATTATTATATTAAATTATTATTATTATTATTATTATTATTATTATTATTATTATTATTATTATTATTATTATTATTATTATTATTATTATTATTATATTATTATTAAATATTATCATTATATTATCATTATATTATTATTATATTTACTTGTCGATGTACTTCAGCAGCCTGTCGAAGTTCATTATAAATATCAAAATGCATTCTATCAAGATGTCGTTTTTCTTCATTGGTTGTTCTCTTCAAATTACTATTTAATTTATATATAATAATAAATAATAATAATAATTAATATATATTTTGTTGTCTAGATGAAAATATTTTAATAATACTTTAATGATTTTTTAATTACTTACTCATCTTTATATTCACATATTTCTCCAATTGGATATTTTCCATCAGGGAAAAATTTACTAACCGGAATTCTAGGTGGTTCACTTTGTTGAATTGTAGAGGTATTATCATTTACTCCTGATTCTTCTACCTTTCCTGTCTTCTTTTTGGATTTTTTCTTTTTCTTTTTCTTTTTTGAAGCTTGATTAAATTAAATTAAATTATAATAAAATATGAATAATTATTAAATTAAATTATAATAAAATATGAATAATTATTAAATTAAATTATAATATCAAATTATAACATACCTTCACCTCCAACAGCTTCAGTTCCTTCCTCTTCTTCATTCTCTTCTTCTACTTCCTTGGAATTATCTTCAATATCAACACAATTAGGCATTCGTCTTATTATTTTCAATCTAAGAATTATACATTATTATTATTATTATCATGATCTCTACCTGTTTCTGCTGTTTCTGTTGTTTCAGTTTTCTTTATATTTTCAATAGTTTCAGTATACTCTGTTACTGTAATAACATTACCATTAGTATCAGAATTATGACAATTAACATTACCATTAGTATCAGAATTATGACAATTACCATTACTATTAGTAGTACCATTAGTAGTAGCAGCGGTGTTGGTTTTCTTTTTCTTTTTCTTCTTTTTCTTTGTTGATGCTTCCGGTGTTAAAGAAGTTGGATCGTTCTTTTCTATTTCTTCCACTTCTCCATTTTCTTCTTTAACAATATTATCATTTTGCATTTCTATTGATTGTTATTATTATTATTAGATCTGAACGGAAAAAAGTGATTTAATTTTAAAATCAGTATTTGATAATCTTTAATTCAATTCATTGTTATTTAATTTAATTTTTAATTTATTTCAAAAAAATGTCCATATTTCCCGAACCACCAAAACCTAAAAATGTTAATGAAGAATTTCTCAAAGAATGGAATAAAGTTCCTTTATTCATGACTGAATTACCCGAAGAAGAAGAAGAAAGTGAAACTTTGGCTGCTTTACAATCTTTAATGTATGAAGGTTCACCCGAAGGTATATCAAAATTATTATAATATAATTATATAATTATCATAAATATCAATATAATTAATTTTAATTTATATTATATATATGTATATATAGAAATTGCTGATAATTTTAAAAATCAGGGTAATGATTGTTTTAAGAACAAGAAATATCAAGATGCAATTATTTATTATACTAAAGCATTAGAAGAATCAAAATGTCAAGATAATAAAATTCTTGAAGATTGTTTAACTAATAGAGCTGCAGTAAATTTGGAATTACGTGCGTAGTATGTGTATCTATTAATTATTTTTTTTTATTTATCATCTATTAATTCTATGTTAATTAATTAAATCATTTTATTAATAAATCAATCTAAAATTTAATAATAATATATTTTTAGAAAATTATCGGAAAGTTTTAACAGATTGCGCTAAAGTAATAAAATCAAATCCCAAAAATATTAAAGCATATTATCGATCCGCCAAAGCTTTATATGAACTTAATAAAATTGATGAAGCAATTGATTGTTGTGATCATGGAATAAAAGTATACATTAATATTTTTATATATTTTTATATATTTTTATATATATTTGTATATATTTATATTTATATATTTATGTTTATTAATAGATTGGATCAAATAATACAGCTTTATTAAAATTTAAAGAAAGTTGTATTAAAAAGAAGGAAATTTTAGATACAAAAATTCGGTTAAAAAAAGAAAGAGAACTGAAAGAAAGAGAAGAAAAAGATGCTCTAGAAAAGGCTTTAAAGGTTAGTCGTCATTAATTTTCCCCCTCGCCCAATACAATAATTAATACAATAATTAATACAATGATTAATACAATAAATAACACAATAATTAATACAATAATTAATACAATACTTAATACAATAATTTAACTTCGTTTCATTTTAGTCACGTAAAATAAAAATGGAAATAACCAACAATATTGACAATAATAATTCATCAGTACATCTTAATTCGGAAAATCAATTAATTTGGCCAGTCGTCTTTTTATATCCGGAATATAAACAATCTGATTTTATTACAGAATTTAATGAAGAAAACACTTTTCAAGATCATTTGGAAATTATGTTTGGAGATAATTCCGCTCCTTGGGATGTTTCAAAAAAATATATAAACATTGATAAACTTGAAATTTATTATGAATATAATTTAGAGGGAGGAGGAGGAGGAGAGGGTGCACCAAGATTATTGAAAATCAACAAGAATTGTAATTTAAGAAAAGTTTTATCACATCCAAAATATATTGTTAAAAATGGAATTCCTAGTTTTTTTATTCTATCCGATCTTAGTGGTGAATTTAAGAATAAATTTTTAGCAAATTATAAATAATCAATAAATGTTGAACAATAAATAATTTAATTTTTAATAATAAAATAATTTAAAATTTTAATACATTTACTACATTTGATTATTTAGTAATTTAGTTATTTTATTTATTTAGTTATTCATTATATTTATTCATTATATCTACTATTATATTTAATTATTGAACACTATTCCTTTCTTCAATACTTTTTCGTCTTTGTTCCGCTTTTGCGAATAATGACATGATGCAATTTTGCTTTTCTTGATCTAAATTTTTGGTAAGTAAAGCGTATGAATTCGGATAATGTTGTTGAACTCCTAAAAATAATAAAAATAATATTTAATAGGAATGTCAATTTTCGCACACACATCCACATACACAGTTGAAAGAAATGTTATTCAACACACCAACAAAAACTTCCTGAAATCTTATATAAACATCTAATTTATCTAGAGGTGATTCATACACGACTTCCTCTTCCAGTATATCATCATCTTCATCGTCGTCTTCAAGATCATTACCTTCTTTAGCAGCCTGAAAAAAGTATTTTTAATAAATAATTAAATATAATAATTAATTAATTAATTAAATATAATAATCAAATTAATAATTAATTAAATAATCATATAATCATCTTACTTCTTGTGCTAAAAATTCTAAATATTTCACATCCTCGTCTATTATATTCTCGTCACCTTAAAATAATTGATACAATATTATAAGTATTAATATATATTAATAATATTAATATTATCAGGAATATATAATTCATTATTTATTATTTTACCTATGTCCTCTTCAAGATCTTCAAAACAATCCTCATCGGTCTGTTCATCAAAATCATTATAAAGTTTTTCCAAGTGAGCACGATCTATTATTAATGAGAAATTAAAAATAAGCATTAATCAATAAAACTTAAAATAAAACTTAAATAAACTTTAAAAAAAACATGCAAATAAGGATTTACCTTCTTCGGCTTTGGGTAATGATTTAAAAACTTCCAAAATACCATCTAAAACTTGTGACCACCCAACTTGTAATGTGTGCGGTAATTGTTCAACCGGTAATTCGATTAATGCACAAAGAGCTACGATCACCAATTTTTTGTCGTGAACACGAGAAAATTTATTTATATTGGCAAACCATAATGTAAAGAATGATTGAGTCATTCCACGTTCTTCGAGGTTATGAAGAGTTAAAACTGGGTTATAGTAAAGACAATTTATTACCTGATTCATGATAAATATATTGAATCATATGAATCATAATAAATATATTGAATACGAAATAAATGTTGAATAAATGTAAATATTAAGTAAATATAAATATTGAGTAAATATAAATATTGAGTAAATATATATTGAATAAACATTGTATTCTTACAATTTCTATACAGTGAATTTTAAAACTCGTGCCGGAGATTTTTTTTAAGTCGGGTAAGTAATGAAAAGCGAGTTCCAAAAATAATCCAACATACTAAATTCACAAATAAATTAATTATAAATAATAAAAAAAAAAATTATAAATAAATAAATAAATAAAAAAGGAAAAGAAGTAATGAATGAAATCAGTTACCATAATACCTGATCTACATATCCTCGACAATTTAATAATACTGATTCAGCTAATTTACAAGCACACGAACGATCGCCCTCTCCTAAGCGATCACTTTTCATAACCTACACAATACATGAATTACATATATTATTATTATAATATTATAATAAAATTTACACAATATATATATATAAACAAATAACATACTGTCTCAATAATATCATAAATCATGGATTGTAAATTGGAATTATGTACAAATACTTCAGTTCCGTAAGATAAATAATTATCCAAGGAAGGAAGCATTTCTATAAAAAATAAATTAATAAATAAATGCATATGGCATGAGAATGTTATATGATGTGATATAATCATTATATTATAATGTGATGAAGTCATA
Source organism: Diversispora epigaea (assembly GCA_003547095.1). NCBI lineage: Eukaryota > Fungi > Glomeromycota > Glomeromycetes > Diversisporales > Diversisporaceae > Diversispora > Diversispora epigaea. The sequence goes on along the minus strand of PQFF01000511.1, from coordinate 11,126 downwards.
AATACATAAAGACATAATTACCTTCCATATAATCAATGCCAGTTGCTTCATTATCCCCCTTGAAAGTTTTATAAATTAGTTCAAATATTTCCCACATTAAAGGAGAAATTTTCTTTGTAGAAAATGTGCAACTATCAATGATACCGAATACGTCATCATACAATTCTAAATAAAATGGTCATCCAAAAATTAATGAGTTTTCAAGTTCATAATGTAAAGAAAAATAATTTTTCTTCTTTCTCACCAGATATTCTATTTTTTAATGTAAATGTTACTACAGGTATTAGTGCATTTTCTAATCGTGCCAAAACTTCCGGAGTATTTTCTAAACTTAATATCAATGTAGTAATAGTTTTTAATACACCAGCAGCTGCAAGTGTTTTGTCATCGATTTCCAAATCATCGGTTGGTTCAAAATCTTCCTTTCCAGGAATTGCTGGCTCATTTTGAAAATCTTGCATTATTCGAAGAAATGTATTTCTCTAAATTAATATTCATAAATAAATTTTATTAAATAAATTTATTAAATTAAATAAAATAAATAAAATTAAATTAAATTATACCAGTTGTTCGCATAATTGAACAGAAAAAGGACCTAATTCCTTAGCAAAAACTTCCACAAATTCTTCCATTACAGTAGAAAGAGTATCGCTATCGATTTGATTTGTAAGATCAAGAAGTTCTAATTAAAATATATATATATATTATTAATTATTATAAAAATAGATGTCAAACAAAAAAACAAATTTTTTATAAATATTACTTTGCATAACAATAGGTAAATTAGGGATTAATGCAATCCGAACTAAATATTAAAATAATAAATAAATAATTAATTAATTAGTATTATTGTTAATATTATCATTATAATTATTAATAAATTGAGAACAAACATTATTATTATACATTTTTTTTACCTGATTCCTCATGTATTAAACCTTGTAAAGCCAAACAAGCTTGAATTTTTACCGGAAGTTCAGTATCATTCATACAAGATGTAACTCCTTGAAATGCTGTAGCAAGAGTAGTTTCATGTTCAAAATCTATGTCACCAAATTTTACTAGCATATCACATGCCTAATAATAATCACAATGAAATAATCACAATAAAATAATCACAATAAAATAATATAAATAAAATAATATGAGTAAATGATAATCACAATTAAATAATTAAATAATCACAATAAAATAATTAAATAATCACAATAAAATAATATAAATCATTAAATTATATTTACCCTTGCCCTTAAATAAGGATATTCACTTATAAATTCGGGGAAAACATGTGTATTCAAAAATCCCTCCATTAAATGTACAACACCATATTTCTTACGTAAAATTAAATCCGATAAACATCCAATCATCTTCAATGCACCATCTTTTAATCGAGGATTTTTATTTTCCGGTGAAGCATTATGATAATTCATTAAAACCACATTAATAAATTCCATAATATTCATAAATGTATATTTCTTTCGATGTTTGGCCAAATCCATTAAAAATGAAATGGCGGATGAAACCGGGGATGTGAAATCTTCTAATGGATCCATTTTTTTATGAATATATTCAACCGGATCTTCTACCCATAATTCTTCATCCTCATCGGAAAAACATAATTGAGGAAATATAAATTGGGAAATTAAGGTTTCACTATGTGGTTTTATTATTTGCCAAGTGGTTTTATGGGTGATTCTATATAATAAAATTTATATGATAATGAAATTTTTATAATGAAATTTATATAATGAATTTATATAATGAATTTATATAATGAATTTATATAATTTATTTGATAAAATTAATATATATATATATATAAAAAATGGAAATTTTATATTATATTAAATAAAAGATTTAAAACTTACGCGTCTTTAAAAAAATCAGAACAGAAATATAAGATTTTATCACTCAACCATATTTCTTTTTTTATCCATCGTTCGGTTTGAAGAAGATATGTTTGTAAGATTTGGGGTCCAAAATTAAGTATGAAATTTTCAGCAAATGTACCATATTTTGTGGTGGATGGAAGTTGAGCAGGATTTCCATATCTTGAAAAAAGTCGATTTAAACTTTTACAAGCCCATCTTTGAGCTCTAAACCAAATAAATTTTTGTCTTTCATCTAATTCACTAGGAATTATTTCTTGAGGAATAGGTTTCTCAAATAATTGTAACATTAAAGTTACCCAAGGTACGAGTGAATTATCATTTTGTAATGGTTTTGGAAGTTCGTACTGCAAAATAAATATAATATTATTAATATAATATTATAAATATAATAAATAATTATAAATATATTATTAATATAATATTATAAATATAATAAATAATTATAAATATATTATTAATATAATATTTTAAATATAATAAATAATTATAAATATATTATTAATATAATATTTTAAATATAATATTATAATAATAATGACAATCTTTAATATTCTTAATATTCTTAATAATTTTAAATATTCTAAAATGTGATATAAAAAAATGACAATAAGAAAAACAATTAAATTATTACTTGAGTTGCCGTACTGTATGTCTTAATCAAAATCCTTAACATTTCAGCAGCATCCAAACTAATTTCATTAATCAAACCTTGTGATATTCTTAAAACAATTGGGAAAGTTTGTTCAATTATTTCCGCAATATGTTCATTATTACTTCGATTCTTCGTCTTCCATCTAAAAACAAATTACAAACTAAATTAATATTTCTATTATTATATTATTATTGTATTATTATTATTGTATTATCATTATTGTATTATTATTATTGTATTATTATTATTGTATTATTATTATTGTATTATTATCATATATTATTTATTATTATATATATATTATTATTATGTATTGTTATTGTTATTGTTGTTATTATTTATTGTTGACACTCACTGAAATACTTTAATGACCTGTTGTAATGCAAATAATCCTATATATACATTATTTGGATTATTATTCGTCAAAAAATCATGAACTTGATTCATAAAATCTTGCCATTTCTCAGGATAATCATAAGACAAAACTTTCCCTAGAGAATCGAGAAGTTGAACTCTATTGATTGTAAAAAAAAACAAAAAAAAAAAAAGATATTATATTTGAAAAAATGTAAAAATATTATAATAATTATCAATTATTCTTACCTTACAACATTGGGTACTGTTACCAATACGTGAAAAATATTTCTTTTAAATGCCTCACGATCTTGTGGATCAATAGGAACAACTGTCAATGATGAAGAATTGGTATAATCCCAAGATGATCTAATCCGATTTTTTAGATATATTGAAACTTTTTTTTATTTTTTTTTTTTTTTAAAAAATATAATAATAGAAATAGAAATAATTTAATCCTCTGAACAAAATTCTTTTTTGATTGTATGTGTGTGTGAAAAGAAAAAAGTCGTTTATGTACTAGCTTGTCTTGCTCCAAGTTCAGACTCTTGAGAACTTAGTATTTGCAGAAGTATTGAAATAAACCCAGGATTTGCTTCTATCTTGATACATTAATAATATGATGTCATGGTTGTTAGAACCTTAAATAAAATTTGCAGGGTAGAATGGTGCAAGTTTCGAATAATGAACCTGTTTCAATTGTAATTCAGCTTGCTTCTGTAAATTTTGATCGGAATGATATGTAGCGCTAAAAAGTTGGTAAACTGCGTGAAATTCCATTATTTTTTTCTTGAAATTTTTTTTTACTGCAAAAAAAAAAAAAAAAAAGGTTTCAGAAAAACTCATGTAAAATAAAATTTATCCATTATGATTGGATAAAGAAAATTATCAAAGATTATCATTTTCATTCGTGTGACTATTAATTATATTACGAAAAATATGACCAACTTTCTAATTTCTTCGACAGTGAGAAGAGTAGGCATGTCTCGTTTATTCAGATAAAAAATTTTTGAATCCTGATCAAGTTGTCAATTTTAATATTTCCAAAAGACCAGGAATATCGACATAATTAAAAAATATCTGGATTTCAGGCGAGTCTTTTCTCGAATTGAGCGTACAAAATCTTTTAATATATTGTATGCAACTTGAACAGGTAACGAGAGTTGTATAGGATTAATCAAAAAAATTAAGAAGCGAACGTTCTCACAGATTCAATCGAAATAATGTGGCTTAACTTTTGACTAACAAATGTTCAAGCAAAAATCATTAAATAAGNAAAAAAAAAAAAAAAAAAAGGTTTCAGAAAAACTCATGTAAAATAAAATTTATCCATTATGATTGGATAAAGAAAATTATCAAAGATTATCATTTTCATTCGTGTGACTATTAATTATATTACGAAAAATATGACCAACTTTCTAATTTCTTCGACAGTGAGAAGAGTAGGCATGTCTCGTTTATTCAGATAAAAAATTTTTGAATCCTGATCAAGTTGTCAATTTTAATATTTCCAAAAGACCAGGAATATCGACATAATTAAAAAATATCTGGATTTCAGGCGAGTCTTTTCTCGAATTGAGCGTACAAAATCTTTTAATATATTGTATGCAACTTGAACAGGTAACGAGAGTTGTATAGGATTAATCAAAAAAATTAAGAAGCGAACGTTCTCACAGATTCAATCGAAATAATGTGGCTTAACTTTTGACTAACAAATGTTCAAGCAAAAATCATTAAATAAGCAATTCAAAATTATTACCTACAATTTAATTGGCGAAACATTTAATGTTACACGATCTAATATTATGAGCCGAGCTTTGACTTGACTGTGATCGATTTTTAAATAAAAATATTTCTTGAATTTATTTTTTAACAAAATTCTAATAATAATTCCAATACTAATTAAAATTAAATCAAAATCTTCCTGAAATTTAATAATAATGACAACTAGATTTTCAAATAATAAAATTTTCAGGAACGATCACTACCCGTCTCTGAAACACTTGCTTTTACCCTTTCCCTAAATTGTTCAAAGGCTTTTTTTGTTGACACTCTAATTCGATCAGTTATACTTTCAACTGAATCTAAAGCCGGTCTTACATCCATATAAAACACAGGATTATCTCCTTCATCCGGACCTGAATAATAATCAATTACATATCGTATTTCTTTACCACATCTATCAATTGTCCAGTCATGACGGTCAAAAGGTAATGGTGTACTAAAACAAACAAAAATAAATAAAAATAAAGAAGATTATTATAATTAATCAAAGCAAGTATCATCATAAACGAAATAATCAATAAATGATCAATAAATCATTCTCTCTCACCTTAATGATGGAAATAATTTTCCTGTCCATTGAAGAATTCTAGCTTTTGGACTAAGATCATTTGGTCGTCCACGAAAACGTTTTAATTTAGGTCCATCACACATACTATATATATGTATGTGTGAAAAAATTAATCAATAATAATAATAATAAAATATAACGAAATAAAAAAATAAAATAGAAAATTATGTCACTATGAAATATTTCATTAAAAAGAAACGTGAATCTATTTACTCTGATCTGATTACTCTGATGATGATGATGGTACAATTTTTTTTTAGAAAATTATGAATTTTCCTTAAATTTTTTATTTCCCCTGAGATTTACACATTTGTAAATAAAATAATAAATCTTCCCAAGTTCATCATTTAAAATATATTAATAAAATAGTAATAAATGATATCCAACTCATCAAAGATATTATATAACAATTATTATAACAAGATAAACTTTGATTAAAAAAAAAAAGAAAAAAGAAGACACTTGCCATTTCTTTTGATTTTCCCATTTTAAAATTTCATCCCAAGCCTTTTCATTCAAAAAATTATGTATATCCACCATTGTTTCAATACTTTCTTCGGGAGTTTCCCATCCCTTTCTGACTAATGCATTATAGAACTGTTGGGGGGAGGGATATTCCCAATTTTCCATACTACTAACTTTTGGAATTGATGAAATTTCTCGAGATGTTGGAAGTGACAACTTTTGACCTGGCATTGGTTGTTGACTAAGATTTGGCATTTGATTATCTGGTGATATGGCATCCCCAGAATGAACTGTATGAACTACTGGACAGGTCTTATTACTATTATTTGATGTATTATTATGTGATGATTTTTCATCATTGTTATTATTTGTTAAATTATTGGTATTTTTCTCAACTCGAGACATTAATGTTACTTTTTTGTGCATAGGGCATTCTGAAGGAATTTCTGATTCAGTCATTTTCTATTATTATTGTTATTATTATTACGATAAAAAAAGATGAATCAAAAAATTCATGTTGTCCTACTACCGAAAAAAATTCATTTTTAGATGACACTTACGATTAGTCGCACAGATTATCATTTCATTTTTATCATTTTTCATTACATTATAAGGAACATACCGTATATATAAGAACATTGAAAATAGTCATGTTTGAAATATTTAGGAATAATGTCACGAGAGTCTATAGAACAGCTAATATTCAAAACGCGGTACAAAGAGGTCTATTTCGCAATAGAACTTATTCCTTACTCGCCTCCAAAAAGTCGAGTTCGATTAATAAAAATAGTTCGGAAATCTTAATAAAAGGTTCTGGAAGAACAAATTTGGTCTGGATAAAACAAAAAAATATACAACGTATGCTCGCAACAGAAGTTGATCCATTAAAACTTCATAATGATAAAAGTAATGAGAATAAAAGTAATGATAAAAATAATGATGATAAAAGCAATGAAAAAGGCGATGAAAAAAGAGTAGAGAATGAAAAAGATCAAAAAGATCATAATCAACCAACCAATAAAGAACAAAAACCCCAAAATGAAATTGAAATTCCGAAAGGATTTTCGAATTTTTCAAATAACAAAGATGGTAAAGAAAAAAATTTTACAAATGATGAAATTCAAAAATCTAATGCAAGTGAAAGTCAAAATGATAATAAATCACAAAAACAGCAACAGCAACAACAAATTCCAAATATTCGAGAATTTACTTTACAGCTTAATGCCAATACTATACTTCCTTTCCTATTTTCTGCATATGTTCTTTATAAACTTACCGGAGGTAATGATAATTCTCATGAAATTACTTGGCAAGAATTTCAAACAGCATTTTTGGATAAAGGTTTAGTGGATAAATTGGTTGTAGTGAATCGAAAAAAGGTTCAAGTTTATTTACATTCAAATGCAACTGGACAAATGTATCCAAATACTTCAACTTTATCAGGAGGTATAAGTTATTATTTTAGTATAGGATCAGTTGAAGCATTTGAAAGAAAATTAGATGCAACTCAAAAGGAATTAGGAATTCCATCATCTGAAAGAATCCCAGTGGCATATCATGATGAAATAAGTTTCATGAATACTTTATTACATTTTGCACCAACCCTTCTTTTGGTTGGAGTATTATTTTATATGACAAAACGTGGAGGTACAACTGGTTCACAAGGAATTTTTGGTATTGGAAAATCTAAAGCAAAATTATTTAATCAAGAAACTGAAGTAAAAGTTAAATTTAAGGATGTTGCTGGTATGGATGAAGCTAAAGAAGAAATAATGGAATTTGTTAAATTTTTAAAAGATCCATCTGCTTATGAAAAATTAGGTGCCAAAATTCCAAAAGGTGCTATTTTAAGTGGTCCACCTGGTACAGGTAAAACTTTACTTGCCAAGGCAACAGCAGGTGAAGCAGCTGTACCTTTCTTAAGTGTTTCTGGATCAGAATTTGTAGAAATGTTTGTTGGTGTTGGTCCATCACGAGTTCGTGATTTATTTGCTAATGCTAAAAAACATTCTCCATGTATTATTTTTGTTGATGAAATTGATGCAATTGGAAAATCACGTGGAAAAATGGGTCAATTTGGAGGAAATGATGAACGTGAAAGTACTTTAAATCAATTACTTGTGGAAATGGATGGATTTAATTCAAATGAACATGTGGTAGTTTTAGCTGGTACAAATAGACCAGATGTTTTAGATTCTGCATTAATGCGTCCAGGTAGATTTGATCGACATATTGTTATTGATCGACCTGATATAAAAGGTAGAGAAGCAATTTTTAAAGTACATTTAAAACCCATAAAAACTAAAGAAAATATCGATCGTTTATCAAACAAATTAGCTGCATTTACACCAGGATTTTCTGGAGCAGATATAGCCAATGTATGTAATGAAGCAGCATTAATAGCAGCACGTTATCAAAAAAATTCAGTTTCAGAAGAACATTTTGAACAAGCTATTGAACGTGTAATTGCAGGAATAGAAAAAAAATCACGTGTATTATCTCCTGAAGAGAAAAAAACAGTAGCATATCATGAAGCAGGACATGCAGTTGCTGGATGGTTTCTTGAACATGCAGATCCATTATTAAAAGTATCAATTATTCCTCGAGGTATTGGAGCACTTGGATATGCACAATATTTGCCAAAAGATCAATATTTATATTCAACAGTACAGTTATTAGATAGAATGTGTGTAACTTTAGGTGGACGAGTTTCTGAACAAATCTTTTTTAATATGATAACAACAGGAGCTCAAGATGATTTACAAAAAGTTACAAAAATGGCATATGCACAAGTTTCAATTTATGGTATGAATCCAATTATAGGACCTATATCTTTTCATAATTCAAATGATTCTGAACCACAATTTCAAAAACCATATTCAGAAGAAACAGCTAAAATGATTGATGATGAAGTTCGTAAATTAGTATCATTAGCTTACAAAAGAACTATGAAATTATTAACAGAAAAAAAACAAGATACAGAAAAAGTTGCACAACTTTTATTATCTAAAGAAGTTTTAAATAAAGAAGATATGATTAGATTATTAGGAAAAAGACCATTTATAGAAAAGAATCCATATGATGATCATACAATATTACCAGATAATATACCAGATATTCCAGCACACCCACAGTCAGAAACATTACCAAAATTATAATAATTTTTATTTAATATATAAACTATACTATTTAATTAATATTATTTATAAAAATTTTTTTATAAAAATTTCTATAATATAATTTATTATTTAATTTTTTAAATAGACTAAACAAATTTCACTAGTTTATATAATTTAAATAGAAATGTATATATTTTTAAATAAATTTTTAAATTTTTAAATTTTTTTTATTTTAACAAAAAATAAGAATAATATTTTAATATTTTTTAAAAATCCTTAAAATTTAAAACAATACAAATCAAATAAAAAAAAAAAATTATTATTTTTAATAAATACTATTATAATATGTAAATTTTCAAAATATTTATATTTTTTATAAAGATTTTTAGAATTTTACATTGATATATAAATTTTAAATCAAAATATTTTAACAAGTATTAATATTAGTACAAGTTGAATAAAAACTTTTTAATAATGGCAAGAATATTTTTAGTAACTATTTTTTAAAAATAAAAATTATTACTGATTAAATGAAGAAAAATAAATAAAATNAAAAGAATCCATATGATGATCATACAATATTACCAGATAATATACCAGATATTCCAGCACACCCACAGTCAGAAACATTACCAAAATTATAATAATTTTTATTTAATATATAAACTATACTATTTAATTAATATTATTTATAAAAATTTTTTTATAAAAATTTCTATAATATAATTTATTATTTAATTTTTTAAATAGACTAAACAAATTTCACTAGTTTATATAATTTAAATAGAAATGTATATATTTTTAAATAAATTTTTAAATTTTTAAATTTTTTTTATTTTAACAAAAAATAAGAATAATATTTTAATATTTTTTAAAAATCCTTAAAATTTAAAACAATACAAATCAAATAAAAAAAAAAAATTATTATTTTTAATAAATACTATTATAATATGTAAATTTTCAAAATATTTATATTTTTTATAAAGATTTTTAGAATTTTACATTGATATATAAATTTTAAATCAAAATATTTTAACAAGTATTAATATTAGTACAAGTTGAATAAAAACTTTTTAATAATGGCAAGAATATTTTTAGTAACTATTTTTTAAAAATAAAAATTATTACTGATTAAATGAAGAAAAATAAATAAAATTTTTAATACAAATAAACAAAAAAATTTGTAAATAATAAATACATTAGTAAATTTTTTTAAATGTAAATTTTTAAAATATTTCATTCCAATAATCTTTGAATATCTCTAGTATAAATATAATATTTGTAAAAGTTATTGATACTGAAAATTTTTATTTTTATTAATAAAATATATATTTGTGAAAGTTATTAATATTAATAATCTTCAATAACTTTCATTTTATTCAATAACTTTTATTTCAATAACTTTTATTATAAAAAATTTTCTAATATAAATAAAAAAAATTGTAGATAATATATAAATAAGTAAAAAAATTTGTAAATAATATTTCAACCTAAAAATACTTGTCATAATTATTTGCAAGAGTTGCAATTGGTTGCAACTAATTATATTATAAAGAAAAATAAATTGTGACACTTTTTTTAAATTATAATAAATATTACCATTTCAACTCATATATACAAATAGATTAATTGGTAATTTGGTTAAAATTAGTAGTATTTGTCAATTATTTTATAATAAAATTGAAATTAAGTTATTTAATATACAATAATATAATTTTGAATCTATTATGTATAAATTTTAAATTAAAAATATATTATTTTAAAAATTAATTTTTTTAGTGTATAAAAAAGTATTATTTATTTTTTGAAAAATTTACCAAACTTTTTATAAAAAAATATTTAACTAGTATACCTAACTATAGTTATATTATAACAATTTATGCTTACCTATATATACATTACAAATTTTAAACTATAATAAAATATAAATAAATTTATCTCAATTATATATATAAATATTGTTAATCTTATTTAAATTTTCAATTAAACTAATTTGTATTAAAAATTTGTCAAATTTTAATCATTTGATATATGTATAATAAATTTATTTTATTAACTAAGATAAATAAATATTTATTCTGCATTTTTAATTTATTAATTAAATTAATAAATAATTAAAATTAAAACATAAAATAAATACAAGTCAAATAAAAAAAAATAAATAGTTTTATTATACATCAGGAAATTTTAATAGGCGTAATATTCCGTAAACTTTTTGGTCCATAATTTCTCCGGAGAATTACGACACCCACAGAGATCTTCGAAATAATTTTCCGGAGATTTTCGAAACG